>JASPKZ010010295.1:35000-84940 GCA_030220185.1 Diploptera punctata | reverse complement strand
GTGGTCGTTGCAGTAGAGATTGCAGATACACCATGTGTGATAGAGCGTGTTTACCAAAACATCATTCGTAGGTACAATGTGTCGCCACATCAAACGGCACTTATAGTGGATCTGAATGTTAACCATCATTTCAAAAGGACAAAAACAGTTTAAGTTTAACTATAAACAAAATGTTTGTGAAAAATGATTGTTTCCATTTTTGTTTTTTGGTTATTAATGAGTTGAATTGTAAAACAAGTGACGTACTGTGTTACGCCTCATAATAAATTATTTGTAAAAGTGGTCGCGTTAAAAACATGTTTTTAAACGGCTGTGGCACCGAAACGGCAAGTTTCCAATTCTAAATATTTTCAACTCAGTGCCCTCTACAAATTCTAGAAGTTTGTGAGGGGAATTTTAGAGCACCCAGTATCTATCATCTACATTGAAAATTTAATTGCTCCATTCGATAGATAAAGGATCAAAGAATTCGTTACACTGAGTGTGGACTGTGACGCACTGTGCTCGGCGGAAGGGGAAGCGCCGCCATTTCTAGATCGTTTCGCTGCGTCACATAATTTTCGTTTAGTATAAATTTTAACTCTGAGAAGTTATGACGTTCGTTTGAGTTTCAATCGTCAACTCTCGTCAAGTTCTATCGGTTGCGTATATAAAACGTTAGTGTGAAATGGTTATAGTGGATATATGTAGTGTTAAAGTAAAACTTTAAAATAAATAATGCAATATCGGTCTATACTCGTCAAAAACCAAACCAAAATATAAGAGATCGTATACGGTTGGAAAAAGGGCTTCTCAAGAGCAATCCAGTGGTACCCATAAAACACCGTATATCAGAGTTAAGCGGTGCCGGGAACATAAAAGAATGAAGGCGTCCGAGCGGATCATCAACGACGCCAGTATATCTGCAGCTGGGGCGGCCACATACACATAATACGCTCAAAGAAAAATTACCCATTATATATACGTATTCACGTAGAACACACAACCTGTCCACGACAGTCAAAGCCTGATTTTTTAAAATTTCGTTTTCGATATTTTTTTGTATTGCCAGCCACACTCCTCAAAAACCTCATTTCTGAAGTTTCCATTCTTCGTTCCTGTTTTTTTGTTAAGACCCAATGTTCCGATCCATATAGCAGTGTTGAAACCTCCATTAATTTATAAAATTTTAAAAGTGCTCCTATCCATATTATGTATATATGTATGTACTTTTATAACTTTTTATTTACAGCACGTTCCAAAAAATCCTAATTCAAATTAATGCAATACTCTCAAATAAGGAAATATTAATCATAATTATAAAGATAAAAATAAACTAAATACAGGTGCAAAATAATGTGAAATATAGTAAGAAGTGAAAGGAAATTTGTAAAGAACTTAATTGCAGCTAATGTCATACTACATTCGCTTTTATACAAAATTATTTACATTAAATTATTTGAACAATTTACTTATTTTAATTATTAAAAAAATGTACCTTATATAGCAAAGTCGTCCTCAACTATAATAATTTGTGTTATAATCTTCGTTATATTATTAAAATTCATAGCTTTTGGAAGACATGCTTCATCTTGAGCAATTTTCTTGATACTGAAATTATTTATTTATACATACATTTTATATTTATATATTTTTATATAAGTAATTTCAGTCTCAAGAAAATTCCTGAAGATGAAGCATGTCTTCGAAAAGCTTTAAATTTTAATAATATAACGAAAATTATAACACAAAATATTATAGGTGAGGAAGACTGTGTTATATATAAGGTACAAAATTATTTATGATTGAAGTAATTTTAACCTGAACGGAGTTCAAACTTGATTATTAGCAATATATAATTTACTTATGTTTTCAATGTATGTATGTAAGTGAGTGTGTGTGTGTGTGTGTGTGTGTGTGTAAGTGCGTGCGTGTCTCAGGCCTCGTGTGGCCATACCTGTTGGTTGGGAGTTGATTTTTATTCTGTACTAATACCCGGCATGCGCTGCTACACCTAAATAAATGAAACTTAATGTGATTTTATTTTAGTTGAATAAGTGTAAGGAAAAACAATTATAAATTTATATTTTTAGATACCCCGTGCTGAATACCCGAGAATCAACTTATCCCGATCTTCTTGACATAAATGAGCTAAAATATAAAAATTAATGTGTTTTATGTTTAGTTCTATAAGTAAGAGGCAAACTTTACATCGTAATTATTTTTAGATGCCCCGTGCTGTTTACCCGTCGTTTTCCGGGAAACTACGCATCCCGATCTTCTTGGCATAAATGAGCTGAACGACAAGTTGAATAAGTAAAATGAAAAATAATTATAAATGTATATCGCAATTATTTTAAGATTCCCCGTGCTGATTACCCGGTGTTGACCGGAATCTACTTATCTCGATCTTCTTGGCATAAATGATCTAAAAGACAAAATTCGTTATTGTCAGTTATCCGTAAAATAATACCCGTCATGTGATTGCTATGCTTGCACAGGAACAACGTACTTCTCTTGTACCAAGTCGTTCACTCAGCCTCCTTTGCATAGAGTAACTGAATAAATTAATAAATCCCAATGCCAGTCAATAAAAAGCGTAAACAATTCGAAAGACCATTGAGAGAAGCAGTTATCAGACTTAGGTCATAAGTATACTTAAATTAATCAGGTAAGCGAGTAGAATACGATTATGAAAGAATAAATGGCAAATAAAATGATCCGACGAAATTAGCATTAATGGGAACTAAATTACTAGTCATTAACAAGGTAGAGAGAGCACAGGTAATGCCATCCATGCTTTTGTGAAGGTGGAAGTGACCGACACATACACAAAGAGTTATAATGTTGACAAAATCCTTTATTCTCAGGATTTGACTGGCAATCTTTTGTGAAGCAGAATTTAACAGCTCTGTATTGACAGTCAGAACACAATAACTGAATTTACAAGCGGGGGATTTCATCTTGGGACAAACAACGCTAGCAAAAAGTGTGGGAAGAGAGAAAACTCAACCTACTAGAAGTAAAGATCAATGACCTAGGAAAAACCCAGTGGTCTAAGTTACAAACTTCTGACCCGACTGTACGTGAAGCCAGCACGGATAGGGCCCAAACTCCGACGGCAAAAATCACCAATAACAAACTTGTAACAACTTCTCAGATTATACTATAGTATATTATATTATACTATAGTATAATAAGGGTACATTAACCGATCGTATTATTTGTTACGTGTGCCTAAGCACTGATCTTAGGTCCACGAGGTCGATATAGTGGGAAACCTAATTTACGTAATAGGCGAGGGAGACGAACCTTAGACACTTCTACATATACTTCCACGTGTGCTGGGGCTCCGTGTCTTGCCCAATCCGCGTCAAACACTGGCAGCATGAGCACCCGTGGTAATTTAACTTTTAGAACTTAGGATTTTCACCGAAGTACCTCAAGTATCGGGCCTTAAACGATATTTATTAATCGCAAGGATAATTTATAATATCAGCGAGTAAAATAAGACGCAGCAATTCTCTCGGCTGTCAGTAACCACGTTAAGATATTAATCGATCATAGGGAATCGACTGACTTTAAACTTCCTAAATTAATACACTGCTCAAAAAAATTAGGGGGTATTGTAGAATAACCTATTAAGACTATGTTTTTAGGAACAGTATTAGATGCAATCACTTTCTATTACTCCAAAAGAATGTAAACAAGAGTTTGAAGTCAGTACGTAATCTCTGTACCACACCAGATGTCAAAGAGATCCTGATTAGGAATATGGCAAACAAACAAAGCAACATTAACATGGGTAAAAATGTTTCTTAGGTATGGTGTATGGTCTCCTCGAACGGCCAGCACTGCCTCACACCTGTGTGGCATTGATGCAATGAGGTTAGCAATGAGTTCTTGGGGGATACGTGGCCACTCTTCCATAAGATCAATGTGCAGCTCTGGAACAGTTGTGGGAGGTGCTGGTCTGCCTGCAATGCGCCTGCCTAATGCCTCCCACACATGCTCAATCGTATTTAAGTGCGGGGAGGAAGCTGGCCATTGCATACGCTCGATACCCTCCACTTCCAGCATGTCGTCCACCAAGCCAGCTCTGTGAGGTCGTGCATTATCGTCCATAAAAAGAAAAGAATCACCTATGGCACCAGCATAAGGCACAACAAAAGGTCGGAGAATCTCATCTCTATACATTACTGCAATCAAAGTATCACCTTGGATGACATAGAGGTCCGTACATCAACCATTACTGACTCCTGCCCACACCATCAATCCACCGCCACCATATGGGGATCTTTCATGTACAAAAGCTGGATTGTTTCGTGTCCCTTTTTCCCTCCAGATGAATACACGCCGACTATCACATTCCATGTTGAATCGTGACTCATCAGAAAAAAGAACTGATCACCATTCGGCATGCCTCCACCCACGATGTTCCTCCGCCCAGTTTCTGCGACCTCTACGGTAGTTGTGGGAGTTAACCTGGTATACACCATGGGCCTACGGGCATAGAGACCTCTTCCATGCAGTCGATTATGGACAGTTTGACTTGACACCCCTGCGTCCTGTTGCTGTTTGAAGTGTATTTCGCAGTTGAGTTGCATTCTGCTGTCTATTCCGACGGGCTGTTAACAAGAGGTAATGGTCATCCCTTGCAGTTGTTGCCCATGGTCGACCTTGTCTGGCTCTTCTGTGAACAGTATCTGTTCTTTGAAAACGATTCCAAAGTCTGGAAATCACGCTTTTAGACACCCCAAAGGCTTGTGCCACCTCTTGTTGTGTCTGTCCAGCTTCCATCCTTCCTATAGCCCTCCAAGCCATTGGTTCAGGTAAATCACGCTGTCGAGGCATTACTGTCCCTAAGGCAAGTCATTCACTAACTGAAAACTGGACTGGATTTAAAAACAGCAACAAAACATTCACCCCCACACCACCCTTTCACATCAACAGTACAGACACTGCCCTCTGGTGTGATACCGAGGTTACATAACAACTTCAAACTCTTGTTTACATTATCTTAGAGTAATAGAAAGTGATTGCATCTAATACTATTCCAAAAAACATAGTCTTAATAGGTTAATCTACAATATCCCCTAATTTTTTTGAGCAGTGTAATATAAATCAGTGAGCTGGTATGCCATTGCATAATTATTAACGCGGTAAACCCACGATAAACGCCATCGCCGATTGTCAGATCAGTGCGAGGGAATATAATTAAAATATGTACAGTGTTCTCCATTTCGAGTGTTTTTCAAGACATAATAAATTACATTAAACACAAAGTATTAGACACAATTAATTCTGCCCGACGAAGTCCTCGTGGAATCCCTGAATATGAACCACATGCCTACCGATATTTAAACCTGAGCGCACCGAGTACACAAGTTATCCAGTGAACCTGGGAAGTCCTTTATAAATCCAGCGCCCACCAAAACCATTATTATCCAAATTAACCTGGGACTGAGCCATAACCCTATCGCATATTGCCACCAAACATTGGGGTATTCAATAATCCATGTCCCAGTGTCGATCTTCTTGGCATCAATGAGAGACAAAAATGGTTATTGTGAGTTATCCGTAAGAGATAAACATTTGCGTCGCAGACTTTTTTGTAGAGCTTTTTTGAGATATTCAATTCTGTCTACATTAATTTGGCGTATTTGTTATGGTTTAGGCAGCGTAAAGCCATTTAAGCGTCCAAACAGCTACTTTTTCACGTTTTCCACTAGAAAGGGCGATTTTTAAGGGTGTAGGAGTTGAGTATCACAACTCTATGTTCATCCCGGGAATCTCCTGAACACTTTGCAAAAAGCCCCATCACATCGGAGCAACGGTACGGACAACTTTTTCCAACGAAGACTAGTAATTCAATTGAATGATTTCAAAATACCCCCCCCCTGCAGAACATAGCTATTCAGAATTACCTACTATCACATTTTTAATGTTATTGATTCTAACGTGGTGGCCGCGCATAAAGTAATAAAAAAACAAACAAACATTCATTTTTATATATTAGATAACATACTTGTGTAATACTTTTCGGCCACAACCAGGACGTGTAGACCCGAATATGCATTTATTACGTCATTACTAATTCTGCCAAACTGATTGGAAGACATGCAAGTACAAACTCAGTTAATGATGAAAATAAATTGTTTTAATATATAAAGCCAGATTAATGTATTTTTATTTTCACCACCGATTTATTATCCGTTTAAATTGATTTAGAATTTTCAGACGTTTAAAATTTATTAAAAGCTTTCTGAAGAGATGGGTTTGGAGAGAAAAGCTGGAAGCGGATTAAAGGACTGAAATACGTAACAAAAAAATGATGTTCCTTGGCTCCTTGGAGCCTGCAATTTCCTGCAAACACAGGATAATTTGAATAATCGATCTGCAAAGTGAAGACACTGCATTCCTACACCAACACAACTTCTTCATGCTTCCCATTATGTGCCATTACACAGCTACTGTCCACGCCTTCATTTCATTATACTCTCTGCTCTATATTATTTAATTTCGAGGTATTATCATGTTTGTACCGAGAGATGTATCATGGCTTATAGCTTACAATATGTAATAATAAATAGATAGATAGATCATCGGTTGATTAATGTCTTTGACATCGTCCGATTCCTAGTAGCCAATTTTTGTCGATCCATCCAATATCCTGATTGTAGATGTTACTCCTTCATGTATAAATGTATTCCATGACTCCAGGAAGTTTTAGGTTTTCCTCTGCCTCGTCTTCCCTCAGGTCTCCATTCCAAAACACATTTTGGTAGCCGATCCTCTTCCATTCGCTGGACATGTCCGTTCAATCTTAATTGCTGGGTTTTAATATAATTTTAAAATAGTGTATTCACTCTTCATTTTCTCCCTTATATCTGAGTTTCTAATTTTTTCTCTTCTTGAAATTCTTGCTGCCCTTCGTATAAAATCCATTTTCGTTGCCAAAAGATACTTATTTGTTTCTGTTGTTAATGGTCAAAATTCTGCTCCATAAGTAATGATTTTTTTAACAAGTGTATGATATATATTAGTTTTATTTTTATTATATTTTTATCCCACAGTATTCCATTGAGGGAAGCAATTGTAAATTTTTCTTTATTAATTCTATTTATTTCTTCTTCAAAACTTCCATTTTTATTTATTTTAATTCCTAAATATGTGATCTCACTACAAGATTTTATTGTTTCTCCAGTATCCAAAATTAAATGATGTCCTGGTTCACCAATTGATAAATATTCAGTTTTCTTCATGTTCAAAATTAATCCCCATTTATCATGTTCTTCTATTAATTTTCTAGACATATATTTAAATTCTTCCCCGTGACCGGTACGGTAGCTGAGAAGGCCCAATAGGAATCCCGAAAACCGGCAAATGAGGCTCTGGTTAGGTTCCATAAATGCGGGGGTTTGCGAAGGGCTGACAACCAGTTCCATAAACAATAATTGTTACGTTTCCTGCAAAGAGAGATAAACCCGGACAGATCAATAGACATAGACTTTGGCTAAGAAAAAGGACAATGATTTTGGCAAATTGGAACATACAAGGTTGGAATACTAATAATAATGAACTACTTAACGAGATTACAAAGAAGGGGGTAGATATAGCAGTTCTGACAGAAACTAAAAGGAAAGAGAAAGGTCGAGAAATGATTGGTGAATATATGCATGTATGGAGTGGGGTCGAAAAATTGGAGAGAGCTAAAGGAGGAGTATCAATTTTAATTAAGAAGAAATGGAAATCCTCAATAAAACAAGTAGAAGAAATAGATGAAAGATTTATAGTTATGGAAATAACAATGTATGGGAAAGAATTAGTAATAATAGGTACATATGCCCCAACAAACGATGCATCACAAGTAATAAAGGAACAATACTTTGAAAAATTTACTGGATTGGTAGAAAAGATTTCTCAAAAGAAGGAATTAATAATTATGGGAGATTTGAATAGCAGAGTTGGAAAGGGGACAGGTGACATAGTTGGTCCATATGGAGAAGACCTAATTATTATGAATTCGATGTTTAAACATCGGGACGTCCATAGATATACGTGGGAACAACACACTAAAGGTCTAAGATCGATAATTGATTATGTAATAGTGAGGAAACGGAGAAATATTATAGTTCAAGATGTCAGAGTGAATCGAGGACCCGAATGTGGAACGGATCATTATATGCTGCCAACTAGGATAGTATGCCCTATAAACAGGCAAAAGGTAAATAAAGATCAAAATATAGAAATAGAAAATGAATTAGAAAAATGTAGATATAATCTACATTTACTGCAAGATGAGAGTATTAAAAATCTATATGCCCAACGCCTCACTGAAAAATTAAAATTTGATGAAGATTGGAACTCTGTCGTTATTTATGAACATTTGAAAAAATATATACATGAAGCAGCAAGAGAAGCACTTGGTCTGGAAAATGATAAACACTATAACAACCATTGGGTGAATAAGGAAATACTTGATATCATAACAGAAAAGAAAAAATGCATATCAAAAATATTTAAGTTCCAAGAAAGATGAAGGTTATCAAAGTTATAACACGCTTAAAAGAAAGGTTAAAGCAGAAGTCCGGAAACATAAAAAAGAAATGTGGAATAGGGTATGTGGAGAAATCGAGCATACAGTAGGCTATTCAAAGTCAGCCCAAGCATGGAGGACAATTACAAACATGCGAAATGATAATATGACAAAGAGTTTTAATTTAGTACAAATGAAAACTTTTCAGGAATATTTTTAAATGCTTTTAACAGAAACTAGGAGAGAATTTATAGACTATGCCACCTGGATAATGGAAAGGGTGACTTAATAGAACCTATAACAGAAGAGGAGGTAAGAAACGTGTTGAGAACAGCAAAAATGGAAAAGCGGCAGGTCCAGGAGGAATAACCATGGTAAAGGTAAAGGTGAAGTGATCCCACTACAGGCGTCAGGAGGCCCTTGGGGTAGTAGGAGGTTAAGGCTCCCACTTTTTCTAGACAATCGGCACTTTATGTCAGCCGGGTTGTCAGCCCTGCGTGACGGCCGCCTTTACCCCAGAACAAGCGTCTGGTACTCATTTCAGTTAGAGGCTGAGTCGACCCCAGGGCCATAGTGCCGCCAGATGGTTTGGGTCAGTTAAAAAATCCTGACCCCAACGGGACTTGAACCCTCGACCCTCCGGCTTGTAGCTCAGTGCCTTAACCACTACGCTACGGCGTGCCCATGGAACTAATTAAATATGGTGGTTCAGGAATTATAAGAATTTTAACTAGACTATTTAACCAAGTGATAGGAGATCCTATTCCAGATGAGTGGAAGTTATCGCATATTAGTACAAATATACAAAAATAAAGGGGATAAAAGAGATCCAGCAAACAATAGAGGGATCAGTGTTATGACAGCAATTAGTAGAATGTTAAGTACAATTATTAAAATTAGATTGAAGGAACTAATACAAAATAAAATGTCAGAAGAACAAACAGGTTTCACAGCAGATAAATCGTGCCTTGATAATATATTTGTGATTAGGCAGATTACAGAAAAGATGTTGGCTAAAGGAAAAGAAGTTCATATGGCATTTATAGACCTGGAAAAGGCATATGACTCTGTACCCATCAACAAGCTTTGGGTGGCAATGGAGAAGTTTGGAATACCTAAATCTCTTATATAACTTATAAAAAGAATGTATGATTGTAAAGCAAGTATTAAGGTTGGAAATAGAGTATCCTCAGAATTTGATATAACAAAAGGATTAAGACAAGGATGCGGGATGTCACCAACATTGTTCAAGATATATTTAGAAGATGTATTAATGAAATGGAATAAGTCATGTAGGGGAATGGGAATCAACATTAATGGTCATTTACTGCACAATTTATTATTCGCTGATGATCAGATTATAATAGGACAAGATAAAGAAGATATAGAATATATGATTAGAAAGTTGGTCGATGCATTTGAGGTAGGTGGACTGAAGATAAATTATATTAAAACAGAATATATGGTAATCGGAGGAAATTCAGAAGACCTACAAATAAATAATATGATAATTAAACGTGTTGAAGAATTTAAATATCTTGGATCTATACTAGATAAATCTGGTACTTGTGAAAAATATATTATTAACAGAGTAAATTGTGCAAGGAAGGCGATTAGATCCCTGAATGGTCTTTTATGGAATAGAAATTTGACCAGAAAAACAAAAAAAGAGATTATACAGACAATAATAGAAATTATACTTACATATGGATCAGAAAGCTGGACAATAAATGAAAGGATGCAGAAAAGAATCTTGGCGACAGAAATGGATGGATTACGGAGAAGTATGAGAATATCCAGGCTACAACATATTCGAAATACATATATCAGACAAGAAATGGATGCACAAGAAACTGTTATCGATAGGATAACAAAGAGAGCTCTACAGTGGTATGGACATGTACAACGGATGTCGGAAGACCAGTGGCCTAAACAGGTGTTGGATTGGATGGTACCAGGCAGAAGGAAGAGGGGGAGAAGTAGAAGAGCATGGTATGAGGGAATATATGATGCCATGATGAAGAGGGGTATGGAAGATGGACAATGGGAAGATAGGAATCTCTGGAAAGCAGGAATCAAAGGCAAACTGCTGTAAAGTGGAAAGCCTGTATTAAGTTAATTAAGTTAATATTCAAATTCTTCATAATCTCAATAATAAATAATTTGAATATTATTAATATTATTTATTATTATTATTCTAAAAAACTAAAAGAAGAATATGAAAAATGGGGACTTCATATAAACATTGAGAAAACTAAATACCTGTGTATAGGAGAAGAAATGGAAAATATAAATTTCAACAATGGAGAAGAACTAAAACCTAGTATTGAATGCACTTATTTAGGAACAAAATTAGACCATTCTGGCGATAACACAGTAGAAATTAAAAATAGAATCGCACAAACAAAACAAGCAATAAACGCTTTAAACTCTGTTTGGTGGAGCAAAAATATTACAAAAAATAGAAAATTACAAATATATCAAACCATAATTCAGAGCATTTTAACATATGGTGCTGAAGTCTGGCAAATTCCTACCAGGGAAATGAAAAGAATTTTAAGTACAGAAATGGATGTTTTAAGATGATCAGCTGGAAAATCTAGAATGGATAGAATACGAAATAAAGAAATGAGGGAAATTATGGGTGTACAAGAGGAGCCGGACATCATAGACATCATAGACATCATAGAAAAGAAAAGATTGCAGTGGTATTGTGATGTCAAACGAATGCCAGAGCAAAGATTGCCAAAAATTGTTATGGAATGGATCCCAATGGAAAGGAGGAAGAGAGGAAGACCGAAGAAAACTTGGATAGAAGGGGTACAAGCAGCTATGAATATCAGAGGAATGGAGGAAGATCAATGGATGGATAGAGAGGAATGGCGTTTGGTTTCCGGAAGACGGCGGCAGCTGCCATGATACCGGATGATGATGATGATTATTATTATTATTATTATTATTATTATTATTATCATTATTATTATTATTATTATTATTATTATTATTATTATTACTATCCTCATCATCATCGTTATCATAGTCCATTCACGAATTTAGACCATTTGTAGGCCTGCTTCGGTCTCAATAGAAATAGGCCTAACATCGAAAAGTCTTTTGAGTGGACGTTCTTGTTTTCTCCTTCCTGTAGATTAATAGTTTAACATCTGCTTGGGTATCCTGTGATACGCTGTTCAATGAATATGTTCCACTTATTATCAGAAATTTAGTTTTATAAAGGTTCCATGCACAATTATTCTAAAATATTTTCATCCTTTATGATATAGTATTGTGTATCCAGCAGTCTTCCGAAGATATCTCATTTCGGCAGTTCTAAGTCTCTGTATATCCTTCTGTTTCAGAGACCATACTTCGTTACCATACAAAAGAATTGGAAGAACTAGTGTTTTATATTATTATTATTATTATTATTATTATTATTATTATTATTAATAGATAAAACATAAGTCATGGCAAAGTGTGGAAAATATCCGGTTACAAGCAAAATTTCGTCAACCATAAGTTAATAGAAAGGGTCAATGAGTTTACATATCTCGGATATATTATAACGTTTTTTTTCGTGAAACAGTTATAATTTCTAAAATATATAAACATAAAACAATAGGAATAAGTAACAAAATCATGAAGCCTTCCCTAGTACAGCTACGTACAAGAATACGTTTACATAAAACGTTAGCCCTTAGCTAGACCTGTAGTATGTTGCGGAAGTAAAGCATGGACCACAAGGAGTACTGATATCAGAAGAATAGCAGCTAGTGAAGTGAGATTTTTAAGAACACTAGGATATACTCGCATATACAGCAAACGAAATAAAAATATAATACAAGCCTTCAGTTACAACCAATCTCACAGTTTATAAATAAATACCAGCTACATTGTAAAACGTATGTGTAACGAATGAATCGTAATATACTTCCAAAAGTCATTATTCAATACCGCCCTTAAGGGAAGAGATCTTTGGGACGTCCTAGAAAAAGACTGGATAAAGAATGCTCCACTGAAACCGTAACAAGTTTTGGGCTTTAAATTTGTTTGGAAGATTATTATTATTATTATTAGATTATTATTATTGTTATTATTATTAGATTATTTCTTATTGATATTATTATTCAACACTACAATGATTCATCTTTAACTTTGTGATTTGTTGCCAGAGATATCTAATGAACCTTCTTCTTTAAGATTCCTTCCTTTCACACCTCTTACTCCATCCCACCAACGTTCTTTTGGTCTATCTCTTCCCTTTCCTTCCTCTAACCTCCCATTTAAGGACGTTCTTTGGCATTATATCCCATTCCATTCGTATGAGATGTCAATAATAATATTGCGACGTTCTACTAACTGACATAAGTGACGGACTGGCAGTAAAACTGCAAGCGTGTTGTTAATATGTGTGTCATCCATATTTAGTGTCCGAAAATGTGATCACATTTCTCCATTTTTTCATGAATTGCCATGGCTCCATCTTTAAAATGGAAGGAAATTACGCTATCAAGTTATCTTATCTAAGATTCTACATACCTCGACTGCCAATTATTTAGCATCTCGTTTCCAATATCTACCCTCCAACCATAATTTAAACACACGATCACAACATGTACTATCTCCTCTTCTCGGAACTGGAATTCCCTACCATAGGAAATCACTGAACATTAGAATCACTGAAAAGAAATAAAAATATAGATTTACTATAACATTGGCATGTAATGTACAGTATTAATTGGTGTTTCTCGTTTATCACAGCCTATTACTACTGTTTAATTATTATTATTATTATTATTATTATTATTATTATTATTATTAGTAGTAGTAGTAGTAGTAGTAGTGGTAGTAGTGGTAGTAGTGGTAGTAGTGGTAGTAGTGGTAGTAGTGGTAGTAGTGGTAGTAGTGGTAGTAGTGGTAGTAGTGGTAGTAGTGGTAGTAGTGGTAGTGTGGTAGTGGTAGTGGTAGTGGTAGTGGTAGTGGTAGTGGTAGTGGTAGTGGTAGTGGTAGTGGTAGTGGTAGTGGTAGTGGTAGTGGTAGTGGTAGTGGTAGTGGTAGTGGTAGTGGTAGTGGTAGTGGTAGTGGTAGTGGTAGTGGTACTGGTAGTGGTAGTGGTACTGGTAGTAGTAGTAGTAGTATTTTTATTATGTTTTTCGTATAAAATATTGTATATACATTAAATTTACATTTCAACTTTTAACGAATTTTTAATCCTTTATAATTAGTATAGTGTAGGCGTATGTATAATCTATACTGTAAGCTTGTATTTGTGCTGGTTGAATAGAGGAGAGAGCTTATGGCCTTAAATCTACAGGATTAAATAAAATAATAATAATAATAATTTCGAATTGAACATTTTAGATTCAATGGAATTAAAAAAAAATACTGTAGTTGCCCAGCATATATCTGACTACGGCCATGTTATCGATAAAAGTAACCTTAGGCTGGTTCGTTAGGTCATTTTTTTTAAATTCCTTGACGTCCTTGAGAGTTTAGAAATCTGTAAAATAAGGATAAAATTATGAATAAAGACAAAGGTCCTATTCCATACAGCGCTCTCTTCTCTTTTATTGAAAGAAAAGGTGATTAGTTTTACTATGTCATACAGTTTACGTGTAATTGACTATATCATGTAACGTAGTTTGTTTTTAATTGGATTCTGTTTATTCATTTACCATATTTGTCTTTAATCATTATTTAGTCTTGAAAATGACAGCTTCGCTGTTGAAGCAAGTTGACTCTTTTAATTTTTAATTGACTACATGTTTATTATTATTATTATTATTATTATTATTATTATTATTATTATTATTATTATCTTCGTCATTATCGTCACTTTGTTTCCTCGCCTTTTTAGATGCCCCAGTCAACATGGACCGTATAGGGATCCGACCTGTCGGGAGAGGATATGTAACTCTGCAGTAGACATATACTTTTTATACCACTCAAGAACATGGAGGGCCTCCCCAAATGGCATATGAGCGCAAAGCCAATACCACTTACAAGACAACACAAACATTTCAAACAAAACACTTGTTCACTCAGTCATTCATACTAAACAAAGAGATTATGATGTGGTTGATGTTTACGATGGCCAGATGATGTTTGGGGAACATTTAGTCCTTAAAGTTTTCCGATACTTTTTTTTACAGATGAGGGAAAAAAAAGCCTAAAAAATCTCGCCCAGGAAACTTATCCCTGCTGGAAATCGAACCCGGGCCCGCTGTTTACGAGACAACTAGGATACCCAAAACTACAGCGGTGGACATAATAATAACACATTATTAACCATAATCATAATTAACACCAAAGATTAGAACTTAATGTCTGTTTCGTCTGATATTAAAATTGATCTGTCCCTCTTTATCTTGGTCTTCCTACATTTCTTTGTCCCAATGGTCTGCAGTGAAAGATTCTGTAGTTATCCATTCTATTGTTGTGGTCCATTCATTTATCTCTGTAATGTGCAATCCTATCTAATAGCTTGAATATATTTAGATCAGTTGGTATTTCTTCATTTCGTTTCAGACCTGCTATTGTATAACCAGCCATATCCCTCAGTAATCCAATTTCTGAAGTTTATATTCTTCGTTCCTGGTTTTTAGGTTAAGACCCGGTGTTTCGACCCATATAGGCTAGTATGACTCTCTTAAGTTACCCAAATGCCTTGTCATCTAATTAGTAACGCGCTTGAATAGATTAACGAGATTCTCTCTGTCCCTATTCACAATAATATACAAATAATATATCTTGGCTCTATATTATTGACAAACACAAATTACACTCTCTTTCACTTATTTTGAAACTTCTGAATTCTTACTGCCCTAGTTAACCTGGCGTGTATATTTGAAAAGTTATCCTCTTACCACAATTTTGACACTAGGTCACTGCTAACAAACTCTCTCCACAGCACTTCCTCTCATTCTTCTTTTACCATAGTAGCCTATATTCGCTCCAAGAATTCCCTCCTTCAAGATATCAGAGATTGCCGTACATTTGACACTTATACAGTTACTTGTTAAATAATTAATTTTTCTGCAGAACTAAATTATTCTATGTCAATATTATTACTTTTTCTCATTTTTCTATCTTGTACATTTTATATTTCATTCGTTAAAAATAGATTAAACTAAAATATATTGTACATAATAATTGTGCTGTAGATATACCATGTAATAATTTTGTTTATTGTAATTTAGGTGTAATAATAATTTTTTTCTAACATGGTTGAGTGGTAGACATGGCCTTAAGCCCTTATCTCTGCCAGGTAAAATTAAGTTATTATTAGCATTAGCATCTGTTAAAGGGTGCACTAAGGAAGACAGAATCAAGAACACAGAAATAAGACAGGAACTTGAAATATTTGCAATAACTGATAAAATAGAAACACATAGACAAAAATGGAAGCAACACATAGACAAAAATGGAAGCAACACATAGACAGAATGAATGAAGATAGATATCCAAAACAAATAACAAAATACAAACCTAAAGGCACCCGAGATGTGGGCAGACCTAGAAAGAGATGGGCTGAAGTCGGAACGGGTCAACAGACCTAATCCATGAATGCAGATGATGATGATTAGCATTATTATTATTATTATTATTATTATTATTATTATTATTATTATTATTAGTAGTAGTAGTAGTAATAGTAGTAGTAGTAGTAGTAGTAGTAGTAGTAGTAGTAGTAGTAGTTGCGTAGATTGATGTAGACCTCTTATTGAACTATTCAAATCTGCATGAGTTTTCAGACAAGGGATTTACTCTGAAATATGACCTCCATCTGACTAATGGAAATGTGTGGACTGTTTAATTATAACCAACTACGAACTCACTGGCACTATCGAACCCGCAAATCTATGGACGTGCGTACATAAACTCTCTACACATCCTTATCCTGAGCTAATGTTATCTAATCATCCCCTATAATCTACTTCCCCCAAGTCATGGTTAATGTTATTCTCCCACCTCATTCTTGGTCTACCAACTAGGCATTTTCCCTCTGTTTTTTCTACAAGATCCTTCGATTCCCTCTTTCATTCCCCTTCGTGCCTCATGTCCTGCTCTTTGCAGTCTAGGAGATTTAACTGTTCCTAGCGTAGTGGTTAAGGCTGACATCAAGTGCCGATTGTCTAGAAAAAGTGGGAGCCTTAACCTCCTACTACCCCAAGGACCTCCTGAGGCCTGTAGTGGGATCACTTTACTTCTTTTTTTATTATATCTGGCTTCCTCTAAAGACAGTGTAGCTTACTGCAATGAAGTCTTCTCCATTCTCCCGTCTATTCATCTCTCATTGGTGCAAACATTTTTCTAAGAGCTTTATTCTCAAATACTCGTAATATAGATTTATTCCTTAAAGTAAGCGTCCATGTTTTGCATCCATAAAATAGAACTGGAAGAATAACAATTTTATATATTTTTATAATGTTCTTTGGGAGAAGTTCGGGTGACAAGAGTACCTGTAATGCATAACAGCATGCATTTCCAGGATTTAACCTATGTTTAATTTCTTTGTGCATCTCATTCCTGTTTGTAATTTTTGTTCCTAGCTATTTCAATTCAGCCACTTCTCAAAATTTCCCTCATTTTTATCAACAGTCCATTTTCATTATGTAATGTATTTCTATGTGTGAAGATACGTAATTTTATTAATGTTTACTTCCAGTCCCAATTCTTTAGTGTTGTTCAATAGAGTGTCCATGAAGGCCCTTAGTATCTCCTCGCTATCGCCTACTAATACTACATAATCAGCATAAACTAACAGCTTATTAATACTATTGAGTTGAGGCCTTCGTCATCCTCTAAAAACTTGATGGCATGCTCCAGTAAAAAAAGCGAATAGTAGAGGAGTTAGTGCATCTCCTTGCTTTACCCATTCTGAATTTCAGAAGTATTCGAAAACTATTTGCCTACACGCACCGTACTCTTTGTGCCATTTAGACACATTCGTATAAGTCTAACATTTTAGGAATTATGAACTCCAGCAGGATACTATGTAACTTATCCCTCTTAATTGAATTGTTTTCCTTTTTTGAAGTCTACATATAGTTGATATACAGTGTCATTATATTCCCATTTATTTCCTAAAATCTGTCTTATATTAAAAATCTTAGACACATTCTAATAAGTCTAACTAATTTTTTAGGAATTATGAACTCCAACAGGATACCATAGAACTTCTCTCTCTTAATTGAATTGTTCGCTTTTTGAAGTCTACCTTTTTCTAAAATCTGTCTTATACTAAAAATCTAATCTGTTTTAGACCTGTTTCTTGTAAATCCATATTGATGATCTCCTATAATGTCATCAATATATGCAGTAAGTCTGCTTGCTAATATACTTGTTAGAATTTTTTTTTTCTAAATTGAAAGCAATGAGATGCCCCTGTAATTATTGCAATCAGTGTTATCTCCTTTCTTATATATTGGTACGTTAATCGATTCTTTGCATTCATTTGGAAGAGCTTATTTTCCCCAAATTATACTATGTATTCGACGTATCTTCTCCAATCAATTTTTTCTCCCTGATTTTTTTTAGTTCTTTTGGGATCCCATCTGAACCTGATACTTTATACATCTTGAACTTTTCTATGTAGGCCTATATTAAAGTAATTTAAAGGAAATGTATTATAGCGCTGGGGATTGGTTGATTATTGCCCACGAGAGTCTATAATAACGAATTAAAGTGAGTGAGGCAATGAACCCACGTTTTATGAGTAGGAAATTGTAATTAAATTCTATAAATGACATGCTGTATTAGTATCAGAATTTATTACTTGTGGCTCGATGGGCTGGAAATGTGTAAATCCTTACTAATGTGAAAAGAGCATGAGGTAGAGTTGATTATGAGGTTGTTAACTGCGAGTTACATTGTGGAAATGGATTACCTCACGTATGCATACATTAGATTACGTTACGTGAATTAATTGCCTGCAATTAATCACTTTAAAACGCAACCCTTGTCCCCGGGGTTAAGCCAGACGAAGCTAAATAAATATAAATGAACACAATTCTGACAAACAAAATCAAATTTACCTCCAAGTAAGTAAATTTCACTTTTAATGGAACATTTGCTTATTCTCCCATTATATTATATGGATGCGCAACACTGAGTCATAATTTAAGGGAAGAGAAAATATTACGAGTATTTGAGAATAAAGTTGTTAGAAAAATTTGTGGACCAAAGAGAGATGAGTCGGTTGCGGTGGACTAGTGGTTATGCTCCTTGCCTCTGATCTCGTTGGTCGCGGGTTCAAATCCGACGGGAGTCAATGGAATTTTTTAGGACGGATAAATCCAAATAGCAAGTCCTCCGGGAGGGACTTTAAGCCGTGGGTCCCGAGTCTGAAGATTTTCAGGCTCGTAAAAGATCCTTAAGCCTGAATAAATAAGCATCTAAGCAAAATTTACCGACCTCAACGTCCTCGTAATACCTTAGTTCCCTACATTGGGTCGTGTGTTGACTGGATGCCATTCATGACATCTATAGGCAAATAAGATAACTAAAAATTAACTTAGTCTAGTAACTCCTAACAAAGGAGAGGCTATGGCTCAACAATGGGCTACGATATTGATCATCATCATCATCATCTTCCTTCGTGGATTAGGTATTTCCTGTTCCAATCTCACAACTACTGAGCCCAGCGCTTTCTTGGTCTTCCTATCGATTTTCGTCATATCTTTGGTATCCTGTCCTCTGTCATTCTTCGCAGATGTTCTATCCAATTGTTCCTGTGTTCTTCTATTTGTTGAAGAAATGGTTGCACTTTTAGTTGCTCTCTAATATTCTCATTTCTAAATGTTCTTCTCTTGCACAACCTTTCACAGCCCGTAGGAAGATCATTTCCGCTGTCTAAATTTTACTTTTTTCTTTGTCCTTCAAGATCAGCCTCACTTCTTCCATACATCGCCACTGGTAAAGCCAATGATAATAATAAAAAAAGATGGGAGATGAGCAAACAGGCGAATGGGGAAGAGTATTTAATAGTGAGCTGCATGATATTTATAAGAAACCAGATATAATAGGAACAGTTAAGTCTCGTAGAGTGCGATAGCTATGACATGTAGCACGAATGGGGAATTAAACATGGGTGTGGAACAACCTTGTAGGAAAACCATAGGGAAAACGCCCAGTTGGTAGACCAATAATAAGGTGAGAGAATAGCATTAACCATGATTTAGAGAAGTAGATTATATAGGGGATGATTGAAAAAACATTAACTGAGGATTGGAATGTATGGAGAGCTTATGTCCATGCGGCCATGAACCTACAGGTTCGGTATTGGCAGTGAGTTAGTTCGTTAGTTAAGAGATAGTTAATGGTCAATTTGAGATGTTCCTCCTCTATTTACACCAACATTCACCAGATGTTGTATACTTTTAAGCATATTTTATTCATTTTTTATGGTTACGTCTTATTCAGTTTTGGGACACGCCATAGCGTTGTTGGTTAAGGCAATGCGCTACAAATCGGAAGGTCGAGGATTAGAATACTGGTGGGGTCAGGATTTTTAAACTGACCCAACCTTAAAATTCTGGCTCCTGGGATTGACTCAACTTCTAATAGAAATAAATACCACACGCTTTATCTGTGGATAAAGGCGGCCACTATTAAATTTCATACCTTCGCACAACATATATTTTGCAGTCATTTGACGCCAGTCTGAAACTTTGTTCATGGACTGGAATTTTTTTTTACGTTTAGATTCATGATTCTACAGATACTTCGTTATAATTTATCACCCATCACATCATCGGGATAATCAAACTGTGATTTCGAGATGCCTCTAACTCAGAAGTGGGTTATAATTCCACCAAAACCAAGAGAGAATAATAAAAATGCCATAAGACAACTGGTGGCATTGAATATATATACACTATATCATCGTCATCATCCGGTATCATGGCAGCTGCCGCCGTCTTCCGGAAACCAAACGCCGTTCCTCTCTGTCTATCGATTGATCTTCCTCCAATCTTCTGATATTCATAGCCGCTTGATTATATATATATATATATATATATATATATAATTCTTCTGTACGTGTGCTCGTCACTCTACTCCTCCTAAACGACTGCACCGATTTTAATGAATTTTAAGTGTCTGTCTGATTGGGTCCCTCGATGATTTAGATATACAATTGTACCCTCTAAAACCGTTAGGTATGTATTTCACCAGAAGTGAAAATTGAAAAATCGCTCTAGCGGTCACATTTGTCGATGTTTCACAACGAAACTCAGTATATCATATTAAAGTAAACCGAGGGAAGTATTATCCAAAAATGAGCGAAATCTGACAATTAGAAGTGGAGGTTTACTTGAAATTCGAACTTTAAAACTGCAAAAGACTGAACCGATTTTAATTATTTTTTGTATTTGTTTGAGTGGGTCCCTGGATGGTTTAGATTGTCAATTGAACTCGGTAGGTGGCGCTGCGATCGGATTATAGGGGTTATTTTATGTCAGATGTCTAGTCATCTGCATTATCGACATATTCCACGCGACAACAATATGATGCCATGCACTCTTCTTGAGCCATAACAGATGTCATTGGCGAGTTTTCTTGCGAATAACCATTTTTGTTTTTCAGCTCATTTATTCCAAGAAGATCGGGATAAATAGCCGGACATATTCCGCGCGACAATAATTTGACGTCATCATGCACGCTTCTTGTGCCACAACAAATGGCTGTGAGAAGTTTTCTTGCGAACTTATTTTTATAATATCGAATTACGTCTTAATTAGTGATTTTTATCGTAAAACAAAACTTATATTTTTATCGTCCGGCCATCTCACTTTTCCTCATCCTTCCTTGTTTCAGCCACCCGACTCTGGAATTCCCTCCCCTCATATACCAAAGACTGCCCGACTCAAAAACAGTTGAAGAAAAAACTCACTACACATTTCCTTAGACAATATAATACATAACCGTGTTCCATTATACTTTTATTATTTCTTTATATTTTATACTTCCTTTACTAAGCCAATTACTTAATCGAATTATAGGTTACTATTATTGTTATTATTGCTATTATTATTATTATTATTATTATTATTACTATTATTATTATTACTATTATTATTATTATTATTATTATTATTATTATTATTAATATTATTATTATTGTTGTTGTTGTCCACCGCTGTGGTCTCGATGTAGCGTGGTGCCTTGTCACACAGCGGGCCCGGGTTCCATTCCCGTTCGGAACTGGCTCCTGGGTGCGTTTTTTTCGGGGTTTGATCTTCACCTGTAAGACGAATGTCAGGAATCTTAGGGTCCAATGGTCCCCGAAAATCATCCAGCTATCATCCTTATCATTATCATACTTCACCGGTGTGGAAAGCAACGGGAAGCTACCACACCTATAATTCCCTAGAAAAGCTGCAAAGCATAGCATGAAAATGCTATGACTGCAGTCAAAGACCTGCCCTCGGGCAGAATACTGTGGATTGATGGATTATTACCATTATTACTTATTATTATTATTATTATTATTATTATTATTATTATTATTACAAATTTTATTTCTTTCCATTGTCAAATTTATATTGTGTAGCTTATATCTATTAAGTATCATTAATCATGTATATAGTTCATAATTGTTATTAAATGTATAATTTAACCCTGGTGAAGTGAAAAAGAAGATCTTTACGATCTTAACTCCATCAAGTAAAATACATAAATGACTCGAGAATTGAACGTTCGGGCAGGACAAAGTCTGCCGGGTACGCTAGTAATGTATAATTTGATACATCTTTTTGCAAGAATGAAGGTTAAGATTGTTGATAACACCCTGTGCGTGGGATATTGTATGAAGTGCGCATGTCACAATTTGGTATTTGCGATATACATGGCAAATAGTTTTCAGCTTCATACAAAATGGATGAGCACGAAGTCAGCTTCTATAAATGCATATATACCGCATGAATTTTAGATGACGAATCTAAATGTTGATATGAACCGCATAATTTTGCAATGTGATACCTTATGTGCACTATGAATACTAATATTGTATGCGATATAACGCGATGTCGATCTAAATGCAATTGTTTACAAGCATTTAGTCATATTAGGATATTACATTGTAGTTTAAATCAAAAGCGGAACAAAGGTTTTTATATGTATAATAGAATATTGATGTAACACATCTGAACAGTTTTTTTTTTCAAAACTGAACAAGACGGCAGCAGCTGTAAAAACCCGAAGATAGATAGATAGAACATTTCAACAAAAGAATAATAATATTAGTTACTGATTTATTAAGGAGGAACTCTTCGTATTTTACGAATTATTGTTAAAGTGATTGATCATTGCAGAGACCCCTGATGTCTTAACTCCTTTCAAAAAACGTTAAACTGAAAATATTTAAAACTATTATTCTACCAGTTATATTATATGGGTACGAAACATGGACTCTTACTTTAAGGGAGGAAAGGAGATTACAAGTATTTGAGAATAAAGTACTTAGGAAAATTTTTGGACCAAAGAGAGATGAACAGACAGGTGAATGGAGAAGACTATATAACAATGAACTACATGGTCTTTGTAGGACGCCAGATATAATAAGAACAGTTAAGTCTCGTAGACTGCGATGGGCAGGACATATTGCACGTATGGGGAATGAAAGACTTGCATGGAAGCTTCTTGTAGGAAAGCCAGAAGGAAAACGCCCAGTTGGTAGACCAAGAATGAGATGGGAGAATAACATTAACTATGATTCGAGGGAAGTAGATTATACAGGAAATGATTGGAAAGCATTAGTTCAGGATAGGGATGTATGGAGAGCTTATGTCCGCGCGGCCATGAACCTATGGGTTCGATAGTGCCAGTGAGTAAGTAAGTAAGTGGTTGATCATGTAAAAAAGAATGACAGAAGAAAGATTGTCAAGAAGAATGCTAGAATGTGTTCCTCTTGATAGAAGAAGAAGAAGAAGAAGACGGCCAATAATCACGTGGATTGATGGTATTTTGAGCAGAATGAGGGGTAAAAATTGTTAGATGGAGATTGGAATGACAGAGAGATGTGGAGGAGAATGCCAGTAGATTAATTGGACCCAGGAAGATGTGAAACATTGTGAAATTTACTTTCGTAATAGGCCCTATATATAAATTCACCGCTGTGGTCTTGAGGTTGCGTGCTGCCTTGTCACGCAGTGGACCCGGATTCGATCCCCGGTCGGGACAAGCTTCCTGGGTGAGGTTTTTTCGGGGTTTTTCCTCACCCGTAAGACAAATGTCAGGAAGCTTAGGGCCCAACGGTCCCCGAAAATCGTCCGGCCATCATCATCATCCTTATCATTATCATCACCATCCTTCAACGGTGTGGAAAGCAACGGGAAGCTACCACACCTAAAATTCCCTAGTAAAGCTGCAGAGCATAGCAGTGTGTGTGTATATATATATATATATATATATATATATATATACACACACACACACACACACACAAAATATTTATTCCGGGAACAATTGAAAGATGAGAGCCTCAGTTTACGGAAGACGGAGATGGCGTGGCTTAGAGAGCTTGGTTTTTGAACAACGGCCTTAGTCTGCTAAGGGCAGAACATATGACAATAATGTGGAATGGAAGAGGGACATGGAAGTATCTAATAGGAAAACCAGAGGGTAACGTGTATGATTGGAAAGTTCTAGAAGAATTAGAGGGAAATAATATTGAAAAAGCAAAAAGGTATAGTTAAAAAATAGATCATAAATAAATTTGAAATACATTAAACATTATCAGATTAGAACTCGTGTGTAGGCCTATGTATCTTTTAACATTCTAGCGGCTCCACTTTTTTCCCAGAACTAACCTTGGTGTGTAGGATTATCTTCCTTTAAAGAAAATTTAAATATATTTCTTTTGTAATTGGTCTTTCAGTAGATTAATTGATGGTTTATGATGTTTCACTTCTCTAATATTGACTTCATTCCTGTTAATTTTAGTTTAATTTTTACTAATAACCAGCTAATACCCGGTGTGCGCTGCTACGCCTAAATAAATGAAAATTAATGTGTTTTATGTTTAGCTGAATGAGTCAAAGAAAAAATAATTATAAATTATTTTTTTAGATATCCCGTGCTGATTGCCCCGGCGTTGTATGAGAATCTACTTATCCCTATCTTCTTGGCATAAATCAGCTGAAATACGAAAATTATTGCGTTTTTTGTTTAGTTAAATAAGTGATAGGAAACATTTATATCGTATTTATTTTTATACCTCGTGCTGTTTACCCGGCGTTGTCCGGGAATCTGCTCACCCGTATCTTCTTGGCATAAATGAGCTGATAGACGAAAATTAATGTACTTCTTATGATTATAGTTGAATAAGTAGATTGAAAAATAATTATAAATGTATATCGTAATTATTTTTAGATTCCCCGTGCTGATTACCCGGTGTTGCCAGGGATATTACTTATCTCGATCTTTTTGGCATAAATGAGCTAAAAGACAAAATTCGTTATTGTTATCCATAAAAGAATACCCTCCATGTGCTGCTATGCTTGAATAGGAATCTACGTATTTGTCTCGATCCTCTTGGCATCAATGAAAAACAAAATGGTTATTGCGAGTTATCCGTAAGAGATAAACATATGCTGTCGCGAAATTTTTGTGGCACTTTTTGAGATATTCAATTCTGTGACATTAATTTTCTGTATTTGCTATGATTGCAGTGAAAGACCTGCCCTCGGGCAGAATTACTATGGATGGATGGTTATGGTTTTAGGCAGCGTAAGCCATATAAGCGTCCAAAGTGCTACTTTTTTCACGTTTTCCACTATAAAGGGCGATTTTTAAGGGTGTAGAAGATGAGTATCGCAACTCTCTTATAGCTTATGTTCAACCCTGGAATCTCCTGAACATTTTTCAAGAAGCCCCATTACAATCGGATCAACGGTATGGTCACGCAATAAGTTCGAAAACAAACAAACACATATTCATTTTTATATATTAGATATATACAGTATATAGGCTATATATCCATCCATAGTAATTCTGCCCGAGGGCGGGTCTTTTACTGCAATCATAGTATTTTTATGCTATGCATTGCAGCTTTACTAGAGAATTATAGATGTGGTAGCTTCCCGTTGCTTTCCACATCGGTTAAGGATGATGATGATAATGATAAGGATGATGGTGATGGTCGGATGATTTTCGGGGACCGTTGGGCCCTAAGAACCTGACATTTGTCTTACGGGTGAGGAAAACCCCCGAAAAAACTTCACCCAGGAAGCTTGTCCCGACCGGGGATCGATCCCGGGCCCGCTGCGTGACAAGGCAGCATGCTACCTCGAGACCACAGCGGTGGATATATATATATATCCTAGCTAATAGCCACCGTGCGCTGCTACACCGAAATACATGAAGATTGATGTGTTTTTATGTTTAGTTGAGTGAGTAAAAAGAAAAATAATTATAAATTTATATCGTAATTATTTTTTAGATATCCCATGCTTATTAACCACGAATCTACTCATCCCGATCTACTTGGCATGAATGAGCTGAAAGACGAAAATTAATGTGTTTTTATGTTTAGTTGAATACGTAAGTAGAAAAACAATTATAAATTTATATCGTAATTATTTTAAGAAACTACGTGTTGATTACCCGGCGTTGCCCGAGAATCTACTTATCCCGATCTTCTTGGGAAAGACAAAAATGGTTATTGTGAGTTATCCGTAAAAGATAAACATATGCTGTCGCGGACTTTTTTTTGTGGAGCTTTTACACAATTCTGTGTACATTAATTTTGAGTATTTGTTATGGTTTAGGCTGCATAAGCTATTTATGCGTCCAAAAGCGATTTTTAAAACCGGTGATTTTTAAGGGTGTGGGAGTTGAGTATCACAACTCTTCTATAGTCTGTAAACCTTCCCGGGAAACTCCTGAACATTTTGATAAAAGCCCCATTACAATCGGATGAACGGTATGGCAGCACTTAAAATACGAACAAACGAACATGCAATTTGATACGTTAGATAGGCCTATATATATATAAATTTATTTATTTATTTATTTATTTATTTATTTATTTATTAATATTGGTCGTGGTCATCTTCGGTGCCTGTTAGTTAAGATCGGCGAGGATCTGTAAAAAAAATATTTTAATGAAAACAAACTCAATAACTTAATTCCTTCGGAATTCACGAAAAAATAATAGCAATTCGTAGAAAATATAACGATAATGACAAAATTAAAAAAATCAATCTTCACGCATTGCTTCTGGACTGTGCTTTTGTACTTGTTTTCCCTTAATTAATGTTAATGGAACGTTGACTCATCGTTGTTTTTGTTGGGTGTGGTACAGCTTCTGATAATACCCGTGATACTTGTCTTGGACTGATCCCAGAAAAGTACAGGAAACTCATCCAAATAATCCAAATACTACATCAGATGATGTCATAGTTTTACACTAAGAGACATTAAATATTATTGGAATTAGAACAGCTATAGATTTGTAAATACAAGAAATAAGGTAGGCGTTTACTTATACAGGAAGGACCGTGTGTCTACCTATCATCAATTCTATGTTAGCCTACCTAGTTCGGTAGTTGCTATGAAAGTTGTTCTGTTCCTCATGTGGTTAGATACTCGCCCTTCAAATGTTTACTTGTATGTCACTCAATAAAGGGTTCATGATGGACGAAGCGAAGCCTTGGCAGGTTTTCTCAGGATTCTCGACTTCTCCTCTACCAAAAACAACATTCCACACCTTCTCCATGCTTATATCATTGATGTCGTTTCATTTTATTTCTTCCTCCCTCGTATAGTGCCGCGGGCTTCGTTTGGCGGCTTCCTGTTACAAAACAGATTTCCAATAATGGGGGGTTTCATCTCATTTCATTCCTACACGTTCCATTACCGCGGAAACGAGTAGTGGGTTTGCTCATAAGCTATAAATGAAGTAACAGAAATATGGTATTCGTCCAATAGGAATGGCGTTATCATACAGCAAATAGTCAATTTGTTTGCTCATTTACGTACGGTATGTATAACTTTATTGGCAGATTGTCCCTTGTATTAACCAAGAACTCATTGTAAATACCGATCATCAACTGAATCGGAGAGTAGTTAGTTTAAAGTTACTAGATAAGCAGTAAGTGCTGTTTACAGTCCGTATCAATAAATTTATGTCTAGTAATAATATAAAGTAGATACAACAAATACAAAAATTGATAAAAAATACAGTTGCATTATACATTAATTAAGCTAGGTATAGTTATTGAGTATTAATTATATTACATGTTTCTTACATATATATTTATTCACGATTAAGTGTTGTTCTTATTTTCCGCGTCTTGCCCAGAATCAAATTTGCTGGGTTTACCAGTAACTCGTAGCATGCCAATCTATCATGATTTGAATTTAGAAATCTTTCCGGCAATAACTGACCCTCCAATCCAAATCATTATGTTTTCCTATTATAGGTATTTCGTCTTCAAAGCTCCCGAAAGTTTGATGTATTCGCATGTCATGATCATCGGTAATTTTTAGAAGCATCAATGTTGCCGATATACAAATTTCATTTGTCTGCATTATGTTAATGAAATAAAATATCTAAATGTAAGAATATTTGCTCATATCAGACGTAATGCCAGGTAGAGAGATGAGATGAAGTCAATAGTACTGAAGATCTGTAATATACAAGGATGCTGGCTGATCAGGCATATTGCATTATCACAGGAACAGATGAAATTAAACGAAATGGGTGATATTAGTGTAGTGGAGTGGTGGAATGATTTTTGTCAGAGAAGAACAGGAGAAATCCCGAGAGAACCAAACCTACTATCCCATATGGAAGTGAGGCTAGCAGTAGGCCAACAGTCCCTCTAAACCTTTCGGGCCATGTAATACAAGAGCAATGTGTGTATCTTCATATCATATTGTTAGCTGTTAAAGTAGATTTTAGGAAGAGCACTGCAAAAATATCCTGATTGGATAAAGTAAGAAATTCTATAATTACATTAATAATAACTAACTCACTGACATTATAGAATCCGTAGGTTCATGGCTGCGCAGACATAAGCTCTCCATTCATGTGCATCCTAAGCTAATGTTTTCCAATCATCCCCTGTATAACATACTTCACTCAAATTATGGTTAATATTTTGTATTACACATAGTCAAAATCCCAAATCACCAATTAAAAAGTAAAAGAATCAAAGAGTTTCAATAGCGACACTATCATTATCAAAACTTAATATTGACTCAGTTTTAAGTCTTAATAATGATCACCAAGAAGTTTCTATTTATTAATTGGTTAATATTATTGCCCCACATTATTCTTGCCCTACCTACTGGGCGTTATCTTCTCTCGTCTTCCTACGAGAAGTATCCGTCCCTCTCTTTCATTCCCCATTTGGGCGACAGGTCCTGTCATCGCAGTTTACGAGACTAATCTGTTCTCATTACATCTGATGTCTCATAAAGATTATGTAGCATACTATTAACTAAGTCTTCTCCATTCACCTGTGTGTTAGTATAATATTGTCCCGCTCTACCGGGGCGTCGTTCTCATCTTGTTTTCTTGTAATAAATACAACACATGTTCACGTAAAATTTACACAATAACTTTATTCGGTTCATATAAATTTTTCGTGACATTTCACGAAAAAATTGCTGGAATAATTAATCTTGCTTTACATTTTATTTGTCACACAATTGTTTCCAATCTCAATGATTCCACTTGCCACAGTTTCTTCTTTCCTCAGTTCACTGTATCCCTTTCATAACAGAACTGACTCTTTTCAAACCTCGGAAACAGTTTATATAAGCGACAGAAGGAAAGTTCTTTGCGACAGCTGAGATTCTTTTAGTACAGAAGTTTCTGGCATCGAACGTTCCTCACATGGGGGGAGGTAGATGCGTACAGAACTTTCCGCCTTGGATGTTCAGACGCATATCGAAATTTCTGCGAGGGTGTTCCAATTCGCGAGTAGCCAAGTCGCGATTTTTCCTTCCAGTAAACAATGCGAGATTTCTTACCTCGCCGTCGGCCGCGCAATTCAAACATTACTATACAATGCATCACAATATAATAGACGTGGAACAATGCCACTGAACTCCTCCTAAACGACTGGATCGATTTTGACGAACATTTTTGTGTGTCTGATTGGGTCCCTCGATGGTTCAGATTCACAATTGGACCCTCTAAAACCATTAGATGCAGTAGTTCACCTGAAGTGAAAATTTAAAAATCACTCTAGCGGTCTCAATTTTCAATATTTCACAACGAAGCCCAGTATATCCTATTAAAATAAACCGAGGTAGATATTATCAAAAATGAGCAAAATCCGACAATTAATGTGGAAGTTTACTTGAAACCCAAATTTAAAAACTGCCTAAACGACTGGACTGATTTTGATGACATTTTGTGTGTGTTGGAGTGGGTCCCTGTATGGTATATTTTCAAATTGAACTCGGTAAGTGACGCTACAATCGAGTTATAGGAATTTTGTGTCAAATGTGTAATCATCTGCATTATCGACATATTCCGCGTCATCATGCACGCTTCTTGAGAAGTTTTGTTGAGAACTTATTTAATATCTAATTATGTCTTAATTAGTGGATTTTATGGTAAAAATGTAACATATATTTTTATCGCCCGGCGATGACACGAGAATTGAACATTCTGGCAGGACATCGTCTGCCGGACTCGGTAGATGGCAATACGATCGAGTTATAGGAATTTTTGTACGTCAGATGTGTAGTCGTCTGCATTATCGACATTCCGCGCGACAACGTGACGTCATCGTGTGCGCTTCGTGAGAAGTTTTCTTGAGAACTTGTTTAATAATATCTAATTATGTCTTAATTAGTGGATTTTATGGTAAAAACGAACTTATTTTTTTTATCGCCCGGAGATGACACGAGAATTGAACGTTCGGGCAGGACAACGTCTGCCGGGTTCGCTAGTTACTCGTATCTATATGATTGAAGAAATGAGAATGAAAAGTTTGAACACATACGAAGGATGACAACAGACGGATTAACAAAGATTATGCTGGAATGGACGTTAGATGGCAGGAGAAGAAGGGAAAGATTTAAACAATGGATGGACGTAGGGAGAATTTGAATGAACAACAGAGCAATGAATAACTCCAATTAAGAAGGATAGATATATCTAGAGGACCTTATCCAATTTTTCCACAGTAGTCTGAAAAGAAATGTAAATTACAAAATCTGCCCATCAAATGAATACAACATATATATACTTTATCTTAAATGGAGCACGAGAGCTTTATAAAAAGTGTGTAATGAAGGTTCTAATCTCATATCTAGTTCTTATGGGCTGAGACTAGTTAATTTATGTTTATTACCAACCTTACAAACAAGCTGCGGTTTTTAAAACAATGTAAAGTAAGATTTATTTTAAAAGTTTAAAATCTCCACAGAAGGTAATATCTGGGCTCCAATCGCTTGTTTGATATTTTCTGAAAACTTAGCTGATATAAAATGCAATTCTTTCTTTCGCAAATGCAAGTTGAAAATTTTAATAAGGAATATGAGAGGAGACTTCGTAATATATTGGATCCTAAGTTTGATAGTGAGATCTAAGTATTCTAAGAAATATAACAAGTAGGTGCATAAGCATAGCGAAGACTACTTAAGTGAATCCATGCCGATGGGTAAAAAAATGTTATTCTCCTAGTTCTATTATATGAATGCGAAACATGGACGCTTACTTTAAGGGAGGAGAAAATATTACAATTATTTGAGAATAAAGTTCTTACGAAAATTTTTGGACTAAAGAGAGATGAAGAGACATGCGAATGGAGAAGACTTCACAACAGCAAGCCGCTTGATCTTTATGGGAAATAAGATATAATAAAATAAAAGTTAAGTCTCGTAGACTGCGATGAACATGATACGTAGCACGAATGTGGAATGAAAGAGGTTCATGGAAACTCCTTGTAAACAATGAGAGGGAAAGCGCCCAGAAGGTAGGTCAAGAATGAGGTTGGGAAATAACATTAACCATGATTTAAGGGAAGCTGATTATACACGTAATGAGCTGAGAATTAGGCATGTGTGAGGAGCTCATGTCCATGCAGTTATGAACTTAATAGTTTGAGAGTGTCAGTGAGTTAGTTAGTTTATAATACATGGATATATAACATAGTATCTTACCGTAATAGAGGAGAATAGTTTTGCGAGTATTTGAGAATAAAGTTCTTAGGAGTATTTTTGGACAAACAATAGAGGCAGAAAGAGAACATAGAAAATTACATTACAGTGAGGTACACTTCAATTAAAAATGATTAGATATAAAGAGAACAATGGAGACATGCTATGAGCAAGATATGTGGATCGAATGGGGAATGAAACAGGGATGTAGAAACTTCTTGTGGGAAAACAAGTGGAAAACCGATCAATAGGTATGGCAAGAATTAAATGATAGAACAACATTAACTATGATTTAACGAACAAAAATTCTACAGTAAATTATTGGAAAGCATATACGGGGTGAATCATAAATATGGCTATACGTTTGATCGCGTTATGTGATGAAAATATTACCATTACAGGAAATACGAAATGACCGTTTCAAATTACAACAATGGAAAAAACAAAACAGTGTAGAACTTACATCATTAGTCAAAATGGCGTTGAATATGCAACAGCAAATTACAATTGCTGCAAGTGCAGTAACGTATGCTAATGATCGTGAGGCCGCAAGACGGGCAAGATGTGAGTTTAATGTAGCATTGCAGCCGTCGACTGTGGGGAAGTGGAGAAAACGACTGCTGGAAACGGGAAGGATGCAGAAAATCAAACCTCCTGGAAGGCCTCGCATTAGCACGGATGCAGAAACAAAGAGAATTGTGGAGGCGTTCGACGCTAGGCCATAAAAATTAACCCGGCAAGCTGCACGTGAGCAGTGATTTTTTTGTTGTTCTATTGTTGTAATTTGAAGGATTGCCTTTCCAGTTATAACATCACATTTCCTTTAATAATAATATTTTTGTCACAAAATGCGATCAAACGTATAGCCGTATTTCTGAATCACCCTGTAAATTATAAATTTTTGAGACTTATGAAGAACAAAAGTTTCCTCTTTATAGTTCTTTGGAGCTCAGGATAGGAATATGTTGAGAGTTTGTCTGCGCAGCCATGAACCTCAAGATTCATTAGTCCACTAATCAACTAGTTAGTTAGAGCATGAGAACATAAAGTGTCAGACTCAGGATCAAGCCCTATTCCAGGACAAATTTTAAACTGTGTAATTTTGCCAAAGGAAGGTAAAACATGCACCAAAGATAAGAGTAGTGTTGATGGACGTTAAAGTTATAAAGAATGCCGCAAGTTTATGCTAAATGACAACGGGTTTGAAAATTGAGTTGACATTCACAAAGTCATCGCCCTGTAGAGGAAAACCACAGGCTGTGCCACTCCCAGAGGTGATCTCGCCTAACAACTGCATTCTCTGCATTTTGTACGCTCCAGTTCTAATATTAAAACGCTTACGCCAAATATTTTATACAAATGCCATTTTTATCCACACTTTCTTCCCCTTAATTGTAATTAAGCCCATTTTTCCGACCTACGAAACAATTAGGGAAGGGAGAATATATTGTTTTGAAATATAAATCCACGCTTTCTCATTTTGTTTTCATATAATGACAATTAATTAACATTATGTATCTGGAAACAAAAATTAAAATAGTTGGAAGTAATTATGCTGAAATTAATATGAGGTTAATTAAGAGGAAACCTTCGATATTATAATTACATAGTGTCATACGGTTTCAGAATATAACTTCTAATACAAAAATTCCACAAGTCGAATTTATGTTCCCATTTGCAGATTTACAGAATATATATTTATCATAAGTAATGCCACGAGTGATTTCCAAATATCGATAAATTCACGACTCACGAAGTGAGGAGTGAATTTATCTAGAGAATTTGGAAATCAAGAGTGGCATTTGTTAGGACTATTTAACGAATAAAATTAAGCTGTATACTCACAAATCATTATTTAACTATAGTTATTTTAAAATATTTATATATTTAATGTAGACGGCGATGTTTGAAAACAAATGAGAAACGATTGGTACGCTTCATTTGCTTCTTTTGTTCGATCACTGCAACCAGATCATAATATTATTTATTGCCAAAGGATCACAATGTTGTAAGAATGCACGCTAGTGGAGAAATTTATAACCAACGTTATAGGTATTAATTAATATCTGATGTCCTATGATGTAAATATGTCAATTATATTTTTCTTCGTCATTTCCTGGAAAATAATTCGTTTAAGAAAGTGCAAACATGGTTTCTTTTTTTTTTTATAATCAATTGTTACAAATGTTTTTATATTATCTCTCGTATGCGCTACGTGTTGACATTCATGCACTATATATACGAGTACAATCTGGTAGCCGTATTTCTTAAGGAGTCAGTCGCTGCAAAATAATGCTATGACCTATTCAGAATGTTAGAAAGGAGGTGCTTTCTTTATTATGATAAACTTTAGTTGGTACATTTTAGGCGAAACACGACTGTGATTGGTTGTAAATAAAAAAAACATTGAAATGTGATTGGTCATTGACTCCCATTTGGGGCGTGAGATAAATAGTCTTATTAAATTGAAGAAACTGAATATCTGATGCCAACTTAATTAAAAGTGTCGGACTGCAGTGAAATCAAATTATGCATAACCGTAGGTTATTTTCTATTTACATATTTTTCTATAATTTTATACCAATTTAAATACTATCTACCTATTCATTTTTTTTTTCCATTAATTTATTAAAAATGTTAAAGAAATGTATATTATAGCATACATTTTGGTTTATGGGTTAATTACATTTAATGGTAAACATTGCGACGAACGAAACATGACAGTGACTTCTAATTTTGATTCTGGGTTTCGTTGTAAACATAAAAAATTGCGACAGCTAGAGCAGTTTTTACAATTTCGTTTCTGGCGAACTCCTATAACCAGTGGTCCGATTTTGCTGGTTAACATACTCGACCTTAATTTTTTTAATTAATTGATATAAGGCGAATTTGGTTTGATGAAACGAAAATCACTGCCGCTAGATCGTAAACGGACATATAAGGGTGGTAGTTATTTTCGAATTTTCATATATCATTCTGCACATCCTGCATTTTTTCGTTTGGTTATAATAAGTAATTATAAGTGATTTAAAGCCCATTTTATTGGAATTTAAGGTGAGGAACGCGTGTCTCATTGAGCTATAACAGGTGCATAAAAAATATACTTTGAAAAGAAAAATCTATAAAAATGGTAATGATGTTAATTTCATTCGAACTGCTGTATTTGAAGATTTTGTTTAATTTCTTTTGTTTAAGATAATAGAAAAATATTATTGCTGTAAGTAATTTGTTTTAAATATTTATAAATATAGGTTCAGTGCGGCACGGTTTAATGTTAATTTATTGTAATGAAATGTGATAGATACACTATCAAATTGGACCAAAAGGGAAAAAAAAATGGAGGGTGTGCTTTGATATCAGACGACATTTATTGCCACCCTTATATTAATTTTTTTTTACAATTAAAGTATGTTTTATTATAAATTGGATTTTGTAATGTTATACTATGTAGGCCTATATTATTCAATATTTTGCAAAACAAAGGTAGCCCTATACCTAATCCATTATTCACGGCGTTAAATGGTATATATGTAACCAATGAAAATAAAATTAGACAGAAGAGATATCCGAAACAAATGCAATCCATATCAAATTAACAAATATGTTAGATAAAGATACTCAATATCTCCAGTACTATTCAACATATAAACTACTTAACTCATTGGCACTATCTCTTCAGGGCTCTTTTTTTTCAGCGCTAAGACGTGCTATTTTCTTTTTTTTTTCCAAATTAATTTTTCTTCATAGCTGAAGACTGAAAAACCAAGTTTTGGCAGATGTAAGAATCCCTTGTACAAAAAAACACCAGATTACGTTTATATAACACTTTGGCTAGACCAGTGTTGACCTATGGTAGTGAAGCATGGACACTAAGAAAACAACATGAAAGCAGAATAACGGCTTGTGAAATGAGATTCATGCGACAGTGGGTTACACCAGATGGGATCGCAAAAGGAACACCGATATCTTAAAAGAATTGAAGACTACGCCAATTTTGGAATATATTAAACAGTACCAACTAAATTGGAAACACCATCTTGAAAGAATGAGTTCAAATCGGATCCCCAAAGCTGCTTATAATTATATACCAAGAGGACGAAGATCACTGGGCCGTCCTATGAAACGCTGGAGGGAAAATTTTCTATAGGATCGTAACAGGCCTTGGCCTAATACTTGGAAGGAAGAAGAAGAAGAAGAATTTTTCTAACCTAGCTTGCCCCTCACTGATTTTTTATAAAACATATGGAAAAAATATTATACCATATTTTTGCTAATTATTGCGTTGAAAACTGGCCAGGATTTTTAATGAGGTTTTTCTTTTTCTTCTTCACTTCACGGGCTGCCAAACTACATGTTCCGCTTCACAGTTCTGTCAATCTTTTCACTGGCCTTCCTATATCCTTGATCCTCTTGGCTTATAGTAAATGCTGCTTTTGCTAATCTTGTTACATTCATTCTTACTATATATCTAAATCATTTATATCCATATTCTTTAATTGTTTTCATCCAGTGGATATATATTTAACTCTGTTCTTATGTCTTCATTCTTTATCCGATCCAATCTTGTGCAGCATTTTATTCTCCTAAGGAAGTTCATTTCTACGCTTTGTATTCTACTTTATATATTTTTTTGTCATTACGTAAGTTTCGCTCTCATAAAATAATGCAGGAACTACCAATGTTTTAACGAGGTTGTTATCGCTAACTACCCTGGCCTATTGTGATATTTATGTAGTTACTTAATAATATACTATGTATTGTTGTCTTGTGGATGAATTTATTTCTTTCAATCTGTTACAATGATAAACTAGCATCGCATGTTTGGAACCCTAAAAAAGAGCCGCTTCGGAAACAACTGTACGTGTTTGTGTTCCCAGATTTATCAACTAACAGTACATACGTCTTGTATGAAAATAAAATTAATAGCTGCTTTAGCGATAAGTTGAAAATAATGTTGCGCATATTTTCTTTGTATTGCATCCTGCCGTCCCATGTTGTTTTTAAATCATAGCGCTACATTATCATACGTGTCATGTGATACGTGATGCACTTCGCATGTTTTACTATTTCCTGTTTGGTTATTCTCTGGTCTGTATTTTTGGCAGTTCTGCATACACAGGCAAATGTTCATAGATTTTTTTCCAGTTGCATTTTTAAAAATGTAACTTACTTACTCACTTACTCACTGGCACTATCGAACCCGTAGGTTCATGGCCGCGCGGACATAAGCTCTCCATACATCCCTATCCTGAGCTAATGCTTTCCAATCATTCCCTGTATAATATATTTCCCTCAAATCATATTTAATGTTATTCTCCCACCTCATTCTTGGTCTATCATCTGGGCGTTTTCCCTCTGGCCTTCCTACAAGGAACTTCCATGCAAGTCTTTCATTCCCCATACGTGCAACATGTCCTGCCCATCGCAGTCTACGAGACTTAACTGTTCTTATTATATCTGGCTTCCCATAAAGACCATGTAGTTCATTGTTATGTAGTCTTCTCCATTCATCTGTCTGTTCATCTCTCTTTGGTCCAAAAATGCTCCTAAGTACTTTATTCTCAAATACTTGTAATCTCCTTTCCTCCCTTAAAGTAAGAGTCCATGTTTCGCACCCATATAGTAGTAGTAATAGGACTTTATTAGACAAAAAGTAAGATATTTACAATATTATTTACAAATATGGGTCGCACGGGCAGTAAGCCGTACGTGCTGTTGACAGTCCGTTACAATAAAGAAATAATTGGTACTAGTGTAAAGAAAAATAAAAATAAACAAAAGCAGCAATAACATTACAATTACATAAAGAAAACACAATAAAAATATTACCATTAAATAATAACACAATAGCATTATACACTAAAAACATTAACATTACAATTACATAAAGAAAACACAATAATATTACAATTAAGTAATAACACAATAGCAATAACATTACAATTACATAAAGAAAACACAATAATAATATTACAATTAAATAATAACACAATAGCATTATACACTAAAAACATTAACCTTACAATTACATAAAGAAAACACAATAATATTACAATTAAGTAATAACACAATAGCATTATACACTAATTAATTTATATATAATTGTTAATAATTAATGGTATTGCATTTTGATAACATATATTTATTCATGAATGAGTGTTGTCCTTATTTTTCGCGTTTTGTCCAGAAATTTACCGAGGTTTATCCAATTTTCTGGATTTACCAATAACTCGTAGCATGCCAATCTTTCCCGATTTGAATTTAGAAATCTTTCCGGTAATAACTGACGTCTCCAATATTCTAAATCATTACATGTTCCTAATATATGTATCTCATCTTCAAAGTTCCCGCACATTGGACATATTCGCATATCGTGATCGTCGCTAATTTTTAGAAATTTCCATGCCCCTAGCCTAAACCAAGCAAGCCCTGATCTCTCCTTAAATCCTAGGTTGAGTATATACGATTCTTTTCCCCAGACGTGTTTTAGGTCTCTTTGTAAACACAGTGAGCGTTTTCCTGTACATTCGGCTAAGGTATCTTGTTGGTTTACATCTAAGTACCTCCTCCTTATTTTTCTCCACACGTTCTTGCGATTTTCAGTCCCTTTTTCCCATATCCAGCCCATTCCAATCTTTTGGAGTTCTCTCCTAACCTCGTCTGCCCAAAATTTAACATCTATGTTTTTAATTTGGTGGTCGTAGCAAATTGCTCTAAGCATTGTTTGTTCACCTTGGATTACTCGCAACCAGTATTTGAGTACACGAATTTTACAGTTAATATCGTCCTGGAATGACCCGAATTCATATAAAATTCCACAGTTAGAAACGGCCTTACTAAGTCCTGTAATATACTTTAGAAAATGCGTATATACCTTATTTAGTATTTCCGTTCTTTGGAAACCCCAAATCTCACTACTATAGTGCATGACTGGCCTGACCATAGCTCCATACATTTTTTCTAATGTGCTGACTGGAATATCAGGCACTCGACCCAGAATACCGAGTACACTGTTAAGTTGTCCCCTCCCTTTAAATAATGCTATATCAATGTGTTTTTTCCACTTTCCGTTCATTTTCAACGTCGTACCAAGATATTCGAAATGTTTCACGTTTTGAAGAACTTGATCTCTGTATTTCCATTCCTCTGTTCTACCATAAACCGTCCCATTTTTAAAGGTCATTGTTTTTTGTCTTACTAGCATTTACAGTCAATCCCCAATTCCTACAGTATATTTCCAGTAGGTCAAGACCTCTTTGCAATCCCTTGATTGTCTTGGAACAGATAATTAAATCATCTGCATACAACAGGACTGGGATTCTAACATTTCCTATCTCCGGAGCCTCAATTTCTCCTTCTAGCATTACGTCTACAATATCATCAACGAATAGATTAAATAGCATTGGTGATAAAATGCAACCTTGTCTCACTCCCCGATTGGCTTCGCTGCTCTCTGTAATGTGCCCTTGGTCTACTTTTATACAAAATTTAACATATTTATAAATTGACATTAAAGCATGTATCATTTTACGAGACAATCCTTTCCGATTTAATTTTTCCAAAGTGCGCTTCGGTCCACAGTATCAAATGCCATCTTAAAATCAATGAATGCACAAAATAATTTACCCCCCTTCATTTTCAGATTGTCATCAATTAATGTTCTCAGAACAAATAGGTTGTCCACCGTGGAGTACCCTTCTCTAAAACCTGCCTGATATTTTGAGAGCCTATTGTTCTCTTTAGCCCATTGTCTTATTCGTTCGTAAAGTACTTTACAATATATTTTTCCGAACACTGACAAGAGACAAATTCCCCTATAACTTTCCGGTATCTGTGCCCCACCTTTCCCTTTGTATAGTGGTTGGATGACACCTGTCGCCCAGGCTTCCGGATAATCTCCTCCATTAAAAAGTTTGTTGAACGCAGTTTTCAAAACGTCTAATAATTTATTGGATGATATCATATTTTTCAAGAATTCCCCTGGTATTCCATCAATTCCAGGCACCCATATAATATAACTGGTAGAATAATAGTTTTATATATAATCAATTGAGTTGGTGTTTACTTGATGAAAATCCATATTTATTAATTAAATAAAAATAAAACTACGTTTTAGTTTTATATATTTTCAGTTTAACATTTTTTGAAAGGAGTTGGGACATCAAGAGTCTATGCAATGCATAATAGCATGCACGTCAAACAAATACAAGGTTGTAATGAATTCCAACTATTGAATATTTACTATAGTAGATTATATAAGACAGTTGAATGCACTTTCACGGCCGGTAATCATAATATTAAGGTATCCCAGGCTATGTGGCCATTGTCCATGACTGGTGCTTCTTCCAGACGTTTCTCCATCGACTTCAGACATTTTCAGCGGCCAGTAAATATTGGTCTTGTAAACCAAAAATAAGTACCCCTTTTAGTGGAAATATATATATTCTTCTAGGTAGTGTTCCCTGGTCGGAGGTTCGAGTGTGAATGACCAGGGAACTCTATCTAGAAGTATTCGCCACTGAAGATGCCCTCCGCAGTCGAGGAAGAAACGTCTGGAAGAAACACTAATCGTGGACCACAGTCACATAGCCCGGTATCTCTTAATATTATGATTATATAAGACATTAACATAGAGAAAGGAAATGGTCCTGGAGAAACTTGCGTAGAAATCAACAATGGACTTCGACAAGGTTGCCCTCTTTCGCCAATACTTTTTAATATATATTTAGATGATATCATTAGTACATGGCAAACTTTTTTAGATGAACATTGTATGATAAACGGTATGAAAATGAACTGTCTTTTATTCGCTGATGACCAGATCATTGTAGCTTCCTCAGAAAATCAACTACAAAGATCAGTTTATGAATTATGGAAACTAATAAACGATTATAATTTAAATATATCAACAGAGAAAACAAAGTCAATGGCATTTATTGGAACTCAGCATAAAAGGACAAACATTGTAATTCGATCAAACATAATTGAACAAGTAACTTGTTTCAATTATCTGGGATGCATGATATCGTACCAGCAAAATTTGGACATGGAGAAGAAATTAGGGAAATTTCAACAGATATGTGGTTCAATAAGAAGATATTTGAGAAATAAGACCACAAGGGAAACTCAATTAAAATATTATAAAACAGTAGCCGTTCCAACGTTAACGTACGGGTCTGAGACTTGGCCTTTAACGATCTCTGATAAAAATAAAATTGAGACAATAGAAATGAGATTTCTCAGATCAGTTGCAGGTATATCTCTAAGAGATCAAAAGAGAAGTCAAGATATCAGGGATGAACTACAAATCTATAATATAAACGAGAGAATACACACAAATAAACGTAATTGGTTTGAACATATACAAAGAATGCCAAATAATTGTTTATCAAAACAGCGGCTTCATTATAGGCCTCTAGGCCGAAGAAATGTAGGAAGACCAAAACGTCGTTGGAAGGACGACCTGCGTCTGCGGCATGTAGTGCGCCGGGGAGCGGAATGGGCCAACAGGCCCATACCTTGAAGATGATGATGATTAACAAAGGCAGATAGTAAACAAATAGAGGCTGCTGAAATAAAGATGTTGAGAGCAATAGCAGGATATCAAAGGACCGATAAAAAGGAAAACGAAGAACAGAACTTAATATATTTAATCTCTGAGAAACAATAAAATATTATCAAAATGCTTATCTTCAGCACGTATTACGAATGAATGAACAGCGCATACCAAGAAGAATGTGTAATTATAAACCAAAAGGGAGAAGAATGTTGGGAAGACAATTGAAGAGATGGAAGGACCAATTCGACCTATAATGAGATCGGAACAGGCCATTGGGCTTAGTCCTTGTTGATGATAATGATAATGATGATGATGATAAGACATAAGCAGTTAAAGTGGTATGGACATGTACGACGAATGAAAGAAGAAAGGTTAAAAACATTGGAATGTTGTCCACATGGAAGAAAAAACAAAGGAAAACTCAAACAACAAGGATGCAACAAATAAGAAATGGAATCAGAACAAGAGGACTGGAAGACATGGAGTGGATGGATACGGACGAGTGGGGAAGGAAAATAAAACTTTAAGCACAGAATAATGTGTAAACATTGAACATCTGTATATGAATTCCTATTACACATTTCGGGGCTGTAGGGGGATTCACTGTAGGCCGCGGCGGTCTAGTAGTTATGTTACTTGCTTCTAAATCCTGAGAGTCGCGGGTTTAAACCGGGACAAATTTTTAGGATGGAAAAATTCAAGGAACAAGTCCTCCTGGATGGAGTTTAAGCCTTTGGTCCCGGCTCTGAAGATTTTCCGGCTCTTGAAAGAACCTAACCTCAAAACTTACTTCATCGTCCTAGTAATACATTAGTTTCCTACCATATTTCCCATTTAGTTGGTATCTGTAGGGAAATAAGCGTTGACTAAATTGGCTTGATCTAGAAACCGCTAACAAAGAAGAGGCTGTGACCTGACTCTAAAGGCCGTAAAACCAATAACTAATATGTCTTCTTCTTCTTCTTCTTCCTTTCCAGGATTAGGTCTGTGTGACATGTTCCGGTCTCAAGTCCATCGTTTCCTTGGCCGTTCCAAAGATCTTTTCCCATGTGATAAAACATAGGGGGATTAAAAAAATTAAAGGGAAAATTACTATTAACATTGTAGTATTCTATAAGAATTAAAAAAATAATTTCCATAACTTCGAATTATAGATACTAAAATCGAAAGACCTAAAGGTGTTGATCTTTTTGGATAATCTTATAGTGTCCATTCTGTCTAAATGTTCTTTCCATTGGTATTTGTGCTCTTCTAGTTTATCAACTATTGAAAATATCTCCAGTTCATTTCTTATTGATTCATTGTGTAATCTATCCATGCGTGTACATCCTTTTACAGATCTTAAAAATTTCATTTCAGTGGCTTGAATGTGTGAGATATCTTTATTTGTAAGTACCCAAAATTCAGATCCATATAAAAGAACAGGAACAGCCACCTAATTTTATAAAACCTGAGCTGAGTTTCTCTTAGAGTCTTTCGGAGAGTTCTTCTTATGGTGCCACACATCATTTGATATCGGTTCAATTTATTATGTATATCCCAATCATAGCTATATGTTATATCTGAACCAAGATAGTTAAAGTGGGCTATCTGTTCTATTATTTCATTATTGGTCATTATTTTTGCTCTGACTGGCATTTGCCCTGAAAAGCCATAATTTTAGTTTTTGCAGTTGAGACTTTGAGATTATAATATGTAAGAGGGATTTACTGGATAAAGCATATGGATTCTACTGTAAGTAACAGTCTCGAACCAAACAAAAAAAAATATACCTATTAAAAACGCACATATCGTTGTCTTTAGCTTGTCTGCTGGAGAGGCTTGTGTACTTAAATGATCCCGATAGCTATGCCGGTGGTAGCATTGCAGCCGATAGGGTTACTCATGCCGGACTGGTCGAAGGTGATAAGCCAGACGAAAAAAGTACCTTGGTCGAAAGAGTGACGATCTTTTACCGTAAAAACACAACCGTCAAGAAACGTGGACATGGGTTCCACTGGGTTAAAATTTTCCGGAGGTAAAATAATTCCCCATTCGGTTCTCCGGGCGAAGACTACATCAGGGAATTCATGCCAAAGCCTCGAACACAGAGACATATTCTTACGAACATGGAATGTTAGGACTTTATACAATAGCGGGCGCCCAGTTGGTAGACCGAGAATGAGGTGGGAGAATAACATTAATTATGATTTGAGGGAAACCTTAATAACATTCATGATGAAGTTCCGTTCCGTCTCCTCAACTTCATTAGTTACAATAATAAAGTTGAGGAGACGGACCTTTTAGTAAATATTTCATAATTTTATATTTTAATTTGAGGGAAGCAGATTATACAGAGAATGATTAGAAAACATTAGCTCAGGATAGCGATGTATGAAGAGCTTATGTCCGCGCGGCCACGAACCTCCGGGACCTATGGGTTTGATAGTGTCAGTGAGTTAGTTAGTTACATATAATTGTTGAAATATAGAATAACAATCTGAGAATAATTTTTGAGAATACTGTGGTTTTCCTGCAACCTGGGTAAGGTTTTCAACTAATCTCCATCCTCTGTATCATCTTCATTTATTCTTCTGTTGTTCAAGCAATTATCATTCCATCTATCTATTGTTTCTCAGATTTTTTCCCTTCATCTGCTCTCCTCCGTCCACACCACCATCATCTTCGGTATCCTGTCTGTCGTCATCCTAAGTGCAATTCCAAACCATCTCAATCTCCTTTCTCCAATCACATCAATATATTTTTTTTTCACGTCGAATATTCCCCTTGTCATTGAGACCATTTTTTATCCGCATGTTTCATTTCTTGTTAGTCTTGGTATCTCATATTGCATCTTCCAAAATAGATAGATAGATAATGGAATTTATTGCCTTTTTTTTCAGAATAAAGAAAATACATATGCATTTACATTGCGCACGGGCCTGCTTGGCCGTACGTGCATTATTTTTCCATGAATAAAAAAATAAAACTAATAATATAAACAAATACCTACAAATACACCTGTATAAAAAAAACAATAACAGGCTACATATATGTAAAATCTATGTCTACACTAAATCACAATAATACTTATCTACATTCATCCACATTCCGTACATTAATATTTAAAAAAAAATGCTAGAAAACAAATTAGAAAAAAACACACACACACATACACCCACACACCCCCACACATATACACACCGCACGCTCATACCCCCCTCCCCCCGTCCCTGCAGACATTAAATGCACTATCAGACTATTCAACTTATCAGACCTACTTATTATATAACATGATTAAAGATCGAAAACAAAGACCATATTGAGATTCTTCTTATTGTTAATACATATATCCTTAATCTACAATTTTGTTATATCTCAATTTTCTTACTGTACCCAAAAATTTGCATGTTTTTGATTCACTCTCGATCCGTCCTAAAAGATCCCAACACGCCACTCTCCCTCGATCCGACCTGAGAAATCTCTCTGGCAGCATCTGTAATCTAAGTTGTTCTGTCTCTCTACAGAATGCTATAATATGCTGCCAGTTTTCATGGTCATCGCATAGTGGGCATAGTTTAATGCCTTCATCATTTGTTAAATTATGGGCCATCCATCCCCCCAAATGAAACCATGCAATAGCACTTCTATCATCCCCATCCAAAGAGTCAATATATTTCTCCCTTCCCCACGAAAAGTTTCAGTTCCGTCTGCAAGGTAGCCTTCCTATATCTTCGTAAATTTTCCTCCCGATTTGTTTTTTCTTTGAGTGTTTGTTTTAAGGCAATATTATGACTGAGTAGGCCTATTTTTTATAATTTATTTTGAACATTAAATTTGTATGTGTATTGTTACGTGTGATAGATAATTATTGTTATTAATACACCAGATCTCAACATCTGCAATAGCGTAACAGTCCAATGTAGAGTCTTAGCCTCTCCCTTGTTACGCTTACTTGCCTACAGATGTCATGAATGGTATGCGGTCAACATACAGATCCAATGAGACATCTAGTAGGCGACTAAGGTATTACTTACTAAGATGAAAAAGGTTTTGCTTATGCCTCTTTATTCATGATTCAGGATCTTTTACGAGTTTGAAAATCTTGAGACTCGGGACCCACAGCTTAAATTCTCTCCCGGAGGACTTTCTCCTTGGATTTTTCCATCCTAAAAATCCATCGACCCCAGCTGGGTTTGAACCCGCGATCCTCGGGACCAGAAGCAAGGAACATAATCATTAGTCCATCGCGACTGACCATTATACCAGATACTTACTTACTCCCTGGCACTATCGAACCCGTAGGTTCATGGCCGCGCAGCAATACGCTCTCCATACATCCCTATCCTGAGCTAATGCTTTCCAATCATTCCCTGTATAATCTACTTCCCTCAAACTGGATATAAATTGTTGTGAAGGGAAAATGTAGGGTGCGGCGCGCAAATCTTGAAATCCTGGGTTTAAATCCTGGTTCAGGCATAAATCTGTACATTTTGTTGTTTTAACTATTGCATGTGTGTGGCAGTAATACACTCGTAATTAACTGTTGTGACATGTGTAAAATATCTTCTTGGGGAGAAAAGATTACGAGTATTTGAGAATGGAGTTCTTAAGAAAAATTTTAGGGCCAAAGAGGGATAAACAGACAGGTGAATGGAGAAGACTTCATTACACGAGGTAATGATAAAGCCAAAGTTAAAACAAATATAAATATAGATTTATTTAAAATGATTCTGACGTCCGGCAGTCCCTGATTTCTTGTGGTAGGGAATTCCAGTTGCGAGAAGTAGATATAGTATATGATGTGGAGTGTTGGGAAGTCCTATGTTGATGTATATTAAGCACGAGATAGTAATAATAATAATATCTGTAATAATAGTAATAATAATAATAATAATAATAATAATAATAATAATAATAATAATAATAATAATAATAATAATAATAATAATAATAATAATGCTTTATTTTAGCTGGCAGAATTAAAGCAATAAGACATTCTCTTCACTCAACCAGCGAATAGTAAAATTATACGATAATTACCTACTTATTACAATTTTAAAATATTACTAAAATATAGACTAAACAAAAGACAGTGGAGATATTGTCTAATATCAGATAAGACTAATAAAAAATGAAATAAAATAAAGTAAAATTAATATTAAGTAAAATAAAATAAAGCTTCCTAGATGAATATTTATAGGTATATACAAAATGTTGAATATAGTTGTTATGCTTTTAATATTTTCATTGTATATCAGTTAATTTGGATTTCAATAATGATAGTGATTGATTTCACACATTAAAAAAGTCCTAAAAAATCCAACGACTCCTGAACTATGTCACCATCACCAAACAAAATCACAGACCGCAAAGAAAACAGCACGGTCAACAGTGAGCAATGTAATCTCTGCGAAACAATAGTTAGAGAAAACGATGACGCAGTAGAATGCGAATACTGCAACAGATGGCAGCACAGTAAATGTGCGGACCTCACCGCTGGTGAGTTCCAAATGTTAAAAAGAAGCAGGTGCAAACTGACCTGGCTATGCACAGAATGCAAAACAGAAATTGTGGAAAAAAGAAAAAATCCACAAAACCCAAAAACTATTGTACAGAATGAACCGAAGCAAACATGCGAGGAATTAAACAAGAAAATGGATCACATCAGCGAAACGCTAACTCAAAAGATGACATTGCTCCTTGAAACTCAGCTACAACAATCCGAAATTATGAATGCGCTCCTGCAGACTCGAGCATCAGTCATAAAGCAAACGAAAAATGATAACAATGAAGAGCCAACTGCAGCAGTAGAAGAAAAACGGGAAGGCGCATTGGAAATAGGATACACAGAAGTGGGAACGCCACAATCAACAAACGGGAAAACAATGGAAACCGAAGACCCAGTCACGGAAGAAAGAAGCAGAAGAAGGAGACCACAAATCATCGGAAATATGACCGAATCTACGGAATTGAGAGCAGGACAACGTATGTCCTGGCTCTATGTAGGCAGACTCCATGAATCCACCACGGAAAAGAAATTGGAAACATATATACATAACAAGGGAATAAATGGGAATGTCGAATGTGAAGAACTAAATATCCGAGGGCGACTAAAAGCGTTCAAAATTGGAATCCCATATGAATCGCTAGAAGTCTTAAACAAAGCCGAGGCCTGGCCAACTGGAGTCTTAGTGAAGAAATATATTTTTCGCAGAGACAGATCAGAAGGTGCAAGACTCTGAGTGTACAAACCAAAACACGGATGGACTGGAAAACCGAAAAAGGAACGCTCAAAATATCAAGGAACCAAGAACTACCATTAAAATACTACTGTGGAATGTAGAAGGTTTAAAAAGCACCCTTCAACTCACCAACAACGACCTTCTAAACAAACAAGATGTCTTAATATTAACGGAAACCTTCACCACAGAACCCATAGAACTCCCAGGATTCTACTCGGAACACATCCCAGCAACACAAGGAACAAGAGGTCGACCAATGAAAGGAATCTCATGCTACATCAGACCAAAATTAGGAAAAGTTAAAAGCATACACCGAGAAGACGACACGTTAATAATCACAACAGAAAAAGTTACCCTGATAGGGTTATACATTGAACCCCTCACACCAATTGAAGACATCATAGCAACATTATTAACAGCATTAAATCAGACAACAAAAGGATCCAACATCATAATCGCCGGAGACTTAAATTGTAGAATAGATATAACACACCACAGAAGCCAAGAGCTCCTACAAACGATGGCGGAGGAAGGATTCGAACTCGTCAACCAATCAAAGGACCGGGCCTACTATTCACACAACGGCAGCAGTAACATCGACCTGATATTCTTCAAGGGCTCAAAAATACAACTGGTTTCTCATAAAGTATGCTACACATCGGACGAAGCACTGTTAAAGAAACACTGCCCTATAACAGCAAGCTTCTCACTAGAATACCCAGAAGAAAACAATACCTGCAACGGAGACACGGTCTCACGAAAAATTAACATAACTCAAATAAAAGAAGACAAAAGCCAGTTGCTGAAGCTAGAACACACTATAGAGGAAGGAGACATCGAAGCGGCAGCGACAGCGCTAGAAAATATTATCAAGACAGCAATCATCCCCAGAACCAAACGTAAAGCCAAGGAATGGTTCGACACCAAATGTTTCGAGGAAAGAAGAAAAGTCCTACATACCCTAAACTTAACACGGACATCCAACACAGCAGAAAACCTGGACCGATATAACAAGGCAAGGAAAAAATACAAAGCCTTAATAAAACAAAAACGGAAAGAATATATGGAAGCAGAAGCCACAAAATTAATCGAAGAAGCGAGATCAGACCCCTTCATTGCATTAAAACCCAGAAGAACACACGCCACAGGAAAAATAAGCATGGAAACCTGGGAAAAACACTTCCTCAAGATTCTTAACATAGAGAACAAGAATGCAGCATATGGGCCAAAAACCCCAGAGATACCAGACTCAAACTTCAACTTTTTCACCGAAAAGGAGGTCCAACAAACCTTAAAAAATCTGAAAAATAACAAAGCATCAGGACCAGACGGAATCTACAACGAACACCTTAAAGCTTCCGTAGAGGTTATACTACCAGCACTCACTAAGCTGATAAATCTTTGTATCAAAACAGGCACCATCCCAAACAGATGGAAAACTTCAACCATCAGAATCCTGTATAAAGGGGACGGAGACAGGACCGATCCCAACTCTTACAGAGGCATAGCGCTGGAGAACAACTTCCTAAAAGTCCTCTCGAGAGTAATAACAAGCAGGCTAACAAATGAAATTGACTGCAAACTCCCAGAAGAGCAGTTCGGTTTTCGGAAAGGAAGAAACACCCTTCAAGCAGTTCGGATCCTTATAGAAGACATCGAAAACCATCTAAGATTCCCACAAGGAAAATTCCACGTAGTATTTGTAGATTACTCGAAAGCGTTTGATACACTAGATAGAAATATAATCTCAGCAAAATTAGAAGCCCTAACAGACAGAAAACAACTAGCAGTCCTGATCCACAACATGTTAGAGAGCAATACAATACATATCTCTGACAATGTATCTATCTCCAAGGAAGTCAAGCAAACAAACGGGGTACTACAGGGAGACCCACTCAGTCCACTACTATTTAACGTGGCGACGCATGATTTAGCCGACAAAATAAAGGAAACAACAAGCAACATAAAATTATATATGTACGCGGACGATATGGCCATCGGATCACCAGACAAAAAGGACCTCCAAAACGCGATTAACGCGCTAGAAACATGGGCCGACGAAAATAAACTCCAGATCAACCCAAAGAAAACAGTTCAAATGAACTTCAGGAAAGGTGGAAGAGAGAGAACCCACAAGACAGAATAATATATAAGAATGAATCCCTCCAAACAGTTAACTTCTTCAAATACCTGGGCGTGACCCTCCAAACGACAATGAAATCTTTCAGGATTCACATCAAAGCAAGAGCAACAGCAGCCACAAAGGCAATCCTTGACATAAGGTCAATATCCAAATTATCCCTAAAAACCGCCATGAATCTCTTCGACGCCAAGATCATACCCATTTTAACATACGGTATAGAACAAATCTGGGAAAAACTAGGAATAAAAGACCTATCAACAATAGAGGCCGTTAAAGCCCGGTTCCTGAAGTCAGCACTGGGATTATCCAAACACACCCGATCACGACTCGTATACGAACTTGCCAGAGAGACCTTCCTAATAGAAGATC
>JASPKZ010010295.1:0-30000 GCA_030220185.1 Diploptera punctata | reverse complement strand
TTACACATCTTTCTCTGCCTAAAGTTTCATTTTCCTTCCACTCGTCCCTAATCCGTCCACTCCATGTCCTCCAGTCCTCTTGTTCTCATTCCAGTTCTTATTTCTTACATCCATGAGTTTCGAAGTCTTCCTTTCTTTCTTCTTCCAGGTGGTCACCATTCCAATATTTCTCTGGGTAACATTTTTTCTTGCATTCTAGTACATGCCCACATCAATTTAATTGATTAAATTGTCCAGTGCTGTGGTCTCGAGGTAGCGTACTGCCTTGTCACCCAGCGGGCCCGGGTTCGATCCCCAGTCTGGGCACTTTTTCTGGGTGAGGTTTTTATCGGGGTTCTTCCTCACCTGTAAGACACATGTCAGGAAAACTTTAAGGCCCAAACTGTCCCTGAAATCATATGGCCATCGTCATCATCATCATCCTTCACCGGTGTGGAAAGCAACGGGAAGCTACCACACCTACAATTCCCTAGTAAAGCTGCAAACATAGCATGAAAATGCTATGATTGCAGTGAAGGACCTGCCTTCGGGCAGAATTACTACGGATGGATGGATGGATATATTATGTAATATATTTATTATAAGTTACTAAAAATATGTTCAGCTGTATGTTGTTGTAATCCAATATAGCTGCGAAACAAATTCTCATTTCTTTTTTTAAGTGACTCCAACTGATTAAAATATACGTTGAATCGTATATTAGCTTCGTGTTTTTGTATGATACATTGAGAAATGATAGTAATATCTGTGTAGGAAATTGTGTTTTATCAGTTGTGCAGGTTGTTGCATTGGTTTGCAATGAACAACTTGTGACAGAACGTCTGATGAAGTTGTCAGAATGACAGTGAATGATGGCATCATAACCCTCCCGAATTAAATATCGATTGTTCAAACACAAGAATGTTTGTTCACATCGATTATATATCGCATGGCAGATGAACAAGCCTTCTAAACGCTTCATGTAATCTGAATACAAAGCCTTCTGTTTCCAAACATCTTAAGTAAATGCTATTATTTGTACGCTGATCCAAAAAACACAGTTACAGTACAAACACCAAGGGGTGAAACAGGGTTGTACAATGTTTCCAAACATGTTTCAAGTTTGTAGTGAGTGTGATAAGAGATTGAACAGTGGATAATTTGATACAATTAATTAACTTGTTTTTCTTTAATTGACAAAAGTAAAGGGTCTTTCATATATTACGCTTCTTCTTATTCTTTATTTGTATGATCATCATCATCATCATACATTCAGGAATTTACGCCATTTGTTAACCTGTTTCGGCCTCAAGAGAAACACCATCCAGAAGTTTTTTGAGTGGACGTCCTGGTCTTCTTCTTCCTGCAGGTTGATATCTTAACATTTGTTTGGGTATCCTGTGATCTTCCATTCGATGAGCATGTTGCATCCATCTTGACTTATAATCAGAAATTTTGTTTTTTAAAGGTTCCATGTGTAATTCTTCTAAGATGTCTTCATTTTTTTTGTGATTTAGTAGTGTGTATCCTGCAGTCTTCCGAAGTTATCTCATTTCAGCAGATCTAAGTCTCTGTATATCTTTCTGTTTCAACGTCCATACTTCGCTACCATACAAAAGAGTTGGAAGAGCCAGTATTTTATACACTTTCTAGTCTTGAATGTTTTAGGACTAACTGTGGCTTGAAGATAGAATTTATTAATCCTAAAATTCTTAAAAATTTAGATATTTTTGCATTTACATCCTTTTCTTCTTCATATGAGATATTGCATCCTAGATATGTAAAATTATTCACCTGCTCCAAAATGTTATTGTTCAGCACAATTTTACTTCTGGTAGGATCTGCGCCTTGAAATGCCATAATTTTTTATATGATTTTCATCCTGTTTATTTCCCAAATCACTCCTCGGAGGAAGACGTATTGGACATGCATCCACTGTCTATCCATCTCGGAGCTGGTGTTACTCTTGCTTTTCTCCCGTCCATTGTTCCATCTTCTTTAGCTCCTTTTGCAAGTCTGTTGCTTTCATTCTTTCTATATGATCTTTCCAATATTTTCGTGCAATTTTTAAAAATGCAGTAATTGAGTCAAAAATGCATCGAAATAAAAATATATTATTTTCATATATATGCACTCTCATTTAAGTGTGAAAAAATATATCAGGCACATGTCCATCTCTACTGTCTTGGCAGGCAGTTACTCGTCTATTAAATTTATGATCTCAATTCGTGGCTTCTTGAAATGGCCCCCCAGATCTTGTGGCCTTACACCATGTGACTTATTTTTATGGGGTTATGTGAAGTCCAAAGTCTACGTGAACAAACCACAAACAGTGTTCTCCAAATTAAGGAAGAAATTCCACGTGTCATCAACGACATGAACAGAGATGTCTGTGTAAGGGTCATCACGAACTTCATTGACCGAGTAACTGCCTGCCGAGACAGTGGAGGGGGACATATGCCTGATATAATTTTTCGCACTTAATTTGGAGTGTATATAGATAAAAATAAAACAAATTGATGCATTTTTACCTAATTATTACATTTAAAGAATGCGTAATAAATGGAAGACCCTGTACTTCACTGTTACATGGTAACCATTTTACATAGGAAATTACGAACTGTGGAATCACTTTCGATATTTTTAATTATCATTAAAACCGAAAAATAAATTGTAGGGTCTTCTTATGTTGTTTATATTCATCGGAGCCATTTCATTGGTACCTGAGATCTCACTCGTCCTCAACTATTAAATGTTGTCAAATATTCAGGAGGCCTTTCGAAACATATGTTTCATCTTCCTTTCATCCTGATTATCTGACAATTTTCAATAGTTGAGAACGACTGAGGTCTCGGGTACCAAATTTACTGTATATTTTAAATTTTTACATAATGATATCAACGACGTTTTGTATTGAATTTTAAAAGTATTGGCATTTAATTGTTTTGAGTATTCTGCCAAAGTTTAGATTTTTAAGTTGTTTCTTTTCTTTACGGAGCCATTTAACTCTTCTGTGTATTCTGCACATCTGTACTGGTTGCAATGCTGGGGTTGGTACTGTGTACGTTGTAAAATCTTTATAAAGATAAGAAACAGGAATTGTACAATATCTTCTTATTTGTGAAATAAAGGCTAGACTTTCACGAGTATATTTATTTTCATGGCTCATTTAGCGTAGCAATATAACTATATTTAGGCCTATATATATATATATATATATATATATATATGTATGTGTGTATGTTACTGAACTCCTCCGATTCGCTGGGCCGATTTTGATCAACTTTTTTATGTGTGGTTGGGCGGGTCCGTGGACCTGGTAGGTGGCGCAGCGATCGGGTTATAAGATTTTATTTTTACGAATTTTTAAAAAAAATATTAGGACATAGGCCTATAACCCCAAAATTTCACCCTCACCACCCCAATATAGTTTTAAAATAAAAAAATTAATAATTCCGTTAAAACCTTCTGAGAAATACATAAATAATTGATCTTTTGCGTATGATTCGGGCAGGACAATATCTGTCGTGTCCGCTAGGTTTGATATATTAAACAATCATGAAACACATGAAAATATTTTATATTAATTATGTTTATCGATTGGCGATATTTTTAACTTTTAATAAATCATATTTAACTATATTTTTTATAAAATAAAATATTTGGCAGGTGCCATCGTCCTCAACTAGACTAAATTTTTGTTTTTTTAAATACTGTAGGCCTTATTTAAGACAATACGCCAAAGCCGGAAGATTGGGGTTTCGAGTACCGGTAGGGTCAGGATTTCAATCTGACCTAAATCCTCTGGCGGCGCAGCACTACCATGGTTTCAACTCATTTTCTAACGCAAATGAGTACCAGGCGCTTGTTGTAGAAGGTAAAGACGGCTCTCATACAGACTAACAACCAACGTGTCCATCTATTAAAAAGGTTGGAGCCTTAACATCAATACTACTACAATTCCCTCCTGAGACCTGAAGTGGGATCACTTTATCTGCACTATTATTATTATTTATGTATTATTATTATTATTATTATTATTATTATTATTAGTTTTATTATTACTATACTTATTATTAATTATTCATTATTACTATATTTAATTATTATTATTATTATTATTATTAGTTCTTATTATTAACTAGATTATTATTATTATTACTATATTGGATTATGATTATTTACTTATATTATTTATTATTATACTATATATTATTATTATTACTATATTATTATATTATTACTATATTACTATTATTATTATTATTATTATTATTATTATTACTATATTACTATTATTATTATTATTATTATTATTATTATTCTTAGCTATATTACTATTATTTTTATTATATTATTAATTATTACTATCATACTACTATCTATATTATTATTCCTATTTACTAACTTATTTATTCTTATTACTATATTATTATTATTAATTATTAATTATTCTTATTATTATTATTATTCTATTATTTTATTATATTATTATTATTATTATTACTATTATAATTACACTATTGGTGGCAGAAATGATTTCTGGAGGAGAACTTCCAGAATTTCACGAAGAGGCAATATTAGGAATACTAAAATTAGAAAAAATAATGAATTGATGCTCAAAATGATGTTCTACAAGTTATTGAAGAAAGATGACTGAAATGGTTTGGCCACGTAAAGAGGATGTCAGATGACAAGATACCTAAGATGATATTAAATTTTGAAGCGAGGGCAACAGAAGAAACGGGAGACCAAAAGAACACTGGAATACCAGAATAGATTTATTTACTAGAATAGATTTATTTAGCCTGGTGGAGTTAAGGCCATGTGGTCTTCTCTTCCACTCACCAGGACAAACATACTTTATGTATAAATACAAACAATTACAATAATAGTAATACTAAACAATTAATTATCTGTCAAATTGAATAATATTGAAAATAATGTCTAATAATACAATAAAATTAAATACAATTAAAATTAAATTAATGATAGAATGAATACAGAAAGGAATAACAGTTCGAATCTATTATACATATCAATAAAAGAAAGAAAAAAAATACAAAGGAAGCAATAAACTATAATGAATTAATCTATCGCTTATTATACACATCATTAGGTAATTATATTAACAAATCTTAAAACTATTTTTATTAAATAATGAAAAAAACAAATTATTAATTTTTAAAAAGTAATATTAGTGAGTTGTATCTGTTAATAATTTATTTTAAATTTGTTTCTGAAAGATGGTAACACTGGTTCAAGGAGTGCATAGGTGGATTAACAGAGAGTGATGCAGAGAATAGGGATGTATGGAGGAGTAAGATTTACAATGGGATGTAGCAAAACAACTGTATTTTAGAGAAATTCCTAAGAAATATTACCATCATCATCATCGAACCTGGAAAGACCCATAAAATCTAATTTAATGGCTTATTAAGTAATACTAATGATCGTCTTATATGATTAATGGCGTTGCCCATTGTTGAGCCATAGCATCTCCTTTATCAGGAGTTTATAGACCAAGTTAATTTTAGTTACCTTATTTGCTCAAAGATATCATGAGTGGCATGCGGTCCATACAATGACACAATTGGACATCTATCAGGCAACTAAGGTATTACTAGGATATTTGAGATCTGTAAACGTTGCTTAGAGGTCTCTTTATTCAGGCTTAAGGATCTTTTACGAGCCTGAAGATCGGGACCACGGCTTAAAGTACCTGCTGGAGGACTTGCTCCTTGGAATTTTCCATCCTAAAAAAGTTACAGGGATCGTATTTTAGAATTTGTAGTGATTGTGAGATATTCTCCTTAGTTTGGTGAATCGTGTAAGATGGTTAAGAAAATTCTATAAAAACTTATTTCTAAGGCGTTTGAACAGTTTAAGTCTCTGAAGAGCTGGGATATTCTTGTTAGTTGACTTTGTCAATTCATTCCGCTAGAACAGTCGCATTTTCCACTAAACGCCTGTACAACAAAGATGTGAAACAAGGTTCACATACGTGGAAATAGTTTATCAAGGCCTCTGTACCTAAAATGGCTTCTTCCTCTCATGATGTCGCACAAGACAAATAAGTGAACATCACTTCCAGTTCAAAGACAAGAGATCTCGTTCTTCATATGTTTTATTCATGGAATTCTCCTTGCACTCGAGACTCTTGCCAACTTTAACAAATTTAGAAGCATGCTCAAAAATATGTCTTCGTGAGTTTTAAAGGGACTTGGATATTTATTAGCCCTGCGTATGTTTAAATGGTTCAGGATATCGTCCTCCGTGTAATAATGTTTACTCGAGGTATTCATATGGAAAAATTCTGTTGGTCATTACCCCCGCGCGTGGGAATTTTTATATCGGATATATTTACGTGATTAGGGTGTAGATTTCAGTAGATTTCGGCAGTGAAAAATGTTCACTACAAATACAAGTAATATCGTATAAATGTAATGAAAGTCTTATTGGAGGAAAATAATAAAGTATTTTGTAAATGCATGCAATTATGCATTACCTGGACTCTTGTCCCAACATATCTAAAAAAAATTAAACTGAAAGTATATGAAACTTATATTCTCCCAGTTATATTATGGATGCGTAATATAGACTCTTACTTTAAGGGAGGAGAAAATATTACGATATTTTAGAATATTTATTTATTTGGTAGCGTTACGACCGTAAGGTCTTCTCTTCCACTTCACCAGGGTTAAATCATACATAGGCCCATAATAACAATTTTGTGTTACCTGTATGTTGTATAATAATACATAGCATAATAATAGGTGTAGGCTACACAATATACAGCTGGCAAGGAAAAAATAAAGTTCTTATAAAAATTTTGTACTAAAGAGACATGAACAAGCGGGTGAATAGACAAGACTCCATAACAGTAAGCTACATGATCTTTGTAGAAACCAGATATGATATAAACAGTTAACTCTCGTAGACTGCGATGGGCAGCACATATGTCATGAACGAGGAATGAAAGAGGAGCATGGAAGCCTTTCGTAGGAAAACCAGAAGGAAAACGCTCAGTGGTAGACCAAGAATGAGGTGGAAGAATAACATTAGCCATGAATTGAGGGATATAAATTGTACAGAAAATTAGAAAACATTAGCTCAGGATAGGGATGTGTGGGGAGCTTATATCCGCGCGGCCATGAACCTACGGGTTTGATAGTGCCAATGAGTTAGTTAGTTATAATATCAATAAAACAAAGAAAATGAAGTAATTGAACCTTTTGAGATTGTTCTGATGAAAATGTTTATGAAAACCTTTTTCAGATCTTCACCGATCCTACACACCGAAAACGATACCATGACAAAAATCAAATCTTGATAAATATACGTTTATGAATAAAATATAATTTTTCTAATAAAATTAAATTATATCTTGCCTTCAACATATTATATGTAGACTAACAACTCACTGCCATTTGCATTCCCGCAATCAAATCTTGATAAATATACGTTTATGAATAAAATATAATTTTTCTAATAAAATTAAATTATATCTTGCCTTCAACTTATTATATGTAGACTAACTAACTCACTGCCATTTGCATTCCCGCAGGTACATGACCACATAGACATATTCTCTTCATCCATCCCCATCCTGACCTAATCTTTTCCATCATCTTATGTATATTCTACTTCCCTGAAATCATGGTTATTGTTATTCTTTCACATCATTCTTGGCCTACCTACTGAGCAGTTTCCCTCTGGTTAACCTACTGTGAGTTTCGATGCACCTATTTCACTCCTCATTTTTACCACATGTCTTGCCATCGCAGACTACGAGACTTACCTGTTATTATATCTGGTTTCCTGTAAAGATCATATAGTTCACTGTTACGGTATCTTCTCCATTCGCCTTTCTGTTCATCATTCTATGGTTTAGACTTTTTTTTATAAGAAATCTGTTCTCAAATAATCGTAATCTCCTTACATCCCTTAAAGTAGCATACATATAACTGGGAGAATAACACATTATTATTATTATTATTATTATTATTATTATTATTATTATTATTATTGTCCACCGCTGTGGTCTCGAGGTAGTGTGCTGCCTTCTCACGCAGCGGGCCCGGGTTCGATCCCCGGTCGGGGCAGTTTTTCTGGGTGAGGTTTTTATCGGGGTTTTTCTTCACCTGTAAGACAAATGTCGGGAAAACTTTAAGACCCAAACGGTCCCCGAAATCATATAGCCATCATCATGATCCTTATCATTATCATTATCATCATATCATTATCACCATCATCCTTCACCTGTGTGGAAAGCAACGGGAAGCTACCACACCTACAATTCCCTAGTATAGCTGCAAGCATAGCATGAAAATGCTATGATTGCAGTGAAAGACCTGCCTCGGGCAGAATTACTATGGATGGATGGAGGATTATTATTATTATTATTATTATTATTATTATTATTATTCAGACAGGTGAATGGAGAAGACTACATAACAATGAACTACATGGTCTTTATAGGAAGCCAGATATAATAAAAACAGTTAAGTCTCGTAGATTGCGATGGGCAGGACATATTGCACGTATGGGGAATGAAAGACTTGCATGGAAGCTTCTTGTAGGAAAGCCAGAGGGAAAACGCCCAGTTGGTAGACCAAGAATGAGGTGGGAGAACAACATTAACTATGATTTGAGGGAAGTAGATTATACAGGGAATGACTGGAAAGCATTAGCACAGGATAGGGATGTATGGAGAGCTTATGATTGCGCGGCCATGAACCTACGGGTTCGATAGTGCCAGTGAGTAAGTAAGTAAGTATTACTGGCCTCAAGAGGCCCTTTGAGTTTCACAAGTTAAGGCTACCACTTTTTAGACAATCGGCACTAAATATCAGCCAGATTGTCAGCCCTGCGTAAACGGCCTCTTTTGACCCAGAACAAGAGTCTGATACTTATTTCCGTTAGATACTGAGTCGACCCGGGCCACGGTGTCTGTAGAAGGTTAGGATAGTTTAAAAATCGTGACCCACCGGGACACAAACCTCTGATCTTCAGACTTGTAGCCTATTGCCTTACTACGCTAAGGTGTGCTCTCATTATTATTATTATTATTATTATTATTATTATTATTATTATTATTTTATTATTGTATTATTATTATTTTATTATTGTATTATTATTATTTTATTATTGTATTATTATTATTATTTTATTATTGTATTATTATTATTTTTATTATTATAATTGTTATTATTATTACTATTATTATTTATTTCTATTACAAGTAATTAAAGGTAACTTCCGTAACTAATTGTCTCTAAAATTCACTAGGTTATATAAATAAATTGAAAATATTTTTGTGATCTTGAATTGTCCTAAACATGTCTGATATACGAGAAATGTAGAAAACCAATTTAAACTGTACGTATATTCATGACAGCACATTAAACTTGGGAATAACGAGTTGACAACGCCATGTGTTCAGGTTTTGTTATGAGGTGTAAAATTGAGACTTAGTATGGCAGGAAGGTTGTCAGGGCGATGTCTGATATAAAGATTTTCATCAGTTTGTTGGAGGAATTTCATATTTGTATGTCACCAACTTGACAACAGTCTCTCTTTCTTTTGTGAGAGTTCGGTTCCTTTGTGCAACTTTAACTTTGATGCAACACTGTGTGTGAAATTTAAAATTGAGCTGTCTGGTATTGTGCAACATGACGGTCGACTTTATAACATTTAACAAGATTCAAACTTGTATTTCCTTTTAAAATGTTCCTTCCAGTAAAGATGTAGTTTATCTGGTTGAAAGCTCTATTTAATATTAGAGAATTTCAAAGGAATTTAGATATTTCTCATGAAAGGATTTAAAAAAAAATACCTTCACCTATCCTATCAAATAGACACCGAAAATTACCAAGATTAAAATTTATATATATATTACTTAATTAGGAAATTTCACAATATTTCACATCTCCCTGAACCCAATTAATTTACTGTCATTATCCTCCACGTTTTTCTGTCATTCCAATCTCCATCGTCCAATCATTTACCCTCATCCTGCTCAAAACACCATCACCTTTTTTTTCGTCCTCTTCTTCTTCCATCGAGTGGCAAGCTATTCTAGTATTATTCTTGGGAATCTGCTTCTGCCATTCTTTTTACACGACGTTAATATTTCATTTATTTCTTTATGAAATACACAATTAAAATTTGAAAATTCATCTCTTGTTTAATTACACTGTTTCTTATTTTTTCACTTCTAGAAATTTCAGCTGTAAATATATATATATATATTTGTGTGTGTTTGTGTGTGTGTGTGTGTTTGTGTGTGTGTGTTTGTGTGTGTTTGTGTGTGTATGTGTGTTTCTGTTTGTGTGCGTTTGTGCGTTTGTGTGTTTGTGTGTGAGTGTTTGTGTGTGTGTGTGTCTGTGTGTGTGTTTGTGTGTGTTTGTTCATGCGTGCTTGCGTGCGTGTGTTTGTGTATGTGTTTGTGTATGTGTTTGTGTGTGTGTTTGTGTGTGTGTGTGTGTGTATGCGCGCGCGCGCTCATTAGGTTCTAGAGGCCGCATTTTTCATAACCAAGCTTGGCATGTAAAAAGTAAAATAGAGTTTCGTTAACCAGAAAAAACGGATCATTAATTGTAGGATTTCACCTGAAACGGAACCTTTAAAAAGCTCTAGCTGTAGCAATTTTCTCTTAAAGTAAGATGATGTCCCAACTCCTTTCAAAAACGTTAAACTGAAAATATATAAAACTATTATTCTACCAGTTATATTATATGGATGCGAAACATGGACTCTTACTTTAAGGGAGAAAAGGAGATTACAAGTATTTGAGAATAAAGTACCGCGCCGTAGCCGAGCGATTAAGGTAGGAAGCCTTGGCGCAGAGCTACGGGACTTGCGCTGGTTCGAGTCTCCATGGGGGAAGAAATTTTCTCATGGTATTCCGGCCAGTATGGGACCGGTGCCCACCCAGCATCGTGAGGCAATTGGGTAGCTACAATAAGTAGCGGCTCCAAGTTGAGGAACCAGCTATAACGGCTGGGGGACTCGACATGCTAACCACATGTCACCCCTACACTGGCTGTTGATCATCTACCTCTGTGATTGACACATGTGGATCTGAAGGGCCAGCAGCCGGCTGGTAAAAGGGCAACCGCTGAAAAGTGGAAAGACCCTCAATCGGAGGAAAATGTTTGGACCAAAGAGAGATGAACAGACAGGTGAATGGAGAAGACTACATAGCAATGAACTACATGGTCTTTACAGGAAGCCAGATATAATAAGAACAGTTAAGACTCGTAGACTGCGATGGGCAGGACATGTTGCACATATGGGGAATGAAAGACATGCATGGAAGTTTCTTGTAGAAATGCCAGAGGGAAAACGACCAGCTGGTAGACCAAGAATGAGGTGGGAGAATAACATTAACTATGATTTGAGGGAAGTAGATTATACAGGGAATGATTGGAAAGCATTAGCTCAGGATTGGGATGTATGGAGAGCTTATGTCCGCGCGGCCATGAACCTGCGGATTCGATAGTGCCAGTGAGTAAGTAAGTAAGAGTCCACGTTTTGCATCCATATGATATAACTGCGAAATAATGTTTTTATATTCTCAGTTTAACGCTTTTTTATACAGAAGTTGGGATGACAAGAGCATTGGCTCAAACACAGGACGAGTAATAAGTCACTTTTTTATCGAAATAGAGTTTGAGGTGATATTAGATTCTCCATGGAAAGCACTATTATTTAGAAGTGTGATACAGTAAAATACACAATTTATTTACGTGTTTGAATACCTACAAAATTTGAGGTAAGGAAGTATGGATGCTGTATTACTTGAAGTGCGTTTTTTAGGTTTCAAGGAAAAGTTACTTACCTAGTTCATTTCCTGCAGTCTTCGTTTATTAGTTGAATGTAAGTAAGTAAGTAAGAGTCCACGTTTTGCATCCATATGATATAACTGCGAAATAATGTTTTTATATTCTCAGTTTAACGCTTTTTTATACAGAAGTTGGGATGACAAGAGCATTGGCTCAAACACAGGACGAGTAATAAGTCACTTTTTTATCGAAATAGAGTTTGAGGTGATATTAGATTCTCCATGGAAAGCACTATTATTTAGAAGTGTGATACAGTAAAATACACAATTTATTTACGTGTTTGAATACCTACAAAATTTGAGGTAAGGAAGTATGGATGCTGTATTACTTGAAGTGCGTTTTTTAGGTTTCAAGGAAAAGTTACTTACCTAGTTCATTTCCTGCAGTCTTCGTTTATTAGTTGAGAAGACGAAACTTACAAAGTACTTAATTTTATATTATCATAAGTAATGCCACGAGTGATTTTCAAATTATCTAGATAATTTGGAAATCAAGAGTGGCATTTGTTGGGACTATTTAACAAATAAAGTTAAGCTGTTTACTCACAAATCATTATTTAAGTATAGTTATTTTAAAATATTTACATATTTAATGTAAAAGGCGTTGTTTGAAAACAAATGTGAAACGTTATGTTTCGTTGCAACAAGATCATTTTTATTACCAAATAGAATCGCAGTATTATAAGAATTCACCCTAGTGGAGAAAAAATGAAACATATCATTACAGGTTATTGATTAATTTCTGATGTCCTATGATGTAAATATGTCAATTATATTTTTCTGCAACGTTAATTCCAGGGAAATAATACGTTTATGAAAGTGCAAAGAGTGATTTCTTTTTATTAACACGCTTTATATTAGCTTGACCTGTATCTATCTATCTATCTATCTGTCTATCTGTCTATCTATCTGTCTATCTATCTATCTATCTATCTATCTATCTATCTATCCATCTATCCATCTATCCATCTATCCATCTATCCATCTATCCATCTATCCATCTATCCATCTATCCATCTATCCATCTATCCATCTATCCATCTATCCATCTATCCATCTATCCATCTATCCATCTATCCATCTATCCATCTATCCATCTATCCATCTATCCATCTATCCATCTATCCATCTATCCATCTATCCATCTATCCATCTATCCATCTATCCATCTATCCATCTATCCATCTATCCATCTACCATCTATCCATCTATCCATCTATCCATCTATCCATCTATCCATCTATCCATCTATCCATCTATCCATCTATCCATCTATCCATCTATCCATCTATCCATCTATCCATCTATCCATCTATCCATCTATCCATCTATCCATCTATCCATCTATCCATCTATCCATCTATCCATCTATCCATCTATCCATCTATCCTCTATCCATCTATCCATCTATCCATCTATCCATCTATCCATCTATCCATCTATCCATCTATCCATCTATCCATCTATCCATCTATCCATCTATCCATCTATCCATCTATCCATCTATCCATCTATCCATCTATCCATCTATCTATCTAACGGAAACTTTCAACGCGATTTTCACCCACTTAAAATCATTTGATCGACTTGAAACTTTGTATAATTGTAGAGGACCCGTGACAATACAACAATTTCATATTTATTTTCTAAAATCCTGGCCATAATCATCAAAAAATCAAAAAAAGTGTTTTTGTATCAATGTAACGGAATCTTTCAACGCGATTTTCACCCACTTAGAAACATTGGATCGACTTGAGACGTTGTACACTTGTAGAGGACCCGTGACAATACAATAAGTTCATATTTATTTTCTAAAATCCTGGCCATAGTCATCAGAAAATAAAAAAAAAGTGTTTTTGTATCAATGTAACGGAATCTTTCAACACGATTTTCACCCACTTAGAAACATTGGATCGACTTGAAACTGTGTATACGTGTAGAGGACCCGTGACAATATAATAATGTCATATTTTGTTTTTAAAATCCTGGCCAGAATCATCCGAAAAAAAAAATGAAAACTGGTATAATAGGTTGCGGACTTGTCGAATTTTTAGTCAATCGTTGTGAGAGCTCAGTTGGTAGAGCAGTGAACTCTTAGTGGTATATAATTTCAGTCATCCATCGTCGCTGGTTCAAATCCGGCTGGGAGGGTTTTTTTTATAGAAGAGTATTACTTTTAGCTCATACTACAATAGTATTGAATTTAAAGGTATTTACAATTTTATCTTATTCTGTAAAATATTAAAACTAAAAAATAAAAAATAAATAATAGTTTTAAAAAACTAAAAGAACACGCTTTATTAGAATACTAAAAAATGAAAAATAATTTTAATTTCAAATACGATTGTGATAAAATTAAAGTGGTCAACAAAAAAATCATCTCCAACACATATAGAATAAAACTAGAGTTATCAACAAAAAGAAAATAATTTTACCATCAAAAGCGTGGGGTGCTTTTTATGATGTTTACATTTTCTTCTTAGAGAGCTTACTTTTACCAATATCTGATTATTATCAAATATATTAATTGATATAGAGCACCCCACGCTTTTGATGGTAAAATTATTTTCTTTTTGTTGATAACTCTAGTTTTATTCTATATGTGTTGGAGATGATTTTTTTGTTGACCACTTTAATTTTATCCCAATCGTATTGGAAATTAAAATTATTTTTCATTTTTTAGTATTCTAATAAAGCGTGTTATTTTAATTTTTTTAAACTATTATTTATTTGTGGTATAATCAATTGCTATTAATATTTTTCTATTATATCTCGCAAGCAGAATCTGGTAACATTCTTACTGCACTATATGTAAAATCTGGAAGTCGCTTATTAAAATGAAGGTGATAAAATGAAAGTGGTAAAATCGAGGTGAAAAAGACTGTAAATCAAAATTCACTCAAATGTGATTGGTCATTGACTGCTATTGGGGGCATGAGTTAAATAGTCATTTTAAAATGTTTGATGATTGCCAGTAAGTGTAGTGTTCCCTGTCCGCGTTACGGGCGCTGCACAGGGAAATGTCTGTATATGGGCTCCGTTCTTATAACTTCTGTTATGTTAACGCATGCTTTTGAAAATTGGACTTTTGATAAATCAGGTGAAGTGAAAATAGAAGTAGCTGAAATGAAATTCTTACCTTCAGTTGCAGGCTATACATTTAATATAATAAATTTGGGAACTTTAACGTTTTGAGGTTTTATTAATAAGAATCAAATGAATCGTGAATTATTCTTACCTCATACTTCTATGTTTTTTTTTAAACATAGCACCGCAGTATCGGAGAACAATCTTCCCCATGGTCAGCTGTTTCGTGAAAACAGTTGATGATGGGGAAGATTGTTCTCCGATACTGCGATGCTGTGTTTAAAAAAACATAGAAGTATGAGGTAAGAAAAATGTACGATTCATTTGATTCTTATAGGCTATACATTGTTAGATAAGAAGGAAATACTTTACAACATGTGACGCGAACATTTTTTCTAGGTTCCAATCATACACCATCTGCATGCACCAACAAACGCGAAATGGTTTTCACTATGGAATCACGGGATGCAGCCACATATACATGATATTGAACGAACCTAAAAGCTAACTTAACGCAATTTAAGCACTCTAATCTATGAAAGACCAACCTAAAAACTAACCTAACGCAATTTAAGCACTCTAATCTGTGAAAGACCAACCTAAAATCTAACCTAACGCAATTTAAGCACTCTAATCTGTGAAAGACCAATCTAAAAGCTAATCTAACGCAATTTAAGTACTATAATCTGTGAAAGAACGCAACATCCAAAAATAAATAGTAAGTTCTGAAATTTGAAGTATGTGTGTACAGATAAATTAGTACATACTCCATGTTGGCTGCACTGGAACACTTTTTGTTCTTGCATAGAATATTCGATAAAATGAATATGGCTGTCATGTCTTCATGTAGTAGTTACATATCATAGAAAATATATATTGAAAAAATCGTTAGAAAAAATTAAAAAATCATTGTAAATGGTGGGAAATAATTTGAAAAATGAAACCCTAAAGAATAAAAGTTGACAGGAGTTCATGAAGGAATTGAAGAGTCGCGTCACTTGTTGTAACGTTTAGCTAATAAGAAATGTAATGAAGAGATTAAAACCGAATGAAACATCTACAGTGTTATGGATAAAATTCAAAATTAAAAATTCAAGATCAAATCAGTTCCAACATTTAGAAATAATGACATCCAATAGACTCCTACAAACTTTGCTTCATTACCATCCCAAAGAAGAAGGAATACTGGACGCTCTATGGAGGGATACGGTCTTTTGATGTTGAAACAGGTCTATGACCTAACTCCATTACGTAGAAGAAGAAGAATTTTTATATTGTAGTTAACACCTCAACGGATTTTTAACATGATTTTTTTGTATTGATTAATATACTTGAGTCGTACTGTATACAATTGTAAGGTGCATAATATTTAAAGTTTTATATGCAATAAATCGTCTTTGTAATTCAAATTTCCCACTGCGGTTTGAGGTTCATTTTCTCAACATGCTTTTGACGTCGGTATGAAGATAGACTTTACTACTGATGCTTTGTCCCACTAGATATGTCTTATTCACATTCAAATTAAGAAAGAAATTGCAAGTATGGTTCAAATTCATCACATATACTTTATTACCTGTATTTTTTCAGTAACTATGCATTTAGTGTTCAGAGTATATAAACGATTTTAAGGAAGCACGAGTAAAAAAATGTTATAATGGAGAGGAAACAATTTGACTGTGTTAGTCCTATTGTATAGGCTCAATTCTGGTTTCGTATGCTTTATGTATTACAGAGACTCTCGTCACAACGTTTCTCGAAAACGTTAATCTGAAAATACATAAAACTGTCATTCTCCTAGTAATAGTATATGGATGCAAAACATGGGTTACTACGTGAAGGGAGAAAAAATGTTTCGAATATTTGAGAAGTTTTTAGGAAAATGTTTAAACCAAAGACAGATGAACAGACAGATGAATGGAGAAGGCTTACATAACAGTGAACTACATGATCATTATAGAAAACTATAAGAACATTTATGTCACGTACACACTACAATCGGCAGGGCATGTGGCACGAATGGGGGATAAAACAGGGACGTGGAAGATTCTTGTAGGAAAACCAGAGGGAAAACACCCAGTTTATAGGCCAAGAAAAGTACAAAAAAATATATATTTGTGATTCTTGAAGGTAATAGAAGAGTGAGCAGATATATATTGACATTTCTGGATGTATTAGAAGAGGATCTTGAGACGTTGGATGGAGAAGAAAAGCTCTCGACAGAAACGAATGAATAAAATCTTGGCAGCAGCCAGGGCCCAAAATTGGCTGCACTGATATTATTATTATTATTATTATTATTATTATTATTATTATTATTATTATTATTATTATTATTATTATTATTATTATTATCTCCGCCGGAATTCATCCAACTCCATATGCCTTGTTGGAATTTAATTAAAAAAATTAAAATGGTACGGTTATGTAAAAAGAACGACAGAAGGAAGATTCAGGAAGGATACTCGAATTGGTTTCACTTGGTACAACAGGAAGAGGACGACCAAAAATAATGTAGATTGATGGAGTTTCGAGCAGTATGAGGGGAAAAGGATTAGACAATGGAGATTTAGATTAATTTGCATGCGTCAGAACTTAAAATCTTTAATTGCTTATTCTTCAGAAGAACATACAGGTATTGGAATGATTTGAGATATATGGAGGAGAATGACAATAGATTAATTGGGCGCAGGAAGATTTTGTGAAACCTCCTAAATAAATAAATAAGTACTATTATTTAAATAGTTTTACTCGTTATTTTTTTATGTTGTTTTATTATCTTATACAGTAAAACTTGTTCAAAGTGGAATCACATGGGATATTTTTTTTCCACATTAGACAACATTCCGCATTATAAAAAAATAACCAATTTTAGATTGTAAAGCACCGTATATGTCGTTTTATGTTCTTTGGATTAATTGTAGTTCCGCTGCCGTTGGAAAGTGAAGTGTAGTACACTTAGTGGCAAAAAGAATGGGCGCGATTCACACGAGTAAACTAATTGCACAGTAAAGCTACAATACGTTTCCCTTCTCCTTTGAAGAGTATTCTTTCTAAACCTACAAGACAAAGAGACAAAGAAAGCTTTGCTCAGGGCTTGATTCGTATTCAAGAGGTCACTGGTTCGATTCCCGGTGAGGTTACTTTTTTAATTGTTAAAATGCTTTTTATTTTATCATGTATGTCCATTCTTAAAGAAAAACATACTAACTATTTGGAAGTATTACTATTTTTATTATTAATATTATTATTTATTTATAAATAGGTTTACAGTGTAATAAAACATCTTCCTATGCCCAAAGCTTTTTAAATTTTTATCTTCTTTCTCCATTCTTCTCTATCCTCTCATTCCAATTCTTCCAGACGTAGCTATCTCATACCTCTTCTTACATCATCCATCCATTAAAATGTAGGTGGACCTCTCTTTCCTTTTCCAGATGGAATCCATTCCAAAGCTTGTCTAGATAATCTTTTCTCTAGCATTCTACGTATATGACCATACCATTCTAGTTGTCTGTATCTCACAAAATCTAATATTGAATTTTGGACTTTCATTTGTTGTGTGATGATTGTATTTCAGATTTCTTCCTATTTAGAATGTCTAGTTGAGCGTCTGAAACAATCCATTTCAGTAGACATAAGCTTCAAACTCAAATTTTTATTCAACTGCCAAGTTTTTGCACCGTATGTTAGCGTGCTTCGAATTATGGATTTACAAATTTCTAATTTGGTACCTATTCTTATGTTCTAATCCCACACAACTCTGTTTAACATTGTCATTACCGATCTGCTTCTTTGAATTCTATATTTTTTGTCATTTTCTTGGGTACATTTTGAGTAAATTTTGATCTCCCCACGTAATTACATTCTTCACATCATTTGATACATCCCATTATTATCTTCTTCTTCTTCTTCCTTCCAAGTATTAGGCCAAGGCCTGTTACGATCCTATAGAAAATTTTCCCTCCAGCGTTTCATAGGACGGCCCCAGTGATCTTCGTCCTCTTGGTATATAATTATAAACAGCTTTGGGGATCCGATTTGAACTCATTCTTTCAAGACCCATTATTATTATTATTATTATTATTATTATTATTATTATTATTATTATTATTATTATACATAATGGATAATAATAATAATAGCAATAATAATAATCATTATTTTTTTTCTCAAGTGCCCCAGATTGTCTTTCAACATTCCTGGTTTCTCTCCTGGCATGACGTACTTGTAACCCACATCTGAGGTTGAGGCGCCTGGAAAGCGGGGTTACGTTGTCCCGATGATATGATGTGTGATGATGATGATAATGGTGCGCCAGGGCAGTCCCTACTCCTAAGCTTAACTTAAGATGAATATGAATGATGATGAATGCGATGGCCATATGATTTCGGGGACCGTTTGGGTCTTAAAGTTTTCCTGACATTTGTCTTACAGGTGAGAAAAAACCCCGATAAAAACCTCACCCAGAAAAACTGTCCCGACCGGGGATCGAACCCGGGCCCGCTGCGTGACAAGGCAGCACGCTACCCCGAGACCACAGCGGTGGACTTATTATTATTATTATTATTATTATTATTATTATTATTATTATTATTATTATCATTATTATTAATATTATTATTTTTGTTTTAATGTCCATTATCTATGGGCTGGACTTGACATATATAAACTAAATATTTTAATTGAAGGGTGACACTTTTTCCTCACTAATATGTAATGAATAAATAAAAACTCATAAATATATGAAGCTATATTTATATTTTATTACATAAATTTATAGCATTATTATTAAAACGTAGTACTGCACACACAATTAAATTTATACCGGTAGGTAAATAATGTTACAGAATTTACGAAGGCAGGAATGTTATTTAATATAGTGGGCGTAGATTATGTGGCAGGAATTAAATGTTATAGGATGTATTTTGTGAAAATACAAATGAATAAAAAATTATCCGAGGATTCGAACCCTGGCTTTCACATACATTTCATCTTGTTGTGAGCAGTTTAACGTTCTACGCTACTCGAACATCGGATGCTAGTTGCCTTGTTTACTTTTACACTGTGGACGAGAGTTGAACTTCATTTAAAATGTCGCAATTTGAGTTATATTGCATTTGTCGAACACTCGTATATATCAAGAAATATATCTCCTTCGCTGTTCTTTAACTATTTAAGACGATTAAAACCAAATACAGCTTATTTAAAACATTTAACAATGCGTTACTTCGTGAACTGCAGCTATGGCTTTTCCGAGCATGCGCAGTGGGCCATAACAGGAACTCTGCTTTTTGAAGCGACTCATTCTTTTTGTCCCTGAGTGTACGTAGCAGCGACTTCGACGGTAACGCGCGAAGAAACAGTCAGCTTTAAAAATGTCTCTTAGGTGCATATCCTGAAATTACAGTATGCAGTTACTGTTTCCACTCACTAACTAAACTTTCGTGCACATCCCTTGATTCCCCACAAATTTCATTCTACACTACATTGTGTCGTCCTTTAAAACTATCTACAACCTACCTGAAGATGCCATGAAATCGTTATCCCATAGGGATATAGCAACAGCTAGAGCTTGACTTTGCACCATCGGTCCGGAAATTTGGAGATTGTTTTATCGGGGACTTGTAAAACACTCCCACATCTCGTTTTTTTTTTCCCCTCTTCATTTGACCATTTCCTTGCGTCCATTCATTCATTATTATTTCTTTGTGTTTTAAAATTTCATGAACTTGGGTTTCTCCACATTTAAATTTAGTCATTATTTCGTGTACTGAGAGTTTATCTTCAATCACTTTCACTTTTTTTCGTTTAATGACAATGATACATACGATTTAGCCATCTTTATTCCGTAAATTCTTAACGCTACCTGTGAAAGATTACGTACACAATCGGTCTCAGATCTTAAACTAATTTAAAATTTTACACTGCACTGGTTATTTGTAAGACAGATATCACACGCCAAATATTTGTTATACGAACCTGTATTTCGCAAAACGGGTGTGCAGGGAAAAAAATTCCAGATACAGGTAGAAAGTGTACTTCTCTCGGGAGCAGGAATCATCACTTATTGTTAATTCGCCTAACGGAAATTCAATGAAGTGGAAACTAATTTATTTCTCTTTTTGTCTTTCCGCTTTATGAACATTTTTTCGTGAATTGTGTATAAATATCCTTCCGTTTCCGCGTTGGACAGATTCCGTTTTATACAAAATGAATACACGTAAAATTACTATTTTTGCCGGGACCAATAAATTTGTTCACGTTGGACAGATTTCCGCGTTATTCACGTTCCGGATTAAACAGGTTTTACTGTATTATATTCAGTATTTTGTTACATTATACTTGTTTTTTTGTTATTATTTGCTATTTTTTTTTTAAATTTTCTATTATTTGCAATTTGTATTATATTATTATTATTATTATTATTATTATTATTATATTATTATTATTATTTATTATTATTATTATTATTATTATAAATTGATGTTTCGAGGAGATCAGCTGAAAAATCTAGAATGGATAGAATACGAAATAATGAAAATAAGGGAAAATATGAGTGTACAAGAGGAGCCGGACATCACAGACATTAAAGAAAAGAAAAGATTACAGTGGTATGACCATGTCAAAAGAATACCAGAGCAAATATTGTCTAAACTTATTACGGAATGGATCCCAATGGAAAGGAGAAAGAGAGAAAGACCAAAGAAAACTTGGGTAGAAGGTGTACAAGCGGCTATAAATATCATAGGATTGGAGGAAGATCAATAGATGGACAGAGAGGAATGACATTTGGTTTCTGGAAGACGGCGGCAGCTGTCATGATATCGGATTATTATTATTATTATTATTATTATTATTATTATTATTATTATTATTATTATTATTGTTATTATTATTATTATTATTATTATTATTATTATTATTATTCATATGAGGGAGTGTGGGATTTAATATTGCAAGGTGGATCCTTCGCTGTCTCAGATCATTTGTTTAAGATGTTTACGTGGGTTTAACATTCTATCCATCATAACTGTCACCCACACACACCCAGTACGCGTTTCTATGCAACACCTCTGACATCTACAGTTGTATTCCTTTTCATTACTGCAGAAGCATTAGAGAGAGTCAAGGTACTAACCTTAGGAGGTACCATTTTATAAGGATGTCTCCAATGAATTCTTTTCCGAGACCAATTGATCGATTTAAAAAAAAAATCTGGCGTCTCTTAATGTACTTTGTTATAAAACAATATTAACTGAGGTACTCAATTTATTTGGAACGTGGCACTTTAGTAATAATACTAATAATAATAATAATAATAATAATAATAATAATAATATTATTATTATTATTATTATATTATTATTTTATTATATTATTATTATTATTATTATTATTATTATTATTATTATTCTAGAAGAGAAGCCCATTGAACAAGTATACCATTGCGTTATGAAATCTCCCATTTTAAAAATAAACATATTTTTAACAAACTTAATAAATACAATTATATATGTCGCACAATTAAGAGAATAATGAAAAATACAAGGAAAGAAACAAAACTAAAATTTTATAATGCGGTGGCAGTCCCCTTACTATTGTATAGTAGTGAGTTTTGGGTTTTAACTAAAAGAGAAGAGAAGATCAAAGAAGCAGCTGATGTAAGAGTTTTGAGAATTGTAGCTGGCTGCAAACTTCTAAATGATAGAACAAATGAAGATGTTAGAAATGAGCTAAATATATTTTAAAGCTTTATATAAAATAAAACAATATAGAGAAAACTGCAAAGAACATGTCCAAAGAATTAAAGATGAAATAATACTAAAAATCATATTTAATCATAATCCAAAAGGAAACAGGAATGTCTGTAGACCGAAAAAAAGATGGATTCAATTTTTTGAAGGAGAATCTATACACCGGAACAAGCCACACGGGCTTAATCCGTGAATTATTGATAATAATGACGACGATGATGATGATGATGATGATAATAATAATAATAATAATTTCTTAGGAAAATTTTTGGACCAAAGAGAGATGAACAGACAGGTGAATGGAGAAGACTGCTTAACAGTGAATTACATAGTCTTTATAGGAAGCCAGATATAATGAGAACAGTTAAGTCTCGTAGACTGCGATGGGCAGGACATGTGGCACGAATGGGGAATGAAAGACGTACATGGAAGCTTCTTGTGGGAAAACCAGAGGGAAAATGCCCAGTTGGTAGACCAAGAATGAGGTGGGAGAATAATATAAACTATGATTTGAGGGAAGTAGATTATACAGGGGATGATTGGAAAACATTGGCTCAGGATAGGGATGCATGGAGAGCTTATGTCCGCGCGGCCATGAACCTACGGGTTCGATAGTGCTAGCGAGTTAGTTAGTTAGAGTTAGAGTTAATAATAATAACAATAACAATAAAAAAAACTTACATTTTTAATTGTTTGGTTCTTGTTGTTGTAGAACTTCGTTAAGGACTCCATTCGGTTTGTGCATTGAAGTAATGCCTTTTCGACACTCTTTCCCACAGTGAGCACCAAGTCTGCGCTCCGTTCATAAAAACTTTGATGCGATATATCTTGAAATGGAATGCGTGAATTGCAAGACCAGGGCATTGTGTGTCCCAACTCATAGTCGGCGTCCTTCCAATCATCTGTTGTCATAGCTTCCATGTATAGAAGACCGTTGGTATTTCCACCTTCTTCCTCCAATGTTCGGTAACGGTCGTTTCGTGCACTAGTGTAGATGGCAGTAATTGTAGATCTGCCAACAGTATGGTTTCCCTGCCTAGTTTATGTAACAAGACGTGACGATGAGAACTTGGAGAGATATAATGCACGTTTCAAGACCGCGTCGATTTTACCTTTACATATACGGTATTTTAGGTACCTCGTTTTGAGATACTGCCATGTAGAGTGATCTCTGACAGTACTTTAAAGATGTCCATAGCTGTTTGCAGAGAAATCTTTGACAGGTTCTCCCAGATGGAGCGGGCGCTTTAAGTGACTGAACGTATCTTTACTTTAAAGATTTTCATGGCGTGTTTGCAGATACATCATCAACAGGTGGTTCCAGGTGGAATGAGGTCCATAAGTGGTCGCTGGAAATAAATTTACTTCAAAGATTTTCATAGTTGTTTGTATGCACATCGTCGACAGGTGATCTCAAATGGAGTAAAGCCCATAAGTGATCTTGGGAATATATTTTCTTTGGAGATTGTGTTAAATGTTTCTAGGGAGTTTTGGACGGGTGTTTCCAGGTAGAGTGAGACCATAAATAATAAAAGAAAGTCCTCTATTTCTAAAATTTTCTTTATTGTTTGCAGGGGTATCTTCGATAGGTGTTGCCAGCTGGAATGAAGTCTCTAATTGATAACTGGAAGTGACTTTACTTTGACTATTTAACTCATGCCCCAAATGGGAGTCAATAACCAATCACGTTTTCAATGATTTCTGTTTTACAGCCAATCACAGTCGTGTTTCACCAAATATTTATAAATATTAAATTTACCATATTAAAGAAAGCTCCTCCTTTTTACACGCTTTATATTAGCTTGACCTGTACCTATCTATCTATCTATCTATCTATCTATCTATCTATCTATCTATCTATCTATGTAACGGAATATTTTAACGCGATTTTCACCCACTTAAAATCATTGGATCGACTTGAAACTTTGTATACTTGTAGAGGACCCGTGACAATACAACAATTTCATATTTATTTTCTAAAATCCTGGCCATAATCATCAGAAAATCAAGAAAAATGTTTTTCTATCAATGTAACGAAATCTTTCAACGCGATTTTCACCCACTTAGAAACATTGGATCGACTTGAAACTTTGTATACTTGTAGAGGACCCGTGACAATACAATAATTTCATATTTATTTTCTAAAATCCTGGCCATAATCATCAGAAAATCAAAAAAAGTGTTTTTGAATCAATGTAACGCAATCTTTCAACGCGATTTTCACCCACTTAGAAACATTGGATCGACTTGAAATTTTGTATACATGTAGAGGACCCGTGACAATACAATGATTTCATATTTTGTTTCCAAAATCTTGGCCAGAATCATCCGAAAATCAAAAAAATGAAAACTGGTATAATATGTTGCGGACTTGTCGAGTTTTTAGTCAATCGTTGTAAGAGCTCAGTTGGTAGACCAGTGAACTTTTAGTGGTATATAATTTCAGTAATCCATACGTCGCTGGTTCAAATCCGGCTGGGAGTGTTTTTTATAGAAGAGTGTTACTTTTAGCTCATACTACAATAGTATCGAATTTAAAGATATTTACATTTTTATCTTATTCTGTAAAATATTAAAACTAAAAAATAAAAAATAAATAATAGTTTTAAAAAAACTAAAAGGACACGCTTTATTAGAAAACTAAAAAAATGAAAAATAATTTTAATTTCCAATACGCTTGGGATAAAATAAAGTGGTCAACAAAAATATCATCTCCAACACATATAGAATAAAATTACCAACAAAAAGAAAATAATTTTACCATCAAAAGCGTGCTTTTTATGATTTTTACATTTTTTCTTAGAGAGCTTACTTTTACCAATATCTGTTTATTATCAAATATATTAATTGATATAGAGCACCCCACGCTTTTGATGGTAAAATTATTTTCTTTTTGTTGATAACTCTAATTTTATTCTATATGTGTTGCAGATGATTTTTTTTTGTTGACCACTTTATTTTATCCCAAGTGTATTGGAAATTAAAATTATTTTTCATTTTTTAGTATTCTAATAAAGCGTGTCCTTTTAGTTTTTTAAAACTATTATTTATTAATATTCTGAACAGGTCTGACCATTATTTTGCAGTGAATGACTCTGTAAGAAATACGGCTACCAGATTGTATATATAGTGCATGGATGTCAACATATAGCGCTTGCAGGAGTTAATATAAACATATTTGTAGCAATTGATTATATCACCAAAAAAAAAAAAAAAGAAACCACTGTTTGCACTTTCTTAAATGTATTTTTTCCCAGGTAATAACATTCCAGAAAAATATAATTGTCATAATTACATCATAGGACAGAAATGAATTAATATGCAGTTTGATGTGTTTCATTTTTTCTCCACTAGAGATGAAGCGTAACAGTCGTTTCTCATTTGTTTTCAAACATCGCCGTTTACATTAAATATATAAATATTTTAAAATATCTATAGTTAAGTAATGATTTGTGAGTAAACAGCTTAATTTTATTCGTTAAATAGTCCTAACAAATGCCACTCTTGATTTCCAAATTCCCTAGATAAATTGGAAATCACTCGTGGCATTACTTGTGACTATTTTAACTAATGCTCAAATGCTAGTCAATGACCAATCACGTTTCAATGAATGTTATTTTACAACCAATGACAGTCGTGTTTCACCTCGCTCTTTATCGATTTCTCTTTATCAGGTCCTGCTTTTGTGATAAAGAAAGCTCCTCCTTTTTAATGTTCTGAACAGGTCAAAGCATTATTTTTCTCCAACAAATACATTGAATATAGCAAATAATGAAAAAAATCCTTGATTTTACTGAGTTGTTTACTAAAAAAATAAATGAATAGCCCGTAATGTTGATTATGATATATAGTTTGATGTGTTTCGTTATTTCTCCACTTGGATGCACTCTTACAATATTGCGATCTTATTTGGCAAAAAATAATATGATCAAGCAGCAGTGAATGAACATAACCTCACATTATTTGTTTTACATCGCCGTTTACATTAAATATATAAATATTTTAAAATAACTATAGTTGAACAATGATTTGTGAGTAAACAGCTTTAATTTTATTCGTTAAATAGTCCTAACAAATGCCACTCTTGATTTCCAAATTCCTCTACATAAATTCACTCCTCACTTCGTGAGTCGTGAATTTATCGATAATTGGGAAATCACTCGTGGCATTACTTATGAAGATTCTAATGGATGCTTGCAGGGACTTGTTGAACACATATTTGATATCGTTCATAGATCTTATTCAGGCTGCCATTCTGTCTTTTATGTGGACTGTGTAGGTTTTCCTTAAGGTTACATGGTTATCCTTAAGTACGACACTTGATAAGAAACTTAATTGTTATTCTTTTATTTGTTGCAGGTATGGTCCTGTCTCTAAGAAGTAGAAGTCATAGCAGAAAGTTTGTAACTTCATTTTAGCAAATACCAAATGGATGAAGATAATGAGGTATGCCTAAAAGTCATAATTTAATAATTATCTAACTACCATACTTGTTTGTAATCTCGCAAATTAAACTGGATAGCTGCGTAAAATTTAATTAACAAAAGAAATATATAATCGATAAACAGAAAAAGAAAATTCATTTATACGAAGTCGCCTAAAACGAGTGACACGTAGATAGTGGACGGATGAGAGAGAACGTTTTATAACGTTTATTTTTATGAATGAGTGTCGGTGTATATTTACTATAGTCATGTATATATTTATTTATGTTTACATATATTTTTCTTTATTCCTAAAACAAAATATATTCACGTACGACCAAACAGGCCCGTGCGGAATGTCATTGCATATACATTTTTCCTTTCTTTTTGGATAAAAATTTAATATATATCCACTATACTACTACTACTACTATTACTAGCCTGCTACTAAACACGAAGTCTATTGTACAGCCAGACCCTGAAGAAATGATATAAATTCTCCTTTTTCCTCAGATGAGATATAATGACTGAAACTATGTCATATTTCAAACGCAGAGACAAGTAATAAAAACAAAAGCAATAATATTAATATAATAATAATAATAATAAATAATATAGCAATAATAATAATAATAATAAGCAAATAAATAACAAGTAATAAGTCATTGACCACTATTGAACCCTGATTTCGCGGCCACAACCTCTCTCTACATCCGTATTTACTTGAATATTTTCCAATCATCATTTGTATATTACACCTGCCTCAAATCATGGTTAATACATATTCTTCCACCTCATTCTTGGATTTTCCAGCTGGAAGCTTCCTCTTTTGTTTCAATGCCTCTTCCTAGTTCTCCATTCCTTTAAGATGGTCCGTCCATAGTACTCTACAAGATCTATTGTTCTTATAACATTACACTTCGCAAAATGTATGTAATACATTATTAGACTATATTCAGCTTTCTCCTTTCACATTATTGCTATTATTATTATTATTATATAGTATTAGTAGTAGTTGTGGTGGTGGCGGTGGGGTGGTGGCGTGGGGTGGTGGTGGTGGTGGTGGTGGTGGTGGGGTGGTGGCGGTGGCGGTGGCGGTGGTGGCGGCGGCAGTAGCAGCAATTTTATTTATTTATTTAGCAGGTTTCTTAATATCTTCCTGCGCCTAATTGATCTACTGTCATTTTGCCTCCACATCTCTTTGTATTTTTTCATTCTCCATCGTCCATTGCTTTTCCTCTCATGCTGCTAGAAACACCATCAATCCACTTTATTTTTTGCCGTCCTCTTCTTCTTCTACCAAGTGGCACCCATTGTAGTATTCTTCTTGAGAATCTGCCATTCTTTTTACATGACCATATCATCATAATTGTTAATTTTTTTAAGAAATCCACAATTGAAGTATGAACATTCATCTTTTGTTTAATTACTCCGTATCTTATTTTATCTTTTCTAGAAATTCCATTTGAACGCCTCCAAAAATCCATATCTGCAGAATTTAATTTACTTATTGTTCTAGATTTTAATTCCCAATGTTTCTGCCACCGGATGTTATTATACTTCTTATTATTTGTTAATAATTGTTTATTTTTGTTTTAGAGACTAATATTTCTGATCCCATAAAACACCATTTAGTTTTGATATTAATTTCAATTTTTGTCCCCGGATGAATTTATTATTATTATTATTATTATTATTATTATTATTATTATTATTATTATTATTATTATTACTAGTTATGTCGCTAGTTACGAATATTTTAGATGAAGAATTTACCATTGAAATATTAGGAAAGGAAAAGAAAATAACATTTTTGGCCACTCTCAAAATAGAAGTAATCTGTTATATTCGGGAGATCCCCTCTCTCCCACGTGAGTGATGAATAGCGTCCATTTTTTCATTAGTCCCTGCGCCCCCGGGAGTGTAGGTTCATTATCACGCGAACCTTTTAAACTTGCCTGAAATAAAAAAAAATAAACCGCACTTTATTGTTTTCAGTGGCACTGTGCCGCCAGCTCTCTTCGTTAAATTACGTCATGTACATTTGTACACGCTCCATTGCCACCTGCAATATGCTTGATTGGAAATGTGGGGGTAGCTTATCTTTTTTTAAATTGAAATAAAAAACAAATGAATATTACATACACATCAAAAAGTTTATTGTTGCGTTTGTTACATTCTTCTATATGTATGTTTTTCTGTCACTGCTTACATCCAGTGTTAATCATTATTAGAGCCCGAATTTATATGCAAAATAAAGTACTAAATATGCATGAAAAATATAGAAAATATGCACACTAAATATGCAAAAACACATTGTAATAAATCAATTAAATTATTTACTTCGTGGGTAATCTTAACATATTCCTAGCTTTTGCAGTAGATAAGGAAGGTTTTTATGAGGTTTTCTTGTGAGAAGCTCCTTCGTATGTTACTGAAGAAGGTTTTACACAAAGAAAATGTCCTTTCTACATCACATGATGTCACAGGTGTATGTGAAAAACACCACAGTTTTTCTTCGGTGAATTATGCTTATATCCAATTGGTAGCAGAGACTTTATTAATTTAAAAAGTCTTCTTCTTCTTCCTTCCAAGCATTAGGCCAAGGCCTGTTACGATCCTATAGAAAATTTTCCCTCCAGCGTTTCAGTGATCTTCGTCTTCTTGGTATATACGTAATTATAAACAGTAATTAAAAAAAGTATTAAATCATAATTAATTAATAGAAGTGAACATTATAATTTAATATCACATTTAGGGTCCACCGCTGTGGTCTCCAGGAAGCGTGCCGCCTGGTCTCGCAGCGGGCCCGGATTCGATTCCCGGTCGAATCAGGCTTCTGGGGTAAGGTTTTTTTTTCGGGCTTTTTTTCCTCACCTGTAAGACAAATGTCAGAATGCTTAGGGCC
>JASPKZ010010294.1:15000-17570 GCA_030220185.1 Diploptera punctata | reverse complement strand
GCAGGTCAAGGGGCATTAGAACAAGTAAGACCAGAAGAAGAAGCAACGAAGAAGCTCTTTGTAGGAAATCGCGCACTTTTTATTGGTACTTATAAAAATTGTAATTATTACGTAAAAAAATGTATATAAATTTCATCAGATGAAGTTCAAAAATTTGAACCAGCAACACAGTATGATAGTGTTAAGCTTCATATTTTTTTATATATAATATATTTGTGAATAATATGTTTAAAGCAGGTTTGAAAACATAATAAATATGGAAGTTAAGTTAATAATTTTATACTTTAAAAAATTCTTCTAATATTAAAATAACTTAAATAAAGAAAAAAAAAAAACCGTTTAAATAAAATTCATTATTTGAATAAAATGTCTCAGTAACAATTAAGGAAACAGTGCTTCTAAAGAATGATTTTAAAATTCTTTTTTTAGTTGTCATAATTATAAATTTTGTCTTAGTAAAAAGCTAATTTTCTTTCTAAATAATGCTTTTAAAAATTTGTGTGGTTTTTTTTTAGTCATTGTTGTGTGGAAATATAAGAAAAAAAGCTTTCTGGAATAAGAAGAAGAAAAAAACACACACACCTTCATACTTTTAAATGAAAAAAGTATACTAAAAACCAAATAGAATGTGTGTGAACCCCCCCCCCCCCCTAAACATCATTCAAAATTATACCAGAATTTACTGTAGTCATTCAGCAATATATTATATATATATATATATATAAATAATAAGCTGAAGAAAAGAAAATTTCATTTTTTAATTGACGGCGAAGAATAAAAAATACCCCCCCCCCTTAAAGTAACAGTTAAAAAAAAGTCTCGTAGACTATGTACTTGTGCAAAATTTTCCATTTTTTTAATACCTATTCAAAAAAAATATTGGCCAAAGTTACCTAGTCATAATAACTTACATTCGATAGATTAAAACTACCATTCTGTAATAAATTCAGCCAAGATCCTATTTATATAAACCACACACTCTTTATTACAATTTCTTCAAATTCTAATGTAATGTAAATGGGGGCCTCATTCAAAAGCTTGATGGGCTCAATATGAAGACAATAAAAAAATAGCTAGGGGGGGATTTGAAGAGGAGGTCAAAAAATGGAAATCCTTTTGTGACAAACTCTCGTCATCATTGAATTTATTGTTTAATATAAATTCTTGATTATAGAGAGCTCCAAGAGATGTCTTGTCGTATATAGTATTAGAGTACTTAAGAACTGCAAACTCTAATATTAGGAGGGCAATTTGGGTGACTAGAAGTAGAGAAAGAAGAGAGGCTGTAAGGGAGGGATAAAGTTATTGTACTACAAACTTATTGGAAAAAAAATTATATAATTCGTATGAAATGAGGTTTTTAAGCTAACTTAACTACTTTACACATATATAAAAAAAACCCGCAACTTTTTTATATAAAATTTTTTTACACGCTTGTAACGGAATCTTTCAACGCGATTTTCACCCACTGGATTTAAAGATATTTTACATTTTAATCTTATTCCGTAAAATATTGAAACTAAAAAATAATAAATAAATAATAGTTTTAAAAAACTAAAAGAACACGCTTTATTTGAAAACTAAAAAAATTAGAAATAATTTTCATTTCCAATACGCTTTTACATTTTCTTCTTAGAGAGCTTACTTTTACCAATGTTGTTTATTATCAATATTAAATTGATATGAATTTTTTTGTTGACCACTTTATTTCATCCTAAGCGTATCGGAAATTAAAATTATTTTTCATTTTTTAGTTTTCAATAAAAGTGTGTGTTCTTTTAGTTTTTTAAAACTATAATTTATTAGTTTATTTGAGACACGATAAGGAAAATAAATACATGCTGGGACGGGACTTGAACCCGAACCTCTGGATTTATCCCATATATATATAAATAAATTCTCATTTATACTAGATATGCAGTGGGGTTATAAAATCCAGAGGTCTCGGTTCAAGTCTCGTCCGAGCATTTAATTTTCTTATGTCCTATTAAGCTTGCAATAGCTCAATGTCAAAAATTTAACTATAACATAATAATAATAATAATAATAATAATATAATATAATAATAATAATAATAATAATAAATAATAATAATAATAATAATAATAATAACAATAACAACAATAATAATAATAATAATAATAATAATAATAATAATAATAATAATAATAATAATAATAATAATAATAATAATAATAATAAATACGATACGTTTTACACATCCTTTATTCTTCTTCTTCTTCTTCCTATTCTTCTTATTCGTCTTCTTCTTCTTCTTCTTCTTTTTATTCTTCTTCTTCTTCTTCTTCTTCTTCTTCTTCTTCTTCTTCTTCTTCTTCTTATTATTATTATTATTATTATTATTATTATTATTATTATTATATTATTATTATTATTATTGTTATTATTCTCACTCGGTCAATGTTATTTTTGTAGCGGCGTAATGGAAGTAGGTGGGAGTATTTTCTATTATTTTATGTATTTTTTTCTTTATTATCTAAAGAAGTAAATTTGTTTAATACATATTTTAGTGCACTTAATTATGCCAAATATCACAAACAGTAAATATG
>JASPKZ010010294.1:7500-10000 GCA_030220185.1 Diploptera punctata | reverse complement strand
ATTCTCTCCATCCACTAGTCAACGACCCATCTACCTTCTTTAGTGTACTGAGCATGGTAGGTTTCCTGATCTTATCCATTACAGGCGGTACGGTGTACCCCAAGCATCTGTGTCCAGACTTTTCTCAACGAAAGTCTTCCAAGAGTCCATTCGGACTTCTCTCAATTTCTCCTTAAATCGAGATTTAAGCCGTATGTAGTCCTGCAGTATCTTTGTCGATTGCATTCTATTCGAGCTCTCTGATAAACACGTCTAGCCCGCCTGACCTGCCCCCGCCAATTTTGCAGAGAGTCAGACCATGGACTATACGAGTCTGCTCTGTTTCCCGTTGTCATTGGGATAGAATGTCTCATCGTGGCACGGATAGCTATGGTTATTTTCCTGCGCCTTTCTGTCTATGTCGTCACCCAGTATGACATCAGTGGGTATGATGAAGCCCTGTTTGAGCTTTTCAGTATTAGCGAGTTTATAGTTAAATCTCCTTCTCGCGGGATTAAGGATTCCTGGATTCTCATCCTTTATGATGTTAAAGAGTATCATGTTATGATCGCTCGTTGTGAGACTTTGCCCAACTCTCCAGTCTCTCACTTTGTTATGGGCTGCCCTGTTTGTTAAAGTGATGTCAATATTTGACTGGGCACCAGCTCTGTTTTTAAAGTGGGAGGATTATGAGGCTTGTTCTCCACGTTTAGGTTGAATTCAGAGATGAATTCTCAATCATTTCCCCTCTGGCGTCTCGTGTAGAGCTAAACCACCAAGGTGATTTAGAGTTCACGTCAGCCGTCAGAATGACCGGTGTATCAGGAAAGGTCTCACATATCTTTGCCAAGGGTTCCACGTTTAGCTCTTCGCTAAACTGGAAGTAGGAGTTTCCGAGAATCAATCTTCCGCCAGGATAGGATATTTCAACACAATTTGTATGACTACCACACAGCTGCGAGATGTTAGTTATTCTTAGCGATGTGTTTATGACTACAATAGCAGCCATAAAACCTTCTCCCTGTTTAATGACCCGTGCGGTGGCGGGCATATGTGGGAGGATACCGTTCCAGCTGTATGGTTCTGTATGCATACAATATCTAGATGTTTTTCCGTTATTAAACGTTTAATCTCAGCTAATACCATCACACTTCTTTGCGCGTTGATCTGCGCAATACTGATAACTTTTCGTCCACTGTTATCGTTTACTGAATGTCTAACACTTCCAGAAGTAGGATTTGATCTTGTGTATGAAGGAAAACTAGCCATAGTCAGTCTTGGAAATTAGTCTTTCCAACATTAGCTTGTGAGTCGGGCAATCTTGCCGACTCGGCGTGCACCGTTTCTTTCTACTCGTGCACGGTATGCAAATCGACGGTTGATTTGCCTTCTCACAATCTTTTTTCTCATGGTCATGTTCCCCACAGTGGAACATACCGTGTTTTTGTTGCAATGCTTAGCAACGTGGCCTAGGTCTTGACATTTAAGACAGCGAGCCACCACAATGTAATCTTTTATATTACTGCAGAGGAAGCCTATATATAGTCTTCCCTGCGCCAGAATCTCTTTTCGCATTCGCGCTGAAACCTCAACGACGTGGTGAACTGTTGACCTGTTCCTTGGTCCTGTCTTGAAACGTGGTTTGAATTCGGCTTTGAATTCATCCAGAGTCATCTTATCGACCATATTCTGCTCGTGGATAGTCTCGAGCAGATCATCGTTATTTAGTCCGCTGTCAACATCATAGATGATCATCAGCGGATTCCTCTTTCTGGGTTTTTCAATTGTTACGATATTCTTAAGCTTTTCGTGTTGTGAAGCTTAGTTATGTCCTCCTCCGACTCCGTTTCAATTATTAGGACTTTCTCCGTCGTATTCCTTGACAGGTTTCTGATCTCTGATTTTGTTCCCTTACCTGGATTAACATTTGGTGGTCACTATCTTTTGGACCTCTTTTGCGTTTTTTGCCATTTGCGCTAATGAAGGCAGTATGGCGTTTAGTTGTTCGTTGCTTGTCTAAAATCTGGTTCCTGTTCACAGGTGTGTTTACCACCTGTGAGAATGTCCTTTGAGGGGTCTTGGTCTCCCTCAATACTTTCACTTCAGTCTTTAATGCTACGTTTTCGGCAAGAGCCGATTGCAGCATCATTCCGAAGTCATTTAACTGTTCAATCAGGGATATTTTACTAGCGGTTTGAACCGACTTGTCCCTGATTAACGATGTGTTGAATATTTGTACTTAATTCTGTGAACTTTTTAAGGATTACGTCCACATTTTCTTGTTCTTTATGTTGTTCGTTATGCAGTACCTGCGTTTGGGAGTTTGAACTTCCCGCAGAGGAAACTGGTGTTCAAAGTCATAGTTGTTTCTCTCTGTATTAGTGTTACTATTTCTATCACCATTAGAGTTAGTATTATTCCTATTGTTAATTTTAAGCCTATCCTCCCCACGTACTTGTGATGGAGGTGTTCTTACACTATCCTCTATCTCTTTGTGTTGGTGAGCCTCCGCTCACCGGCC
>JASPKZ010010294.1:0-5000 GCA_030220185.1 Diploptera punctata | reverse complement strand
TACTAGATGGTTCGATTAGTCTTTCGCCCCTATACCCAGCTCTGACGATCGATTTGCACGTCAGAATCGCTGCGGACCTCCACCAGGGTTTCCCCTGACTTCGTCCTGACCAGGCATAGTTCACCATCTTTCGGGTCCCAACGCGTGCGCTCAGAGTGCGCCTGCGGCCGTGGCCGAGGCGCCCCGGGAGTGCGGCCCGAGCAAGAAGCCCAAGGCATCCTCCCACAGGCGTGTTCGTGCGCCCCGCTTTCACTGCGCCCCCGGGTTTAGCATATTGCTCCCAGCGACTCGCGCGCATGTTAGACTCCTCGGTCCGTGTTTCAAGACGGGTCGGGAAAGAGTCCGAAGCATAAGCGCCGATGACGGGAGACGGCCACCGTTCGAGGACACCGGCAGACCAACAGCCGAAGCGGGCCGGGGACGTGGCGGAAGCCACGGCACCCAGGCCACAGACATCAGGCTTGCCGCCGGGCCGAACGCTCTCTCGACGAGCGAGCGGGCCTACTCCATACGCTCTGCCGTCGGACGCCGGCCAGGACATCCGAGAGTCCGAAGAGACGACCGCCCGCGAGGGACGGCCACTCCGCGGTCTTCTCCCGGGCCTTAGACCGGAGCGGATCCAACGGGTCGCGACGTTCTACTTGGGAGGAGAAATGCACCTCGCCACCGCCGGCCCTCCGGCCCCGGTGCCACGGACTCCAACCAGGCGAGCGCCTTGCGACGCTACCGGCGGCCCGCGGCATCCTTTGGGACCGAAAATGCGGAACCGGACGAAGTGGAACGGGGTTGAGTCTCCCCCTTTCGATAGTTCGGATCTCTCCCGTTTACCCCTGAACGGTTTCACGTACTATTGAACTCTCTCTTCAAAGTTCTTTTCAACTTTCCCTCACGGTACTTGTTCGCTATCGGTCTCGTGGTCATATTTAGCCTTAGATGGAGTTTACCACCCACTTTGTGCTCCACTCTCAAGGAACACGACTCTGAGGAGAGCTCCTCCCGAATGCAGCCGCGGTCCTACGGGACTGGCACCCTCTGCGGGCTGTGGCCCCGTTCAAGGGAGACTTGGACGCGCGGCCAGCACTCGGCACAATGGAACCTCCCACACGCCAAATGCCTCTACCCGTCGCCGGGCAAGGTTCGGTGCTGGGCTGATCCCTGTTCGCTCGCAGCTACTAGGGGAATCCTCGTTAGTTTCTTTTCCTCCGCCTATTAATATGCTTAAATTCAGCGGGTAGTCTCGCCTAATCTGAGGTCGGACGCGATATTTACTCTTTTTAATGCTCGGCGGACGGCTGCGAGCGCAGCTCGGGCACAACCCTTGCGGTCATATAAGCCCGGGCGTTGACGACTCGACAACGCCGCCGTGCAAAAAAACGGTAAGCTCGAGTGGCACTATTAAAAGATACCACCAACAGTCGGGCGCAATGCATTAGAAATGCACGCGGCCGGGAATGGCGTTTGCCGACCCTCAGGCAGGTGTGGTCCGGGATTGGAAATCCAAGGACCGCAATATGCGTTAGAAATGTCGATGTTCATGTGTCCTGCAGTTCACACGACAACGCGCAATTTGCTGCGTTCTTCATCGACCCACGAGCCAAGTGATCCACCGTTCAGGGTTGTCAAAAAAATGTCCGTTCACATTCGGAAACGGTTGCCAGACAAGGGGATTTTTTTTTTTTTTTTCGTTTCAAACAGAAACGCAAGAGGCTAAATTAGCAGCCGAAAAATCCGGGCGAATACAAGTGTCTTTAAACCGCAAGCGGTGCCCGGCTCGGTCTGCTAGCAAAAGAAAAAAACTTCCGAGCGTTTATCCGATGCTGAACTCGGGCGCCCAAAGGAATCCGGCGTGGCCACACCCAGTCTAACGCCTGTTCTGGCTTCATCGACTGGGGGGAACATCGACCGGCCTAGGGCGCACCGCGGAGGCAAGAGCCACGACGCGGTTCGTTCAGACTTTTTTTTTTTTTGAGAGAACACGACAAAGCGTCTTGTAAAACTCGTTAATGATCCTTCCGCAGGTTCACCTACGGAAACCTTGTTACGACTTTTACTTCCTCTAAATGATCAAGTTTGGGCATCTTCCCGGTGGAATCGAGAGGGAAAACCCCCGCGCCCACCGGTCCGAAGACCTCACTAAATCATTCAATCGGTAGTAGCGACGGGCGGTGTGTACAAAGGGCAGGGACGTAATCAACGCGAGCTTATGACTCGCGCTTACTGGGAATTCCTCGTTCATGGGGAACAATTGCAAGCCCCAATCCCTAGCACGAAGGAGGTTCAGCGGGTTACCCGGACCTTTCGGCCTGGGAGGACACGCTGATTCCTTCAGTGTAGCGCGCGTGCGGCCCAGACATCTAAGGGCATCACAGACCTGTTATTGCTCAATCTCGTGCGGCTAGAAGCCGCCTGTCCCTCTAAGAAGATCAGAAGTCGCCGGCAGCGCAAAAGGATGCCGGGAGCGACTAGTTAGCAGGCTAGAGTCTCGTTCGTTATCGGAATTAACCAGACAAATCGCTCCACCAACTAAGAACGGCCATGCACCACCACCCACCGAATCAAGAAAGAGCTCTCAATCTGTCAATCCTCCCGGTGTCTGGGCCTGGTGAGGTTTCCCGTGTTGAGTCAAATTAAGCCGCAGGCTCCACTCCTGGTGGTGCCCTTCCGTCAATTCCTTTAAGTTTCAGCTTTGCAACCATACTTCCCCCGGAACCCAAAAGCTTTGGTTTCCCGGAAGCCGCCCGCCGAGTCATCGGAGGAACTTCGGCGGATTGCTGGCTAGCATCGTTTATGGTTAGAACTAGGGCGGTATCTGATCGCCTTCGAACCTCTAACTTTCGTTCTTGATCAGAGAAAACATTCTTGGCAAATGCTTTCGCTTTAGTCCGTCTTGCGACGATCCAAGAATTTCACCTCTAACGTCGCAATACGAATGCCCCCGTCTGTCCCTATTGACCATTACCTCGGGCATTCCGAAAACCAACAAAATAGAACCGAGGTCCTATTCCATTATTCCATGCACTCAGTATTCAGGCTGAAACTGCCTGCTTTAAGCACTCTAATTTGTTCAAAGTAAAAGTGCCGGCCCATCGAGACACTCGGTTAAGAGCACCGCGACGGGTAGGTCAAGTAGGCCTTCACCAAGCACCGGGGTCCGGGAAACCCCGAAGGGATCCCAGAACACCCGGACCGGCTACGGCCACCAGCAGGACGTCAACACGTGCATGCCAGTTAGCACCGACGGGCGGTGAACCGGCAGCGTGTGACACAAGTCCGACTACGAGCTTTTTTAACCGCAACAACTTTAATATACGCTATTGGAGCTGGAATTACAACGCGGCTGCTGGCACCAGACTTGCCCTCCAATGGATACTCATTAAAGGATTTAAAGTGTGTTCATTCCGATTACGGGGCCTCGGATGAGTCCCGTATCGTTATTTGTCGTCACTACCCTCTATTACTCCCCTATAGCGTTACGTATCCCTCCCTGTGCCGGTAGTGGGTAATTTGCGCGCCTGCTGCCTTCCTTGGATTTTTTTAGCAGCCGTTTCTGTGGCTCCCTCTCCGGAATCGAACCCTGATTCCCCGTTACGCGTTACAACCATGTAGGCGCAGACCTACCATCGAAGTTGATAAGTCAGACATTGAAAGGATGCGTTGCCGGTACGAGGACCGTGCGATCTGCACACAATTTATTCAGAGTCACCAAAGGCGCAAAACGGACGAGAAACCGCCCGAATCCGATTGGTTTTGGGTTAAAAAAGAGTCCCACCATTCCGGCCGATTGCCCGATTGGTTTTGGTCTAATAAAAGCGTCCATACCATTTCCGGTAGAGAAAGAGGAGTTGCATGTATTAGCTCTAGAATTACCAAGTAACGGTGCACCATCTAAGGAGAACCATAACTGATTTAATGAGCCAAATATTAGCTGGTTTACCTTACTTCGGCTTGCACGAGACATGCATTGGCTTAATCTTTGAGACAAGCATTATTATGGCTACTGGGCAGGATCCAACCAGGGAACTGCGTCTGTGTCAGGGACACGAGCCGTGCGCGAGGGCCGGCCGCCACCCCGCACCCCCGCACAGCAGAGAAGGAAGCACGCATGATCGCCAACTGCTGCAGACACACCGCAGACCCAAAAAGTTTTGTGTGCGAGAACGCTACATCGCTGCAGCCCTTCCCGCAGCACAGAAGTGCGTGAGAGCACACTCTCTACGTCTCACCCTGACAAGAATCGAGGGTTAACCCCGCTATCTCGTTTACTTGCAGGTACAACCTGACGCTCGGAGCTGGAGGGCTGATAAGTGCTAACATACTGTTCACCGCAATAGGCATCTACCATAAGCAGAAAGCCGCTGTGTTGTTGTTCCTAGTGCTATCACGGTCCAGACGCGCTAGCACTACATTAGTGTTTTCACTCGCAGGATGTTCAACCACCTCTCCCGACCGGGGCGTTAGCTTAGCACGCGGGAGCGCCGTCATTGATTGCCGTCATTACTGCTCACGTCCCGGTGAGGCTCGAGCGCCCGAGTCGTGGCGACTACATGCACTCGTTCTGTCGGCAATGTGCTTTATCCGTTTTACTCGAGTCCCGCATGGTTGGAAGCACTTGTAATTTTTGTTGACGAACCACTGCGATAAATATATAATTTCATTTAATTTTATGCGGAGTTGACCAAATTACGACGGCAACCGTACGCCCGACCGCCACGCGCCCTTAAAATTAATAAAAACCGTCATGCCACGAGACCCTGTCAGTAAGTTAGAAACAAACATATTTTGTGTATCATCATCATCTCATCAGTTTTTTTTTTTTTTATTACTTTACTTTTTTTTCTTTTACCTATTGAAGGATACAGAACAATTATTGGTGAACTGTTTACTATCCGTATACTCTAACGCTATACGTCCACCGCCAATGCCACCCGCCATGCTGTGGAAACCGCCGCCGCCAACCGTGACGCCCAGTTTCTATGCAACCCGACACCGGCCGACCGTCA
>JASPKZ010010293.1:0-59840 GCA_030220185.1 Diploptera punctata | reverse complement strand
GGGCACAAATTCAAGACGCCTGGGATGCTCTAGCCTGATCGTCCACGTGTCTGTAGACATTTTTTGCATCAATGCCCCGCAGATGGAGGGCGGCATATAGATGCTGAGGATTCATACACCCGCATATTGATTTTGTTTTTTGTTAAAGTTTTTCATTTTAGAAGATGTTATTTCTTTTCTTCATTTAATTATTAGAAGGTTTTCATTTATGTTGTTTTGTGGTGTGCATTAAAGCCATAAAACTCAAATATAAGATTAAATATGAAACTATATTACAGGCGAAATGCTATCCTAACATTCAGGGAAAAAAAAAAAGTAGAACGGGAATCGAACCCGTCAGGTTACGAAAGCAGATGTTGTGTGTTAAACCTCTCGACCACGGAAACACACAAAGGCAAGCTTTTTCTCTTTTATATTACTTGAGTGTGCACTACGTTAACTAGCAAACAACACAGTACAATTACTGAAAACGTGTTTAATGTGAATAGGGCTTCTGCGAGTGCTCACGAAGTTCCCCGACCGGTTGATAGAATCAAGAGATGACTCTTTTTTTTTGTCTATGGGTGTATACTTAGTTTTTGTTTTAGCGACGAAAGAATGAAGCCGCTTCAAAAAGCAGAGTTCCTGTTATGACCCTCTGCGCATGCTCGAAAAGCCATAGCTGCGGTTCACGAAGTAACGCATTGTTAATGTTTTAAATAGCGCTGTATTTGGGGTTTTCATCATCATCATCATGAACAGGCCATGTACGGTAAACTAAGCGAAGATGGTCTTGATCTTTCGACCGATGTTTTGGTCTTCCTTGGTCCCTAGTATTTGGTTTTAACCGTCTTAAATATTTAAAGAAACAGTGAAGGAGACATGTTTCTAGATATTTACGAGTGTTTCGACAAATGCGATATTACACCAATTGCGACATTTTTAAGTAAAGTTCAACTCTCGTTTCATAGTGTAAAAGTAAAACAAGACTACTAGTATCGGGTGTTCGTGCAGTGTAGATCGTTAAACTACTTACAAGACGAAATATGAAATGCGTGAAAACCAGGTTCGAATCCTCCGACAAGTTTTTTTTATTCATTTGTATTTTCGCAAAATACATCCGATAACACTGCCTTCGTAAACCTCCTGTAACACCATTTAGTTACCGGTATAAATTCTAATTTTGTGTGCAGTACTACGTTTTAATAATAATGCTATAAATATATGCAATAAAAATTGGTATATGCAATAAAATATAATATAGCTTAATATATTTATGAAGTTTTATTTATTTATTACATATTAAGTGAGGAAAAAGTTTCACCCTTCAATTAAAATATTTAGTTTATATATGTCAAGTCGCAGCATAATAATAGCCCATAGATTGATTGACAATAATAAAAAATAATAAGTAATTATTATTATTATGATAATCTATAATTATAATAATAATAATAATAAGGATAATAATAAGAATACAGAATAAGAATGAGAATGAGAATGATTAGAATGATGAGGATGAGGATGAGGATGAGGATGGAGGACGAGGATGAGGACGAGGATGAGGACGAGGATGAGGACGAGGATGAGGACGAGGATGAGGACGAGGATGAGGACGAGGATGAGGACGAGGATGAGGACCGAGGAATGAGGACGAGGAATGATGGACGAGGATGAGGACGAGGATGAGGACGAGGATGAGGACGAGGATGAGGAACGAGGATGAGGACGAGGATGAGGACGAGGATGAGGACGAGGATGAGGACGAGGATGAGTGACGAGGATGAGGACGAGGATGAGGACGAGGATGAGGACGAGGATGAGGACGAGGATGAGGACGAGGATGAGGACGAGGATGAGGACGAGGATGAGGACGAGGATGAGGACGAGGATGAGGTTGAGGACGAGGACATGTATCAAAATTAACTCAAAATGTACCCAAGAAAATGAAGATAAACATTTTAAAAAGCTTTGTGTATAGGGAGATGTTTTATTGCTCTGCAAACCTATTTACAAATATATAAATAATAATATTCATAATAAAAATAGTAATAACTTCCAAATAATTAGTACTTGTTTTTCTTTAAGAATGGACATACGGAATAAAATATAAAGCATTTTAACAATTAAAAAAATTACCTCACCAGGAATCGAACTTCTTGTATACGCATCGAGCCACTGAAGCACTGTGCCCAAGCTTTCGCTTCCTTGTTGTGTTTAGAAAGAATGCTCTTGAAAGGAGAAGGGAAATATCATTATAATATTATAATATGATCCATTATTGGAACTGTGTTAAAATAACAGTATTGGAAAATGTTAAATAACATCGTTTACTGCTTATAAAAGTGGTGGTGTAAAATTCTCAAATATGGATACTTCTAATCGAAGCCGGCCTTTGGCGTAGGTAGTGTCACCTACCAGGCAACGGACGAAACGAGAATTATAGAGTTGATATATGTGGAAAGAATTGTTAATGTTTGTGCCAAGACTGGAATGGTTTTAGTAGGCTGCACACTAGTCTGGGAAACTAGAGGTCCACGGTTCGATTCCTGGTTCAGACATTAATTTTGCTTTTCACAATATCATTATAATATTATAATATGATCCATTATTGGAACTGTGTTAAAATAACAGTATTGGAAAATGTTAGAAACGTATTGTAGCTCTACTCTGTTATTAGTTTACTTGTGTGAAATCCGCGCGCTAGAACTTGAAATATTAGAGATCAAGTGTCGGCCCCATTCTTTTTGTCGCTAAGTGTACGTATGTATCTTTATCGTAGATAATTAATCTCTTTCAGCAAAAAATATCCTCTGCATAAGGAAAAAAATTTATGAGCAAAGTCGTTATTTTACTTCTATTTAAGAACCATTTTAATATTTTGAAGTGTCTTTCACTATATGGTAGTTAATTTATTGTTTAATGTTATGGTACATACATACATACATACATACTGTTCTGCCCGAAAGCAGGTCTTTCACTACAAGCTCAACTTCCTATACTCCTTCTTTAATTCAGCCTTCCTTTTTGTATCAGCATACCAAACCATTTACTTTAATATTTTCTATCATCTTCTCGTAGACTACGATGGGCAGGACATGTGGCACGAATGGGGAATGAAAGACGTGTATGGAAGCTTCTTGTAGGAAAACCAGAGGGAGAATTCCCCAGTTGGTAGACCAAGAATGAGGTAGGAGAATAACATTAACTATGATTTGAGGGAAGTAGATTATACAGGGGATGATTGGAAAACATTGGCTCAGGATAGGGATATATGGAGAGCTTATGTTCTGCACGGCCATGAACCTACGGGTTCGATAGTGCCAGTGAATTTGTTAGTTAGTTATTGTCTATCATCTAGTATATTTTTCTGCCTCTAACCTACTTTCTGTTGGCCATTTCCTTCTAGGGCATCCGTCAGCACTCAGTTTCTTCTTAGCCAGTGGGCAATCCAAAATCATTTCCTCTTCTCTGTGAGTTCCAGCATTGTTCTTCCTTCACCCACTCTGTCTAGAACATATTTATATTTTATTTTGTCTGTCCATTTTATACCTTCCATCCTTCTCCGTATCCACATCTCAAAAGCTTCCAGTGCTTTTCTCATTCCGTCGTAATGTCCAAGTCTCTGCACCATACAATGCTACACTCCACACAGAACACTGCGCTAGCCTCTTCCATAATTCTTTTGCCAAAGGTCCGCAAAAAAATGCTTCTGTTCTTGTTAAAAGCTTCTTTTGCAATGGTTTATCATCTGTTTTACTTCTTGACCGCAGTTAACATATTATTACTGATAGTACAACCACAAGTATTTGAAGCTCTCCACTTGCTCAGTGGACTCATCTTTTAATCCTCATGTCTATTCTTCCTTGGATTCCTTCCTATAATCATGGCCTTTTTCTTATTTGTATTTATCATCATTCCAATTATGGTAGACCACACACGCACACACATATTTTTTTGATGAAACAATTTTTAGATGATATGTAGGGTCATCAAGCCCTATACTTAGTTTTTAATGGGAATTTTCGAACACTCTGGGCATTAAAATATGTTAAAATAAACGTTAAAAATATATTCATCTGAAATGAGAGTATGTATGAATTTCCAAGATATTAATTTGTACAGTAAATTAATTTATTATACATCGTGAATAAAACCCAAGTCACCAAACTAAGATGTTAAAATAATTAACGCTTTTCGATAGCGACGCTTTTATTATCAAGACTAATTACTGACTCAAAGAGTCGATGTCAATGGTAGTGTTGATAATGATAGCGTCGCTATCGAAAAGCGGTTGACTATTTTAACATTTTAGTTTGATGATCTGGGTTTTCATTGACAATATGTAATACAATTTTTATCACCAAGAAGATGCTGTTTATTAATAGAGTAAATAATGTATTATATTATCTGAAGCGGTTCCAGATAGAGTGGCATGAAAGTTTAATATAGGGATACGTCTTCTATAATGCTCTTAACTGTTAAATGTGCAAGATATCCCACAGGGTACAACAATTGTTTGATTTATTTAATATTTAATACCTAATATATAAAAATGAATGTTTATTCATGTAAAATTGTAGACTTTCACGGCAGGTATTTTGATTCATATATTTTATGTCTTTCGGGCTAAATGGCCGTGGTCTGGTTTTATTAAAACTCGACGTTTCGTATACTACTGCGGTAGACATCCTCAGGAGATACTGCATGTTCTTTGACTTGTTGACTCTTCAAATTTCGGCTGCAGACTGGCTGTGTGTTCGCCAGGAGTAGATTGGAATCACAGAAAATTCTGCTTTCTAGACTGTTTTAGGGACTTATTGATGCCTTCTTTAGTTCCAAGTTCTTTTTAAATTCGATTAGAGATATATTTATTAAAATTCTGTCGGAAAAAATGCATTTTTCTAAGCCTAAGATAGAGTATCATATCCGCCTGTATGCCTGTTCGCAGTTATGGGAGTGTCCCGGGTGATGGAGCGTGGCGTTGAAAGCTGTATCTGGTCGTTCTGAGCTGCTGGTCTGCTGCTGATGATGTTGATTGCAAGCTACTAATAACTACTAATAAGTGGCAATGTTCTAGCATTGCCCAGTGTGCCACGTTTGTAACCCAGTTGCAGCTACCTGATGGCCAATACCTTTGTGGTTATCAGTTTGGAGTTTTAACCATTTGACCGTCTGTGTTTAGCGGCCGTTTTTGTGTCTAGCTTCGAGCCGATACAAATATGGTGAAGTGAGGTGTCATCTCACCAGAGCAGGGCATCGTAAACTGTGCGACTGGACAAGCAGAGAGTCCGAAAGCCAGCCGCAACAGAATGAGCCAACGCTACTCCGGCTGTTGTACAGCACTCACTTCATTAGTTGGTCCTTCAAGTGTCTGGTATGGGAAATATGTTTCGGTGGACAGCACGTTGTTGTAGCAAACGCCCTATATTGCGCACAATTGGATTTGGATGGTTAGTAATTTTATATAGCATTTGCTGCTACATTATTTTCAATTGATGTCGCAATATACGACATCCTGTGCTAGGGTCGTGAAGCCTGGCCATTCTCGTATACATTGGTGCCGAATATATTATTTTTAGTACTCTGTTTTGTGTAATTTGCACTTTATTTTTATGGACATGCAGCGAGAATGCTCCATGCTTCACTTCCATACAACAACATGCTGCGGATCACTACTTTGTAAGAGTAAGTTTTATCCGTGTCCGATAAGGTAACTGACTCGAAAAATGGATATAAAAGCCGCAATTGCGGCATTTTCTTTTTGAATAATATGTCGAATATGAATTTTGAACTTAAGCCTGGAGTCCAGATGGACTCCAAGATACTTGACTGAAGCTTCAAAGCGGAGTTGTTGAGCTCCCCAGAGTGAGTTGTACAGGAGGTCGTCCAATGTAGGTTCGTGCAAACAGGACAGCTAGTGTCTTGTTTGCATTTAATCGAATATTCCACAGACGACACCAGGAGTAAATGGAGGTTTAAACGCTGATTGGAGTATACGGATACGGTGTGGAAGTGTTCTGATACTGGATTGGTAAAACACACAAGTCTCATCGGCAAAGGATGCTGTTTAGATATGGTTAAACGTTGGAAAATCTGACACATAGAGTGTGTACAGAAGTGGTGAGAGAACTGCACCCTGAGGAACTCCCGCTAAGAGAGGCTTACAGTCTGAATCATGCCCACTAACCGACACATAAAATTGCCGATCAGTTAGGTATTTAGCAATACGTTTAACTAGTGGAGCCGAAATATTGAATTTGATTAATTTATATAATAATCCATTTATCCAAGGAGTGCCAAAAGCTTTCTCAATGTCAAAAAAAGATTGCCGTAGTGCATTTCTTGGAGTTGAATCCCGTAACAATCCAATCAATCAGTCTAGCAAGCTGCAGCCGAGTACTATGTGCCTTTATAAAACCAAACTGATATTTCGAATCAATGCTCGTGTCGAGACTTCAATTTTTAATCTTGCCAAAATAAGTTTCCCCAGTATTTTGCTCAGCACTGGTAGAAGACTGATTGGTCGTAAATTGTCAGGGTTGGTGGGATCTTTACCAGGTTTAGGAATAGTGATAACTCTGGCTTTCTTCCAAACTTCAGGGAAGTAATGGAATTGAAAGCCAGAGTTTCACTATATACAGGAGGAGGATTAAGGCTTTTGGCGGTAAATGTTTTACTGCCAAATTAGGTATCCGGTCGTTACCGGGGGGAAGTTCAGACGGAAGATCATGGATTACGGCCTTCAATTCTGAAAGCCGTATGTCAGGAATGGTATGAGGGATAGGTCTTTCAAGAAATTCACTAACAGTCTGGTGCACCTCAGCTTCATGAGCTGGTGGTTGCAAGCTCATGTGGACGGAACCGCTGCGATAAGTTGTCCGCGAGGACTTGTGCCTTCTCCCGAGGGTGATAGGCCCAAGTTCCATTATGATATATAGCTGTCGGTAGTGGGGGAGTAACGACTTTTCTTGATTCTTTTAATTATCTGCCAAGGTGGAGTTTGTTCATCTGAGAAACGCTGAAGAGTTTTATCCCATTCAGCGTTTCTCAGTTCTTGTAATTGGTTCCGTACCAAATGAGCATATCTGTTGTATAGCTGTTTTTGTGTTGGGGATCGCCAAAAGTACGAGACAATTTGAGGTATCGTCTTTTTAGAAATAAATAATTTTGTAGTGTGGGATCGTGTTGTTGTGGTCGTGCAGTGGTGATTTGTTCGTGTTGTAGATAGTGTAATGGACGTTTTAATTGTGGCCTGTAAGTTGAGGACGGAGTGTTCAAGTTTTTCTGTAGACTGAGCAGATAGGTGTAGGCTTAACCCATTGGTTAAGCATGTCGGTGTAATTCTGCCAGTCTATGTTATCCTGATGGATGTGTATGGGTGAAGTTAATAAAAATGCTGGTGAAATTTTGAAGAGTATTGGTGTATGATCAGAGTTTAATGCGTCTATTACTGTAGTGACGTGTGGGTGAGATATGGACATTCTTCGATAGGGCTATGTCGAGTGTACTAGTAGAGATTCCATAGGCTGTGTGGCTGTAATGTGTTGGTTCCCTGGGGGCAGAAATTTCTATACTGTTTTGATGACAGTAATTTAGGAGTAATGTACCTGAAGGGTTTGAGACACGACAGTTCCAGAAACGATGTTTTGAGTTAAAAATCTCCCGCTAGTAAATAACTAGGGGAGGCAGATTTGAGGATATTGAGGTCGTGTCTCGTGAGTATACGAACCGGTGATACGTATATTGAAGCTATAAATATTGTTTCACGGTGAGAGATAGGCAGAAGAATTCCGGTGGCTTCAATGAACTGAAGCCTGGGTATATGAGCTTACTCTATGGCCAATTGTCTGCTTGATACAAATTGCTGTGCCCCCAAGGGGACGGTCTAAGCGGTCATTTCTATATATTCTGTAGTTCGGAATTTTGAAACGATTATTGGTTTTAGATGAGTTTCATTTAGTAGAAGAATGTCAATATCTCTTGTTTGTATAAATTTGATTAGCTCTTGAAGCTGTATGATAACACCGTTGGCATTAAATGCCATGACATTGAGATAGCTTCCACCACGGAACCTATCCATTATCGCCGAAACATATTTGTGCTATTGAGACCAGGTACATCATGTTCTCCATAGGGGATCTCAGGCCAGATAGCATTCTCTGGAGATCTTGGAGAAGTTGTTGTCCCTGATCTGAAGTGGAGGTTTTCAAGATTAGACCTCGTCTGGCGTTGAGCAGTGCTTATGTTCTGTCTTGCTTGAGTTAAGTTTGGAGCCACTATTTGGCTAAAAGTTCTATTTGGATCTATGGGCTTAGAGTGAAATGTTCTAGGTTCTGTCTTTTTCTGACTTACTTTTGTTTATATTCAAGAAAGCATTTTGCGCAGCTTGGTATGCTGGGCATTGTCTATAAGATGCAGGTTGCCCCATCACCACCGCAGTTTGCACACTTTAGTAACTTTTTGTTTGTTAGTGCAGCAGTTTTCTTAGAACAATTTTGATGATTATGTGCCTCAGAGCATATCACGCAACGGGGGGGTGAGGTGGCACTCTGCAAAAGTGTGTTGAAATCGCTGACATCGGAAGCACTGTTTAATTCCAGATCGAGGTCTATAGGTCTCAACAGCTACTATGGTATACATGAGCTTTTGTAGGTTAAAGACCTCTCTTCATTTTTGTTTATTTTCAAGTTCCATTATATATAACGGAAGCTTGGTTGTATTTTCATTTTATTTTCTAGAAATCTGTTTGATTGAATTGATAGGGTATTCTAATTTGAGAAGCTCTTCATGTATATCTTCAATTGGTGTTTCAGCTGGTAATCTCTTTAACACAGCCTTCAGTGGAAGCTCTTGTTTTATTACATGGGTTAAATATTGCTTTCCAGCATTTGTGAAGAATTCTTTAACTATTTTAAAGTCTTCCACTGAGGCTATGTAATATCTTAGACCCTCTGAAGTGTTAACAACTTTTAAGTCATGTTGTAACTTGGCCTGTATCTCTCTATTGATTCTAAAAAGATCACTTTTATCTTGTACTGTAATTTGGGGTGGTCTTGGTCCTTTATTTGTATTTGTCACTTCAGAGGGTTCATTGGTTGTAGCTGTTTGAGCCCTGTTGACACTTGTAGGACCATTGTTAGGAGCCTTCGGCTCTGCAGTATCACCATTGTTTTGCAAGTACATCAAACTTGTTTTGTACTGGTACTGCAGATGCCGTTGCATTTGAATCAACCATACAATTGTCTTTCTCTTTTTGTTTGGATTTTTTGCTTTGTTTCATTTTTTCTTTCAATTGAGCAGTAGGTATAATTGTAGGCTCAGGCAGCGAGTCTGCTGAGGTAAAAAGCAAGAAGTTTGAAATTCCATTGCTACTGTTTTGATTTCTGCCAATATGTTTTTTAAGTATTCCTCCTTGGTTTTACAGCTATGACTATATAACTGAATTTTTGTTTAACACAATGTGTGGTTAGTTCATATGCACTTTCAGTACTCTCAAACTTGGGGTACGTATTTAGGTAATTATTTATGAGTACAATGACTCCTTCCCTTCGATTTCTTTCTTTAGATCGTTGTATTTTGGATCTACAATATTTTGACCTCTGAATATTTCTTTTAACCTATAATACGTGTTCTCCCAAATTTTGAGAGTACTAGGCTCCTCTGTAGTATCCATATTTGTATCTGTACTCACTTGTACTTTTGTAGATGTACTGGAGCTTGCCATGATGGTTGATTACCAAGACTTAGTTTTTGGCACTTTTAACTACACTAGACACTTAACACCTATTAACACTGGCCTGATACACTACTCACAGTCACTAGAGTTAGCGTAACAATGGTTAAACTACCACTGACGGACCACTGTTTGAACAACACTTCACCGAAGTGGGATTGGCTTCCCAGCCGCACCGCGATGTGCTGTGACACACTATCACTACACTGATGGAAGGCAGGCAGAAACGCTGGCCGAAGCCGATGATTCCAAGAGAGCTTAGTAGGTTCACTGCACCCTAGGAGTAACCATAGCTGAATGATATGATTTGATTGCAAGCCAAGAGGAATAAACCGCGACAGCCGCGGATGCAGTGCGCGAGCTCGCGAGTCATGGACGACCCGACCACGCCCCCAGAGTCCCACCCTCAAATGAGAAACGACCATTCTTGGGCTAAGTTGATGATTGGTTAACGTGAATTTAGAATTTTGAACATTGAATTTAGTTAAAATAATTATAAGATTTATTAAATTTAGAATTGATTAAAGTAATTTAAATGATATATAAGGAATTTAATTTTCTGGTGGAGTATAGGGTGTCACTCAGGCATTTACTTTATCGCCAAGGGAAACCACCGAAAACCCTGGCAGAGTGGTTGAATTTATGAAAATATATGTTCTGATATAATTAATTTGGGAAATAAATTTGGAAGAGTTAATAAGCAATTTAATGGAATATTGTCGAAATTATCAGCTTCTTCGGTTCTTTGGTGTATCATCATTAATTGTCATTGTTAGAGCGTTATATATCTTCGTATCTGTTCATCCTTTCCTTTTGGTGGTCAGTGAATTCTCTTTCGCTTGGTGTGCATCCAGTGTCTTCGATGTCTATTGTATAATTCTCATAGTTTAGAAAGAAGCTTATTGAGATATATGGACATTCAGCATACAGGAACTTTCTTATACAATCTATTACTTGCCCTATTATGTGAGCGTGAGAGATTTGAAATCTTCTCCATTTTTGGTTTGTAACCCAGCCGTCTGATTGCTGTCGTTGCCTTCTTTATCGCTTGCGCTGCATTCTGAGTGCAGGCGTCAGCGTATTTAATTTCGTGCTGGGGTTCGAACCGGCCACAGGTCCTCGGATTGCGAGGCCTTTTTTTTTCGTGTCCTACGTGGTGCGGATTTTTTCTTTTTATTTGTCCTATTCGAGGTATTAATTTCAGTCAGAGGTGCAACTGGTGGCTCAACTCCGGCTGTAATACTGGCCACAATCAGGTTTGGGTTTGGGACAACAGCTTGAGGAGCGTCTGGCTCTACTCTTACTGTAGTATTTAGTCTCAGCTCGGCAGGAGCGGACTCTACTGGGACTTTGTTTTAGTTTTCGCTGCGCGTCTGTATAGCTCTGTTTTCACTTTGTAAAGCAGAGTCTATTCAGTTTGAGAACATCGCAAGCTGTGGGTCCATCTACCAGGACTGCCAAGAACATTGGCAGCGGGCCCTTGGTCCTTCCAGAGGTCATATTGACTACCGAAAGTGCCTCGAACCCGAGACCTATTAGGTCTTCCTGGATCTCGGATGAATCCACTGAGGGGTCGATGCTTTTGATGACAATTTTGAATATGTCTCTTTGGCTTTTATTTACCACTTCGCAATGAGGTATTTTACGCTGCACCAAAAGCTGTTTGTATGTGTTATAGACCTCTATTGAAGCAGGCCTGACCCTGGTTCCGAGTCTAGTGACTTCGCAAGTGAATCCGTTAGACTCGTTTTTGAATTCTCCATTCACAACTGCCATTTGCGACGAGTATTCCCGTCGAATTAGCAGGGAATGGGGTTTAACGCTTAGGCGCTGGTTCTCCGTCTCAGGACCACCGGGAGTCCCTCCACTATTACGTGGTGAGTCCTCCGGAGGTTGAGTGACGATCAGGCCGGAACCTGTTTTATCGACAGCCGCTGCTGTCGTATGAATACCCGAGCATTTGGTGCTTTTTCGCTTATGGTCGCGATTGTGGGCGTCGCTGTGAGATCGTCTGCTTTTTTGCTGCCCTATGGCATGTTGAAGGGCCCTTGTCGGTTGGGGGAATTTAGTCCACCGGTAAGGAGTTGCCCTGTCAAACGCCGTGGGATATCGGCCGAGCTAGGGGCTGAGGGGATACGCGGCCTACTGCCTAGGGTATGGGAACTAACAGGGTAGCGGGCAGGTAAGGACCCTCAGCCCGTCAGCGCGGGCTTTGGTAGCGGGAGTCACTTCTCCAGCCGGTGCTGATGAGGCGACGCTCGCTGCGAGGAACGCTGCTGCCGTAGAGCCCCGAGCCCTGAGCCCCTTCTTCACCGCTGACAGGAGATCCTTCTTCCGCTGCTAGCGCAGGTCCCCCTCGCTGTGTGCCCTTCCTTCCTTTGTTGTTTTGCCGTCCAGGGTGCTGTTTCCGGGAAATAATTTTTCCCTCGGCAACAAAATTACTAACGGCTAACTGTAAGTGGCTTTCCTATTGTAACATCTACCTAAAAGGTATTTTTTAGGAATTTATTATGAGATATGGAAACGAAGTTGTTCTGACATGCGCTGTGTTGTTATTTAGCGACATGTGCCACTGAAATTAACCCTTATGGAGATAATTATCCTGTGAGTATGTTCTTATGTACTGTACGCCATTGTGCTAGTTGTCCTATCGTGCGTACTATTGGATTATCATGTTCCAAAATGTTTTTATACATTTTGGTAACTTCATCTTTCACAATAGCATCAAAATAGGGCAGTTGTGCTGTTTCATGTAGCTCTGTTATTCTTGTATACATGGGTGCCGAAAATATAATTTTTAGACATCTGTTCTGAATGATTTGAATTTTCTTTTTATGTTGTTTGACAAGAATACTCAGTGCTTCACAGCCGTACAGTAGCATGCTGCGCGGATTACTGTTACATATAATCTAATTTTAATCCGTCTAGCTAGTGTTTTGTCCCGGAAGAATGGATATAATATAGCTATAGCTGCATTTGATTTTTGTTTAACATCATTTACTTGATGTTAGAAAGTTAATTTTGGGTCGAGATGTAGCCCGAGAGACTTGCGTAGAATTTGTGCACCTACTGTGAGCTGTATTGGTGGAGGTTTGGAATATTTGAAAAATAGGATTAATTTGGATTTGGATATGTTTAGTTTGATATTCCAGACACAGTACCAATCATAACTGACTCATAATGATCTCTGAAACATTAGGATTCTATGGTGCAAGGTGCTGAGTTTGGTTTGTAAGTAAAAGCATGTATCATCGGCAAATGCTGCAGCCTTTACTGAAGGAGGATTTGGAAGATTGGAGACGTCAAGGTTGTAAAGCATTGGGGATAGAACTGCTCCCTGTGGTACACCCGCTAGGATATACTTGCAGTCAGATCTATGTCCATTTATCGATACAAAAAACTTCCTGTTTGAAATGAAAGTAGCGATAATTTTTATAAGATTTGGTGCCAAATTGAATTTCATTAGCTTGTATATTTATCCAGGTTGCATCAAAGGCCTTTTCAATGTCTAGAAATATTGCTAGTGTGCTCCTCCTGGCGTTGAACCCTGTGACAATCTGATCAATAAGTCTCGCCAGTTGTAGAGGGGTACTGTGAGCATTCCGAAATCCAAATTGATAATCTGGTAATAAATTTCGATTCTGAAATTCAGACTTTAATTGAGCCAAAATTAGTCTTTCTAACAGTTTTCCTAGATCTGGCAAGATACTTATTGGTCGTAGGTTGTCAGGGTTAGAAGGGTCCTTACCAGCTTTTTTGAGCACTATGACTTTTGCCACTTTCCATGCGGTAGGAAAGTAGTTAAGTTTGAAACAAAACTGAAAATGGTAAGAAGTAGGATCAAGTCATTACGAGGTAAGTTCTTGATTGCTAGGTTTGGGATTTTATCAGCGCCTGGGGCGCAAGTGCTTCTTAGGGATTGGATGTGGAATCATAGGTCTTTAAGTTGAATGTCCGGGTAGATGGGAACTGTAGGAGTGGCAAGGAAAGTGGCTACCATGTCCTTGACATTAGCTTCATGAACTGGTGTGGTGAGCTCATGTGTACGGAATCGGTCTTCGAGATTGGAAGCAATGAGTTGGGCTTTATCATAGGGATGATAAGCCCAAAGTCCATTATCATTTAGCGCAGTTGGCGCAGGGGGTGCTCTATTAAGTTTGATCCTTTTGATAACCTCCCATGGGGGAGTTTTATTAACATTATAAGTATTTAATGATAGCTGCCAATCAGTGTTACGTTTTTCTCGAAGTGTATTCCGTACAGCATTTGCATATCGATTGCATCGCTGTTTGTATTCGGGGGCACCATAGCGTCTGTAGTTTTTTGAAGTGGCGCTTGCGCTCAAGATAGTGTAATAGAAGTGGGTCTACATGAGGTGTGTGTCGATTTGTTTTCGTGCTTGTTGTTGTGTATTGTAATGCAGTGTTTACAGTAGCTCGAAAGGTGTGTTTCGGACGTTCCAACTCTTCAGTGGATTTGACCTGCAATTTAGGGTCTTTCCATTGAGAGAGGAGGTTGGAGTATTCTGTCCAGTTTGTTTCCGAGGTGTACCATCTGAAGGGTGGAGCGAGTGTTAGATTTGTTGTGATTGTAAATAGTATTGGTACGTTGCCTGATTCCAGGTCATGTTGTAATGTGTCTATATTTGTAGAGATGGCTGTGTTTTTAGACACTATATCAAGGATGTCTGAGCGCAAGCCTTGGGGTGTTTCCTGAAAGTGGGTGTGTTCAGTAGGTGCTGAAATTTCAATATCATGTTGTTGACAATATAACTGTAGGACCAGGCCAGAGGCATTTGGTACTCGGCAATTCCAGAATAGATGTTTAGCATTAAAGTCTCCCGCCAGAAGGAATCTGGGGGAGAACGAAGTTAGGATATTTAGATCGTGCCGGGTAGGTGGACGTATCGGGGATTTATAAATGGATGCTATCAAGAGGTCTTGATATGGTGAAATAGGTATAAGTATACCAGTGGCTTCAATGAATTGAAGCCCCTGGATCTGCATGGAACGATGTCCAATGGTTTTCTTGATACAGATGGCTGTGCCACACATTGGGCCTATCTGTGCGGTATGTGTGGTAGTCAGCGAAACGCAAGCGATGGTTAGGCTTTAAGTGCGTTTCGTTGAGCAATAAGATGTCTATGTTGTTTTAGTGTAATACAATCTCCAGTTCCTGGACCTGTTTGCCAAATCCATTGGCATTAAAAGCCATGACATTGAGAAAGATTCCGATTGAGGGTCTTTCCACTTTTCAGCGGTTGCCCTTTTACCAGCCGGCTGCTGGCCCTTCACATTTACATGTGTCAATCATAGAGGTAGATGATCAACAGCCAGTGTAGGGGTGACATGTAGTTAGCATGTCGAGTCCCCCAGCCGTTATAGCTGGTTCCTCAACCTGGAGCCGCCACTTATTGTAGCTACCCAATTGCCTCACGATGCTGGGTGGGCACCGGTCCCATACTGGCCGAAATACGATGAGAAAATTTCTTCCCCCATGGAGACTCGAACCAGCGCAAGTCCCGTAGCTCTGCGCCAAGGCTTCCTACCTTAACCGCTCGGCTACGGTGCGGGACTACATTGAGAATGATACCTTGTGTAAACTTGTTACACATTTTGGAAGAACATATTCATCAGTTCAGACGTGAACATATCTCTCCATTGGGCTGTTTAATTTAGCCATGAGAGGCTAGATGTCTTGAACCACATCATTAATTGAGGATGGTGTTGCAGAATTGATGTTAGGAGTGCACTGGATGGAAGCAATGCGATCTTTTGCTGGTTGGCTTCTATTGATGCTTGGAGCTGTTGCTCTACTGTAAGAAATGCCAGGAGACGTTAATTTCGATGCGAAAGTCCGCGGTGCAGGCGTTGCTGTCGGTAATTTAAGCTCGCTTGATTTTAGGAATGCTTCATTTGCTTCAATGTACTTTGGACACTTTCTGTAGGATGCAGGGTGCCACCTATCTCCACAGTTTGCGCACTTCAACAGTGAAGTGTCAGTTTGAGCTTATACTCGAACTGTACACTTCAGACGGCTGTGAGATTGGGCACAGATAACGCAACGTGGTGAAAGGTTGCAACCTACGAAAGTATGGTTGAAGAGCTGACATCGAAAGCATTGCTTCAATCCAGCGCGTGGTTGATATGCCTCTATGGAGACCATGACAAATAAGAGTTTTTTTGAAGTCGTAGATTGTTACAGCTTTATCTGTATTTTCCATCTCTATAAGATAAAGTAGTAAGTTTATGATTTTGTCGTCTTCCTTTTTTGTGATTTGCTTGACTGAGCGGACTGAGTACTCTAGCTCGATCAATTCAGCCTTTATTTCTTCAACGTCGATGTTATTTGGGAGACGTTTTAACATGACTTTAAGGGGAAGGTCCTTTTTCATTTGGAATGTATAGCATTGTTTATGCATAGAGTCAAAGAAGGCTTTGATAGTTTGAAAATCATCTAGGGTCTGGGGATAGTATTTCAGTCCTTCATGAGTATTTATTACTTTGGCATATTTTTTAAGTACTGTTCTGAGTTGTCTGTTCATCTTGAAAAGATCACCATGGCACAGCACCGTTATGCATGGGGGACGTAGGTCTTTTTTGGGAATAGCTGAAGGCTGATTTGAATTTACTGTTTGCTGTGAACTGGTGCTGGGTGGTGATTCAGTTTGCGTGGTCTCCATATGATCTGGTTCACTAATGGGACCATTCGAACTTCCTTCTACATTTTCGTCGTTGGTACAGTTTGCCAGTATAGAGAATCAGTTAGATGTTTCAACAATAGTGGGTTTATTACTATGCTTTATGGTTTTAGGATTTTTGCTAGTATCATTAATTTTCTCTATGTCATTTTTTCTCTTACTGCCAGTTTCTTTCAAATTTGGTTTGGGTCTATCTTTATATTTTTTTCTGTCACTTTAGGAGTGTTTTGTGGATTGTCTTTTATCAGCTGATTTCGTTATTGGGGACTTTGAATGATTGGAAGGAAGTCCTCCTTAGCTGTAATAAAACAAGCTGTTTGCAATTCAGTTATTGTGTTTTAGACTGCTTGATGTAGTAACTGTATGTATTGGGAAGTATCTTTTATTTCATTCTTTTCGAATGTATCAAGTTTTCGTAGTGATCCATGGTTATATCATATGCAATTTGAGTTTTGTCGAAATCTTTAAATGTTGCGAGAAAGTTCATATTGAGCATAAAAGAACCTCTGATCTCATTGGCAAGCATGATGTCAATATCGGTGACTTCGAACTGTTTTTGGTCAATATAAGCATCAAATCTTATTACAGATTCTTCCCAATACGCAGTAGGAAGTGCGGATTGTTGATCCGTTTCCATATCGGTCATATTACGTTCGGCCATCGTGCTTGGCAAGCCAAGACTTAGTTCTTTAGCCGAATTTACACTGCCTAGTATGTAAGGTTGATGTACCTACCTTATTTAAACTATAAATAACACTATAAACACTTTATACACAAGAAACACTTACACTAGGAAAGCCACTTAACCTACCTTTGATTTACACACAAGAAACATTGAAAAGCTTACATTTTAACTAAGAATTTAGAGCAATCGGAGCATACTGAGACTGAAAAATTGCACTTTAAAAGGCACTTCACTGATGTTGAAGTTGTTTTCTAAGACGCCCACTTTTTATTGCAGGAGCTTCATGCACAATTCAACGTAGCACAGCAATCCTAGCAGCAATGATCCGTGGCAATGAGCAATGAGCTAGCAATCAGCAATGGTCGCTGTGTGTTGCTGGTGCTGCTGCTGAGTGATGGCAATGACTTTGCATCGCCCAGGTTGCTGTTCTGGAGCTAATGTAGACCCCTTGAGAGCCAAATTCCCTAGTGTTTATTATTATAGGGTTCACTCACTAGTTCAGTTCCATTTACATAGTATTAGTATTTAGATAAATTATTTGTGATAATAATTTGAATAATTTGTTTAGAGATGAGGTGTTCTATTTACCCAGGCAGGGCATCAAAAAATCATGCCGCTGGGCAAGCAGAGAGTCCGAAAGCCAGAGACATGATAGTGAGCCACACTACCTGGGCAGTTTCCCAGCACTCATCTCATAGATCTGGTATATCCAGAGGAAATATGTTTCGGTGAACATCACGTTGCTGTAGCGCTTGTCCTATATTGCGAACAATTGGATTATCATGGTTAATTATGACATGATACATGTCATTGACTTTTTCATCAATTGTAGTCGCAATATAGGGCATCCGCGCTAGGTCGAGAATTCTAGTGATTCTCGTACGTAAAGGAGACAAGATAATTTTTAGGCATTTATTTTGTATGATTTGTACTTTTCTTTTATGATAATCAGCAAGAATGCTCCAGGCTTCACTTCCGTACAGCAACATGCTGCGGATCATAGCTTTATATAATGTAAGATTGATCCGAATGGATAGATTTTTCGACTTGAAAAATGAATATAAAATTGCAATTGCATCATTTGCTTGATGTTGAATTTTCTGAATGTGAATTTTGAACGTAAGCTTGGAATCCAAATGGATTCCAAGATACTTGACTGAAGTCTCTGGTCGGATTGGAGTTCCCAGAGTGAGGCGGATGGGAGTATATATGTGGGTTTCTTAAAAAAGACAACTTGTCTTTTTTCCATTGGTTTGAATGTTCCACAGATGTAGCCAGGTATGGATGTTATTTAGAGCATTTTCGATAATGTGGGGACGTTTAAGTATACCACGGGAAGAGGCCTGATAATACAAACATGTATCATCGGCGAAGGAAGCTATATGGAAATTAGGTAAGGATGCAAAATCAGACACATATAATGTATAAAGGAGAGGTGATAGGACTGCACCCTGTGGGACTCCAGCCCGCAGAGGCTTGCAATCAGAATTATACCCATTATCCGACACATAGAAGTGTCGGTTACTGAGGTATTTTGCAATAAGTTTAATTAAATGTGCCGAAATATTAAATTTGATTAATTTATAGATAAGGCATTTATCCAAGTCGTAATAAAAGCTTTCTCAATATCAAGGAATAGTGCCAAAGTACATTAATTGCATTGAAGCCCGTGAAAATCTGATCAACCAGTCGAGCTAGCTGGAGCAGAGTACTATGTGATTTTCTAAATCCAAATTGATGATTAGGATAAGATCTTTTATTGAGAATTAATGTTTTAGTCGAGCCAAAATAATTTTCTCCAATATTTTGCCCAGTACGGCAGCAGACTGATTGGTCTGAGATTGTCTGGGACGGTAGGATCCTTCCCAGGCTTGGGGATAGCTATCATCTCGGTCCTCTTCCATACCACAGGGAAGTAATGGAATCGGAAACAAAGCTTAACTAACTGGAGTAGTAGGATTAAGGCTTTTGGCGGTAAGTGTTTTACCGCCAGGTTTGGTATCCGGTCATGACCGGGGGTCTTAGATTAGGGAGAGGAACGATAACGGCTTTCAATTCTGAAAGCCGTATGTCGGTAGATGATGTGGGATAGGACGCTCAAGAAATATACTTACTGTATTGTGCACCTCATTGTCATGAGCTAGTGTGGTGAGCTCATGTGATTTAAATCTGTCTGCAAGATTTTCAGCAAGGACTTGGGCCTTCTCCCTAGGGAGATATGCCCAATGCCCGTTATAATGAATAGCTGAAGGAGGAGGAGGAGATCTACTCCTTCGCATCCGCTTTAGAATGTCCCAAGGTGGGGTTTTACGTTCCGTGTATTGCTGAAGGGATTTTTCCCAGTTAGGATTTCTTATTGTTTGAAGACGGGTTTTCACCGGATGAGCATAATGATTGTATAATTGTTTGTGTTAGGGCTTCCGAAATCGTAGTACCATTTGAGGTACTGCCTATTAAAAGTTAAATAATTTTGAAGTGTGGGATCTGTGTTTTTTGTTTCTGCAGTGTTTTTTGTTCATGTTGTTGAAAGTCTTATGGCCGTTTTAATTGAAGCCTGTAAATCAAGGACACTGTGTTCTATTTGTTCTGTAGACTCGACAGACAGTGTTGGCTTAACCCATTGGTTAAGCAGTGTTGAGTAAGTCTGACAGTCTGTGTGTTCATGTTGTACGTTAAATGGGGAGGACAATAAAGTGTAGGCGAGATTTTAAAAAGTATTGGTATGTGATCAGAGTTTAATACATCTGTTGCTGTAGTGACCTGTGGAGAGATAGGGACATTCTCCTATAGCGGTATGTCCAGAATATCAGATAGAATGCCATAAGGTGTGTTCATGAAGAATGTATGTTCTCTTGGTGTGGAGATTTCTATATTTTGATGCTGACAATATCTTTGTAATGTTACACCAGCTGCATTTTGTACACGACAATTCCAATAAAGATGTTTTTCATTAAAGTCTCCCGCTAACAAATAGTTAGTGGAGGCAGATGTGAGAATATTGAGGTCGTGTCTCGTTAGGAGTGTGGTGGGAGACTTATAGATTGATACTATAAAAATATTTTCGCGATTGGAAATAGGTAGAAGAATGCCTGTGGCTTCCACAAATTGGAGCGTTGGAATAGTGGTCATTATATGGCCAAGGGTACGCTTTATACAAATAGCTGTGCCCCCAAGGGGGCCGTCCATTCGGTCATTTCTATATGTGTAATAATTCGGAATTTGGAAATGGTAGCGCTGCTTTAAATGTGTTTCATTTAATAGAAGAATGTCTATATCTCTTTCTTGTATAAATGTAATTAGCTCCTTTATTTGACGAGCTACACTATTATCATTAAATGCCATGACATTGAGATAGCTTCCGTGGGTGAATCTAGTCATCTCCGAAACACAAATTTGCCAGCTGGGCCATCAACATCATACGCTCCATAGGAGATTGAAAGCTAGCTAAAGCGGCGTTAACTTACCGGATCAGTTGTTGCCCATGTCCGGAAGGTTGTGATATCATTTCAAGTCGGCCTTGTGCAGTGCTTGTTATACTTGTTTTTGTAGCAGTGTCATGTGCTACGATTTGGCTGAAATATATATTTGGTTTGATTGGTTTAGATTGGAAGCTTCTAGGGGTAGGTATGTTTGTAGTAAGTATTGGTTTTTCGTTTTTAAGTAGGCTTCCTATGCAGTTTGATACACCTCACAGCCTCGGAAGGAGGCGGGGTGTTCACCGCTACAGTTTGCACATTTTATCAAATATTGATCAGCCAGAGCTGCCGCTTTGACTGGGCAATCCTTGTGACTATGTGTGCCAGCACAAACTACACACCGTGGGTTTCGGTAGGATTCCGCAAAAGTATGGTTGAAGGGCTGGCACCTAAAGCACTGATTTAGCCCAGCCCTGGGTCTATATGGAACAGCCTCGACTACAGTGTAGAGGAGGCGGTTTAAATTGTAAATTTCTCTTCCAGAGTCACTATTTTCAAGTTCAAGAATAAAGTGGTAAGGATATTTCTTGTTCACCATCTTTTTTTGTTATTTGTTTCATAGATTTTAGTGGTTATTCCAGATTCCTAATTTCATTTTCTATTTCTTCAATGGGAGTGACTGGTGGAAGCTTCCTTTTCACTACCCGAAGAGGCAGATCTTTTTTCATTGTGAATGTATAATATTGTTTGTTTGCTGCTTTAAAGAAATCTTTTAGCATTTCAAATTCTGCCACTTTGGAGGCATAGTAGCGCAGACCGTCTGTTGTGATTACAACTTTTAAGTCTCCTGTCAGTTTAGATCTGATTTCAGCGTTCATTTTAATAGACCAGTATGTCCTATTACAGTGATAAGTGGTGGTCTAGATTCTTTAGGTGCACTTGCTTCATTTAGGTTTTTTTTCAGATGTATTTCAGGTAGTATTAAGATTGACATTTTTTGAAGAAAGTCTTCGCAGGCAATTTTCCCTCTTTTTGGGATGTACCAGTTTCCTTGGATGTGGAAGCTGCAGGAAATTAGATGGCTCAGCAGTATCCATCTCATCTGCAAGTAGTGCAAATCTGTTCTGTGTGGTCACTGCTGATGCCATCTCTACATGTGGCTCACTTGCCAATTCTTTCTTTCTTTCGGATCGTTTTGATCCATCACGTTGTGATGGTATTTCTTTAGTTTTTGAAATTTTTTGTCTTTTGATATTAATTCTTGGGGATGTAGCTTCATCATCTGCTATTTCGAAGAAAGCAGATGTTTGTATTTCCATTGCAAGTCTCTTTTAACTCGACTAGCAATGCTTTTAAGTAGCTGATCAAGTCATCAGTTATTTTGTAAATTTCATCTATTGAACGAATGTATTGGCAAGTGAGTTGATATGCATATTCTGTACGCTCGAAATCTTTATAGGTTTGCAAATATCCCATAATGATCAGGAAAGTTCCTCTGATCATGTCTGCTATTTGAGCTGGTTTTGAATCAGCTTTCGATTTCTGCTGTTCAATGAATTTCTCGAATTTAATAACAATTTCATACCAGATTCCAAGCGTGTCAGGTTCTGGAGCTTCCATACCTACCTTAACACTTTGAAGATTAGATTACGCCATAATTTTATGGTATTTAACAATTCACACGAACACAAACACTAACAAAATAGAACTGAACTTTATTAAAAAACACTCACAGTTTAGAGTTACTTTTTCTTATAAGACTGAACCTACACTCATAAACACTAGAAAGAACTGTATTTCACTCGATGCGTGACCCTGTGTGAATGGTGCAAGCACCACGCACACTTGTGATTGGCTGCTGCTGCTGAGTGATGGCAATGACTTGAATCGCCCAGGGTGCTGTTCTGGGACTAATTTAGACCCTTGACAGCCAAATTCCCTAGTGATTATCATTTTAGGGTTCACTCGCTAGTTCAATCCCATTTATAGCTTTAGCATTTAATTAATTAATCCTTGATGTTAATTTAATTAGTCACTTTAGAGATGAGGTGATTCACAATACCAGGTAGGGCATCGTAAAATCATGCCGCTGGACAAGCAGAGAGTCCGAAAGCAAACGACATGATAATGAACCACACTACCTGGGCAGGTTCACAACACTCATCTCATAGGTCTGGTACATCTTGAGGGAATATGTTTCGGTGAACAGCACGTTGCTGTAACGCTTGTCCTATATTGCGAAGAATTGGATTGTCATGATTCTTTATGACACGATACATGTCTTTGACGTTTTCCTCAATTGTAATCGCAATATAGGGCATCTGCGCTAGGTCGTGAAGCCCACTCATTCTAGTACGTGGAGGAGCCGACAAGGTAATTTTTAAACATTTATTTTGAATGACTTGTAATTTTCTTTTGTGGCATGCGGCGAGAATGCTCCAGGATTCACTTCCATACAGCAACATGCTGCGGATCACAGCTTTATATAATGTTAGCTTGATCCGAGTAGATAGATTATTTGACTTGATAAATGGATATAAAATTGCAATTGCAGCATTAGCTTGATGTTGAAGTTTCTGAATGTGAATTTTGAACGTAAGCCTGGAGTCCAAATGGACTCCAAGATACTTGACTTGAGATTTCTATGTTTAGATGCTGACAATATCTTTGTAATGTTACACCAGCTGCATTTTGGACACGACAGTTCCAGTAAAGATTTTTGCATTAAAGTCCCCCGCTAACAAGTAGTTAGGGGAGACAGATGTGAGAATATTGAGGTCGTGTCTCGTTAGCATTCTGGTGCGAGACTTATAGATTGATGCCATAAAAGTATTTTCGCGGTTGGAAATAGGTAGAAGGATGCCAGTGGCTTCCAAAAATTGGAGCCTTTGAATAGTGACCACTCTGTGGCCAAGGGTACGCTTTATGCAGATAGCTGTGCCACCAAGGGGACCGTCAATTCGGTCATTTCTATATGTGTAGTAATTGGGAATTTGGAAACTTTTGTGCGGTTTTATTTGTGTTTCATTTATTAGAAGAATGTCTATATTTCTTTCTTGTAAAAATGTGATTAGCTCAGATTTTTGATTAGCTACACCATTGGCATTGAATGCCATGACATTGAGATAGCTTCCGTGGGTGAATCTATCCATCTCCGAAGCATATATTTGCCAGCTGGGCCATGAACATCATTCGCTCCATAGGAGATCTAAAGTTTGCAAGAGCAGCTTTAACCTCCCGGAGCAACTGTTGTCCATGTCCAGTAGGTTGCGCCATCATACCAAGACGAGCTTGAGAAGTGCTTATTGAACTTGCATTAGTAGCAATGTTTGGTGTTACAGCTTGACTGAAAGACACATTAGGTCTGAGTGGCTTTGATTGAAAGCTTCTAGGAATTTGCATATATGTCGTAGGTACTGAATTTTTTAAATAAGCTTCTTGAGCTGCTTTGTATACTTCACAGCCTCTGAAGGAGGCAGGGTGTTCGCCATTGCAGTTTGCACATTTTAACAAGGGCCGATCAGACAAGGCAGCAGCCTTGACTGAGCAGTCGCTGTGACTATGAGTGCCAGCACAAACCACACACCGTGGGTTTCTATGGCATTCCGAAAATGTGTGGTTAAAGTGCTCGCATCTAAAGCACTGCTTTAGCCCAGCCCTGGTCGAAATGGGACAACCTTGACTACAGTGTAGAGGAGACGGTTCAAATTGTACATTTCCCTTCCAGCATCACTATTTTCCAGTTCAAGAATGAATAATGGCAAGGGAATTTCTTGTTCATTTTCTTTTTTAATTATCTGTTTTATAGATTTGAGAGGGTATTCCATGCTCTTAAGTTCATTTTCAATTTCTTGAACTGAAGTGACTGCTGGAAGTCTCCTCAACACTACCCGAAGTGGCAGATATTTTTTGATAACAAAGGTATAGAATTGTTTGTTTGCTGCTTTGAAAATTCTTTAAGCATCTGAAAGTCTGCCACTTTGGAGGCATAGTAGCGCAGACCTTCTCTAGTGTTTACATCCTTCAAATCCCCGGTTAATTTTGATTTCATCTCAGTATTCATTTTAAATAATCCAGTATGCCCTATTACTGTGATAGGCGGTGGTCTAGATTCTTTTGGTATGTTTGGTTCATTTGCATTTTCAGTATTTTTTGGATTGTTATTTTTGGCTCCCAGGCTCCGAGCTTATCGTTTTCTGCATCTTCCATATCTACGTTAACACTTTGTGGACTGGATTGAGGCATGATTATTGGTACTTACCAATTTCCACTAACACTGACAAACACTAACACAAAAACTAACAAAAAATAGGATTGAACTTTAACCAAAAACACTCGCAGTCTAGAGTTGCTTTTGTTGCGAATTTAAACCCAAAATAATAATCACTAGATAGAATTTTTTCACTCAGGGCGTGGCCCTGTGTGGTGGTGCAGGCAGCACGCACACGTGTGATTGGCTGTCAGACCTCACTGATTATTGATTTTTTCAGCACCCTAATAAACGAAATAAATCACTAAACCACTTTCGCTCAGCACCAGGAGCACTATTAGTCGTTCCACAGGCTTCAGTTGGGAGTCGGGGCACCAGGAAAACCGCAGAAAATTTATTTTTATTTTTTTCCAGATTTCGCGTTATATGCTGCCTTGCCACCAGAGCAGACGTTGACTGCTTACAAGCTCAATGCTGAATGCTATGCTGCTGCCGCCGCTGATGTTACTTGTGATTGGCTGCCGGGCCTCTCCTTTTATTGATTTTTTTCAACACTCTAAGAAACAAAACAAATCACTTTTCCACTATCACTCAACAACAGAAGCACTATTTGCCGATCGACAGACTTTAGCTGGGAGCCGGAGCACTAGGGGAATTGCAGTAGATATGACAAGATTCCGCTTATTGCTTTTTTGCCACCAGAAGAGATGTTGATCGTTAGGTTGCTCAATGTTGAATGAATGATGGTGCCGCTGTGTTTTGGCTGACTGACTGATTTACGGCAATGACCAGCATTGCCCAGTGTGCCGCTTCTTGGGAACCAGTGGAGGTCCCTTGGCGGCCAAATACCGTGTCTCTTCAGTAAGGGTTTAGTTTTTTAGCCCTTGGTGTCTTGCGGCTTATGTGTTCAGCCGAAGTATACCGTAGCAGGTATGGATGATATGAGGATGGACCCTCACCAGAGTGGAGTCATCATAAACCACGTTGCCGGACAAGCAGAGTCCGAAAGCCGGCGGCACTACTCTAGCTGGAATCCAGCACACATATCATGGGAATGGACCATCATCGAGGTCTTTGGTAAATATGTTTCGGTGTTGAGCACGTCGCTGTAGCATACGTCCTATATTGCGAACAATTGGATTTTCATGATTTTCAATATGTCGAAATATATTCATGACTCTAAGTTCAATTGTATCAGCAATATAGGGCATCTGTGCCAGATTGTGAAGCACTGTGATCCTCGTGCTTAATGGTGCCGAAAATATGATTTTTAAACATTTATTCTGTATAATTTGCACTTTTTCTTATGGCCAGCAGCGAGGATACTCCAGGTTTCATATCCATACAGCAACATGTTGCGGATCGCAGCTTGATATAGTGTTAGCTTGATCCTAGTAGATAGCGTAGGCGACTTGAAAAATGGACATAAAAGTGCAATAGCAGCATTATCTTTATGTTTTAGATGCCCAATGTGAATTTTGAACGTAAGCTTGGAATCCAAATGGATTCCAAGATAATCCAAATGGATTCCAAGATAATCCAAATGGATTCCAAGATAATCCAAATGGATTCCAAGATACTTGACTGAAGTCTCCGGACGGTGTCTAAGAGTTCCCAAGGTGAGTCGGGCAGGAGTGCGCCTGTGGGTTTTAGCAAACACTACAAATTTGGTTTTGTTTGCATTTAACTTTATGTTCCACAGACGCAAATAGGATTGGACAGTGTTAAGGGCGGATTGGAGCACACGAATGTGGAACGGTACAGTACAAAAACGTATCTTATAAAACAGACACGTATCGTCAGCAAAGGATGCGATATTCACGCTAGGAAAGGTAGGGAAGTCGGAAACATAAAGGTTGTATAGGATAGGTGAGAGTACTGCACCCTGTGGAACTCCCGCCAAGAGGGGCTTGCAGTCAGAATTATACCCACTAACCGACACATAAAATTGTCTGTTAGTTAGGTATTTAGCAATTAATTTAAACAAACTAGCCGAAATGTTGAATTTGATAAGTTTGTGAATAAGTCCATTTATCCAAGCCATATCAAAAGCTTTCTCAATGTCAAGGAATACCGCCACAGTACTTTTTCTAGAGTTGAAGCCCGTAACAACATGGTCAACCAGTCTTGCAAGCTGCAGCGGAGTGCTGTGTGCTTTTCTAAATCCAAACTGCTGAGTAGGAATAAGGTTTCTCTCTGAAATTTCAATTTTTAATCGAGCCAAAATAAGTTTCTCCATAATTTTGCCCAGCACTGGTAGCAGACTGTTTGGACGCAAGTTGTCCGGTATGGATGGGTCTTTACCGGGTTTGGGAATAGTGATAATCTTTGCTTTCTTCCACACTTCTGGGAAGTAGTGAAACTGAAAGCAAAGGTTCACTATTTGTAGGAATAGGAGTAAGGTTTTGTCAGGTAGATGTTTGATTGCCAGATTAGAAATCTGGTCATGACCAGGGGCACGGTGGGACGGAAAATTTCGTACAATTGCTTTAAGTTCATAAAGCTGTACTTCAGGATGGGGTATAGGAATAGTTGTCTCTAGAAAAGTACTGATTGTATGATGTACCTCAGCTTCATGAGTCGGTGTTGTGAGCACATGAGTTCTAAACCGGTCCGCGAAATTGTCAGCCAGGACCTGAGCCTTCTCCCTAGGGAGATAGGCCCAAGATCCATCTGACTGTATGGCTGAAGGAGGAGGCGGAGCTCGACTCCTTTTTATGCGCTTAATGTACTCCCAAGGGCGGAGTATTGTTGTCCGAGAATTGCTGAAGGGAAGAATCCCAATCAGCAGTTCTCAGCTCTTTTAACCGGCTTTTAAACAAATGAGCATAGTGATTGTATTCCTGTTTGTGATGGTGAGCTCCGAAATCGCGGTACATTTAGGTACTGCCTTTTAAGATTTAAATAATTTTGAAGTGTTTGGATCGTTATATTTTGTTCGCGTAATGGTTGGATTTGTTCGCGTTGTAGCACGTGTAATGACCGTTTTAATAGTGGCCTGGAAATTAAGGACAGCGTGTTCTATTTGTTCCGTAGACTCGATAGAGAGTGTAGGCTTAACCCATTGGTTAAGCATGTTAGTGTAACTCTGCCAGTCTGTGCAATGGTGTTGTAAGTTAAGTGGGGAGGACAATAAAAATGTAGAAGTAATTTTAAAAAGTATTGGGGTGTGATAAGAGTCAAGTGCGTCTGGAACAGTAGTGAAGTGTGGTGACATAGGGACATTCTTCGATAGAGCAATATCCAAAATATCGGACGATATACCGTAAGCTGTGTTGATGAAGAGTGTGTGTTCCCTTGGAGCAGAGATTCAATGTTATGAAGTTGACAGTAGTTTTTGAAGAATTGTACCAGAGACATTCTGGACGCGACAGTTCCAGTAGAGATATTTAGAGTTAAAATCTCCCGCAAGCAAATAACTTGCGGAGATAGAAGTAAGAATATCTAGTTCGTGTCTTATCAGACGTCTTTTACGACACTTGTAGCTAGCTACAATGAATAATGTTTCGCGGTCTGAGATCGGTAGGAAGTTGCCCATGGCTTCAATAAATTGAAGTCCCGGGATTGGGGCCACCCTATGGCCAATGGACTTTTTGATACAGCTAGCAGTGCCTCCAAGGGGACCATCAAGACAGTCATTCCTATACGTGTAGTAGTTCGGAATTTGGAATTTCATTTTAGGTTTTAAATGCGTTTCGTTCAATAGAAGAATGTCAATATCTCTTGTTTGTATAAATGTAATTAACTCCTGAATCTGTTTGGATACACCATTGGCATTAAATGCCATGACATTAAGATAGCTTTGTGAAGGGTTCCTAGCCATCTCCGAAACATGAATTTACCAGATTGGTCAAGAAAACAAACATTTCCATGGGGGAAGACAGCCCACTCAGCAAGGGCTGAATGTCATGGAAAAGCTGTTGTCCTTGACCCTACAAAGTTAATGTGGACGCAGGCCTAGGCTGACGTGAGGCAGTGCTTGCAGTTTGTTTTGCAGAGATGCCAGAATAATAATAATAGCTTTATTTTACCTGGCAGAGTTAAGGCCTTAAGGCCTTGTCTACCAGAATTGACTATGGAACTGTAGGATATGTTTGGATTTATAGGTTTAGCTGTGAATGTACGTGACTGGGTTACTGGAGGTTGTGGACTCGGGTTGGGTTTCCTTTTCTCGTATTGTTCTTTAGCTTTTTGATAAGCTGTGCAGCCTCGGTAGGAAGCGGGATGTCCCTCTTCCCCGCAGTTTGCGCATTTGAGCAGGCTTTTGTCTGTGAGTGGCGCGGCTGTCACCGGACATTCACGATGACTGTGTGTGCCTGCGCAAATGACGCAGCACTGGGTTAAGGAACACCCCATAAATGTATGATTAAATTTCTGGCATGTGAAGCACTGCTTCATGCCAGGTCTAGACCTGTAACGTTCAACAGCTACTACTGTGAGGCAGAGGCGGTTCAGGTTATAAATTTCCCTTCCAGCATCATTGTTCTCTAACTCTGTATATATAACGGCAGTGGAGTTTGTACATCTCCTTCCTTTTTTGTTATTTGCCTGACTGATAAGATTGGGGTATTCTAATTATTTTAGTTCATCTTTTACTTCTTCTGCAGTGATGCTGTAGGGGAGCCTCTTCAGCACTGCCCTCCGTGGCAAGTCCATTTTAAGTTGGAAGGTATAGAATTCCTTCCTTGCATTCGTAAATTTTCCTTTAGAAGTTGGAAATCTGCCACCGAGGTAGCATATTAGGGCAAACCGTCTTGAGTTTTCACTACTTTAACGTCGTATTCATTTTGAAAAGGTCGCCATGCCCAATCACCGTAATGGGTGGTGGGCGTGGTTCCTTTTTCGGTTGAGGTAGCACTTGTGGTTGTCTATACTTTGGCTACTATGCTTATAGCTGCTGTAGCCTGCGTCCCCCGCGATGGTCCAGGTTGAGGAGCCTGAGGTTCGGCAGTGTCCATTACGTTCGATAGTCCGGACAGAATTGAAAATGTATTCTGTACAGGCACTGCCGACACCTCATTTGGTCGTGATGTGACTGCAGCTGGCTTATTTGAAGAGGGGTTCTCTTTGCAATTACTTGTATTTGTATTTACATTACTTGTGGTTGGTCCTTCTTTTCCAGTATTCGGTTTTTTCTTTTTAGGCTCGGGCTTATATTTCTCAGACACATTTGGGGATGGAATTTTATCAGCGTCTGCGAAGAAGCAGGATACTGGTATTTACATTAGAATTGTTTTGAGCTCGTGCAACATGTTATCAAAGTAATCCTGATTTGAAGTCATATTTACTTTAAACTCGTACATTCGTTTAAGGCAGTGACGGATACATCACGTGCCAATTCGGATTCGCCGAACTTCGTGAAAGTGCTGATAAAGTTGTTTACTATTACAAGGGCTCCTCGCACCTCGCTAGCAGCAGCTATATATTTTGAGTAAGGTGTAAATTTTTGCTCTACGACATACTTTTCAAATCTTTTAAGAGCTCTATCCCAAAGTTCGTACGCCGATGGCTCCTCATATACGTGGTCCATAGCCTGCTCGGCACTCACATTTTCAAGCGATGCAGCCATAATGCTTACTATAGAGCAAGACTGTCTAGCACTGGGACATTTACACTGAACACTGATAAACCCAGTAGACATGGGCTTTGCAAACTAAACACTAACTGAAGAGACACAACACTGAACACTTCACTAGAGACAATGAAAATCTTCAGTGGGTGTGGCCGCCAGGCCCCACCCCGAAAAAGGGACACGATGCACACTTATCACTAATCCAGCACTATCAGAAGAATTAATTTCCAGACTGCTAGTTGACGTGGAGGGAGGCAAAAAGCCCGAGCAGAGGCGTTTAGAACGCCACAGGAGGCCACAGGTTGTAGACCAGTTGGCGTTTGGTCGTCGCGTAACCTACCGTACAATAGAAACAGTTGACATCACCGTCAACACAATAACTTACGTACGCAAAGTATCCGGAATGCCGTGACTGTACCCGACCGATACCATTCGTAAGATGCTGTGTTTTGGAAATCGTGTCCTTATTTATAGTTGAGTATTGTGCGGAGATGTTTTCTACACGGTCCGTTACTTTGGAGCTATTTTTCTGATTGGTTATCACTGGCGTAAGTCATGGGTTTTATTCTCGTGTTATATAATGCCGGAATCCAAATTTTATTAATCTTCATAGTTTCTTCTTTTTTTTTTGTTAAAGAATTTTTGTGTTTGTAAATTTCAATAGCCTCTCTGTGAAGTCTGGTGTAGTAATGTTGTGTTTTGGACAAAACTTGTGTTTGTTCAAAGTTTATGGCATGTTCTTTGTTATTCACTAAATTTTCTGCTACAGACGATTTTTCGTTTTGTTTCAATCGACAATTTCTTTTGTGTTCTCGTATTCTTGTACTTATAATCCGTTTTGTAGTTCCTATTTACACTTCACCACAACTACATGGAATACGATATATGCCAGCAGTGCTTAAAGGTTTTCGTTTATCTTTTGTTGGATTTAATGTATTACTAATTTTATATGTAGGCTTGTAGATAGTCTGGATCTTATGTTTTTTTCAGAATTCGCCCTATTTTGTCCGTTATAGATTTAACATAAGGTTGAAAAAACTTACCTTTGATTTGTTCCATAGTTCTGTTGTTAGTTACATGTTTTTTAGGATTTACTACACGGTTGAAATCAATTTTACTATATCCGTTTTCTTGGAAGGCAATTTTAAGATGATTAATTTCTTCTTGAAGGTACTGTGGTTCTGAAATCCTGTTTTCCCGGTCAACCAGAGTTTTTATAATGCCAAATTTTTGCCTAGGATGATGATTTGACTGCTTGTTTAGGTACCTGTCCGTATGAGTAATTTTCATATAAACTCGGTGTCCAAGTGTCATATCTTTGTTTCGTATTACTAAAACATCCAAAAACGGTAATCTGTTATTTTATTCTTGTTCCACAGTGAATTGAGTACTAGGGAAAATGCTATTTATGTGTGTTCCTTTGTTTGTTTGTTTGTTTGTGGTTCATACTTTATGCGCGGCCATACCGTTCATCCGATTGTGATGGGGCTTTTTGCAAAATGTTCAGGAGATTCTCGGACTGAACATAGGCTATAATAGAGCTGTGATACTCAAATCCTACACTTAAAAATCGCCCTTTGTAGTGGAAAACATGAAAAAAGTAGCTCTTTGGACGCTTAAATGGCTTACGCTGCCTAAACTATAACAAATACACAAAATTAATGTACACAGAATTGAATATCTCAAAAAGCTCTGGAAAAAAGTGCGCGACAGCATATGTTTATCTCTTATGAATAGCTCACAATAACCATTTTTTCTCTCATTGATACCAAGAAGATCGAGACAAGAACCGTACGTAGATTCCTGTGCAGCATAGCAGCACATGGCGGGTATTCTTTTATGGATAACTCACAATAACGAATTTAGCTCATTTATGCCAAGAAGATCGAGATAAGTAGATTCCCGGGCAACACTGGGTAATCAGCACGGGGAATCTTAAAATAATTACGATATAGAGTTTTAATTATTTTTCTTTTTACTTATTCAACTAATCATAAGAAGTACATTATTTTGTCTTTCAGCTCATTTATGCCAAGAAGATCGGGTTGAGTAGATTCCCGGGCAACGCACGGGTAATCAGCACGGGGTATCTAAAAAATATAGATTTATAATTATTTTTCCTTTTACGTATTTAACTAAACATAAAATCACATTAATTTTCATTTATTTACGCGTAGCAGCGCACGCCGAGTATTAGCTAGTCTTAAATAAAACAGACGCCCCACGTAAGAGATGGACACAACAACTATAATACTTGGAGCCGGAACTAATCATTAAGGATTAAACCTTGTAAGAATAAGAATAAGAAGAAAATAAAACAGAAGAAAATAAACGAATAAATTAAATGTGTGTCGAACTATACGTATAGTATACCTAATAATAAGTTATTTTGTTTTCACTGCGGTCCGCTAGATTTAAATATCTGACACGAGAAATTAGTATAGGTAATACTTGTCCCGGAACCGTTAGAGACTAAACTGACGCAATCCGAGGGCACTCAAACTGTCCCGGAACCGTTTGAAACGACGGCCACTTCGGTCGAACCTAAAACAACCCAAACCGCGGGCACTCAAACTGTCCCGGATAAATCGGCCCCTCAGGTCGAAAGAAAACGGCCTCACCGTAAAAAACAGAGGAGTGGATGCACCACGAGTTTGCCTGTGTTGGGATGACTGCCCGGCATATGAAGGAAAACGAGATAACCAACTTGCACACCTCATCTTCGCTGCATTAGAGAAACCTATCTCGGAACGCGAACCAAATGCTTTCCTTCACATTATTCTAAAATATCAAGGTCCAATATTGAGCGGTTTTGACGTGTTATCCATTACCTAATGCGCAAGCAAGCTTGACATGATGGATAATCCATCGCAAAGGTGATTTACCGGTTATTCACCTTAAGAACCGGACAACCAAACCAGGATCGATTTTGGCCATTTTTCGAAATCCTTTATTTAACTTCACCCCTACTCTGCTAAGGTTTTCGGTGGTTTTCCTTAGCGAAAAGACAAATGTCGGAGTAGGTCCCTAATCTCCACCAGTAGTCTTACTTACTCCAAACGTTTCTAAATTCAAAATTCCAAACATACGACCCAAATTATCTTCTAAATTAAAATTCAATTTCGAAACTATAACAAAATTCTCGTTTCTTAAGCTACTCTGCTAATGGTTTAAGTGGTTTCCTTAGCGCTCAGGCAAATGCCGGAGTAGTCCCCTTGCCTCCACCAGTAACTTCACTCCTCCTATATCAAGCCGGGTGGGCTAACTTTACACTTATACCCATAACACCAATATTTACACCCAAACTGACGCGCGAGTAACACCAAACACTGCCATGGTTGACATCAATACCCTAAAATTTTTAATTTCCCCATTTTCGGCCTTAACTTCAAAATTAGCGGGACTAAACACAATGTCTTGGAACCCGCGGATGGCTAATGGACAATTAGACCATCCAAAAGGTTGGCTGTAGCCGCGGCTGGTAATTATCAGTCGCCGCATTCAGCATATACCACTCATTCATTCATTATAGGTAATACTATACTAGGTAATAGATTAGGTCGATTCTGGATTGTCTGGATTCTATGCAGCAGAGGCAGAGAGGCAGCGAGGCAGCAGAAGACTAGAAGAAGAACATCTTCATAAACCAGTAGCCGAAGCCTTCGCTTAGGTCTACTGACAAAATTACTGGTAAAATAAATCGAGTATACACAAGTACGCTGTGATTGGTCAGCAGCCAGCAAGCGTATTTTCTGAGTATAAAAGCTAACAACCAGCCAGCTTCTGATTGGCCAGCATCCAGTAACGGTCACACCAAACTATATAAGCCAAAAAATCGACAACACCGGATCATTCTTCGCCTTGGTTCCCTATTGAGCTGACAGCGTATTGATTTTCTACTAATCTCCAGTGACGTCATTGAAAACAACAGCACAGCTTACATCGTTCAACGACGCTACAGCAGTGCCCTCTGTTTCTCACGGCCTTCTGGACTACTAGTAAACATCAAAACACTTTCCTTCCAGCGTTTCAGCGCTGGTTAATTTGTTTTCTTCTGTGCTAGTGAAACAAATAAATAAATAGTGTCGTTTAGTGTTCTGTGAAAACCGGGTGAGGCTCTGGTAGCCAATACCCCTCTGAGCATACGCTCAGTGAGTGCTCAGTGCGAGTGTTATCAGGTGTGGTTTAGCCACTGCATTAATAACTCTTCTACAAACTGTGAGTATTAGTGTTAAGCCCATATCTATTTGGTGTAAGTGTTCAGTGTCTAGTGCATTAAAACAAGCCATTGGACTAAGTCTTGGCAAGTCCAAGCACCATGGCGACCAGCTGTGAAATCAGTGATATGGAAGTGGTGGAAGAGGTGCGGGACTACAGCCCGCTTGAAATCTGGGAAATAGCTACAAATCAATTTGAAGCGTATTTAAAGAAACAAAATTTCAAACCAGATTCCAAATTTTCCACAGTTGCAAGCAAAATTCAAGGCACTTTCTGGATCATTTCAAGTTATTTGCAAACATACCCAGAGTTCGAGCGGTCTGACACAGCCTTGGATATGACGCGAAATTACTCTGATGCATTAAGTCAACTAAAAGGAAAATCTAATGAAAAAACTCAATATCTAGAAAAGATTCTAAATGCTGTACAGAAGATGGCTATGGACGTTCAAACCACTTGTTTCCTAACATATGGTGAAGAACGCACAGAGTCATCAAGTGAACATAAAAAACGAAATGAAAACCAAAATGAAAACCAATACGAAACACCAGAAAAGAAAATGAGGAAACAATCAAATCCCAGTAAAAAGGTACCAACCGTGTCATATCCACAGGAAGTGTCAGTTTCAAACCCTTATTCCATATTGGCTAATATGAATGAAACTGACAAACGTCCCGCATCTCAAGCTGGACCATCAAAAGAGGCTAAGGCTCCTACTGCTACAACAAATTCGCAGCCCACTGGTGTGCTACCACCTAAAAAAGAACCAAGACCGCCCCCAATTACAGTTATTGGGCAAGCTGATGCCTTCAAAATGAATAAAGAAATCACTTCTAAACTTAGTGGAGATATCAAAGTAGTTAGCACGCCAGAAGGTCTGCGATACTACGCCACATCAGTGGCAGATCATAAGTTACTCAAAGAATATTTTTCTGCTGTAGGTAAACAGCACTACACCTACATAATAAAGCAAGATCTGCCACTGAGGGTGGTATTAAAACGACTTCCAGCAAGTACATCAAAAGATGATATATTCGAAGAGCTTCAATCTCTTAAATACCCTATTAAGACAGTAAAACAAATCTCAAAAAAAGAAAACGAAAAACTAGTACCACTTCCTATCTTTATATTGGAACTCGACAATAATGATTCCGGTCGAGAAATATTCAACCTCACAAAACTCAACTATATGATTGTAGCAGTGGAGCCTTATAGACCCCGATCAGGGCTAAAGCAGTGCTTCAACTGTCAACGTTTTAATCACACATTTGCAGGGTGTAGCCTGACGCCCAAGTGCGTAGTTTGCGCAGAACCCCATAACCACAGTAAATGCCCTGTCAAGCAAGAAGCTTTGACCGACAAATCAAAACTAAAATGTGCAAATTGTGGAGCGTCAGGTCACCCTGCCTCATACAGAGAATGTCCATCATACGTTGCAGCAAAAGCTGCCTTTCTGAAACGTACAGAAAATAATTCAAATTCAAAACAGCAAAACATTCAACGCAGAACTTTTTCTTCAAAACCAATAAATCCAAATATTTCCTTCAGCCAAGCAACTGGCCAGCCAAATATTCAATCACAAAGCACTGCTAAAAGCCCAAATAGACAAGCCTCTCAACTCCCTCTATCAAGTCAGGGACGCGAACTTCTCAATAACTTAGAGCCATTATTAGCTCAATTACAATCTCCAATGGAGAAGTTTGCGTTCATGACAAATCTAGTAAATATGTGTTTCGGTGAATATGTGTAGGTTCCATACCGGAAGCTTTCTCAATGTTGCGGCTTTTAATGCCAATGGTGTACTTAAACAGATTCGAGAGCTTATTACTTTTATACAAGAGAGAGATATTGACATTCTTCTTCTGAATGAAACTTTTTTGAAACCAGGTAACAAATTCAAAATTCCGAATTATTGTATATATAGAAATGACCGATTGAATGGTCCCTTGGAGGTACAGCAATTTGTATTAAACAAACCATTGGCCACAGAGTGGCCCCTATACCCAGGCTTCAATTTATTGAAGCAACAGCCATCTTCTTGCCAATTTCAGACCGCGAATCAATTTATATAGTTTCTATTTACAAATCACCTACCAGACTCCTAACGAGGCACGACCTAAATGCTCTCACTTCCGTCTCCCCTAACTACTTGTTAGCGGGAGACTTCAATAGTAAACATCTTCTTTGGAATTGTCGTACCCAAAATGGATCTGGTGTGATACTCCAAAATTTTTGTCAGCATCATAACATAGAAATTTCCGCTCCAAGGGAACATACATACTTTAGAAACACACATGTTGGCTTTCGATCAGATATACTGGATATAGTTCTCTCGAAGAATGTACCTATCTCTCCACACGTCACTACAATTACAGACATACTTAACTCAGATCACAGTCCTATACTCTTTAAAATCAGTCCCACATTTTTGTTGTCCTCGCCCCCAAACATGTATTATGATCACACTGATTGGCAGAGTTACACACACATGCTTAACCAATGGGTTAAGCCGACACTCTCCGTCCAATCAACAGAACAAATAGAACACGCTGTCCTTAGTTTACAGGCTAGTATACAAACGGCCATTACACTATCTACAACACAAACAAACAAAAATGCACATACAAAACCATACGATCCTACACTCCAAAATTATTTAACTGAGAAGAAACGATATCTCAGATTATACCGTACTTTTGGCGCACCCCAACACAAACAACTTTACAATCGCTATGCTCATTTGGTGCGAAACCGATTAGAAGAAATGCGAAATGCTGAATGGGATTCTTCCCTTCAGCGTTTCACAGATGCTAAAACTCCTCCGTGGGAGATATTAAAAAGAATTAGAAGGAGTCGAGCTCCGCCTCCTCCATCAGCTATTTTTTATGACGGAGATTGGGCTTACCTCCCACGGGAGAAAGCCCAAGCTCTCTCTAAACACCTAGAATCAAGGTTTCGCCCACATGAGCTCACTACACCGGCTCATGAAGCTGAAGTATACCATACAGTAAGTACTTTTCTTGAGAGACCTATCCCTCTCACCCTTCCTGATATACGGCTTTCAGAATTGAAAGCCGTAATCCATAATCTACCTTCCAAACGTGCCCCCGGTCATGACCGGATACCATATTTGGCGGTAAAATATTTACCGCTAAAAGCCCTTCTCCTATTCCTTCAAATAGCTAAATTTTGTCTCAAGTACCAGTACTTCCCTGAGGTCTGGAAAAAAGCCAAAGTTGTAGCTATACCAAAGCCTGGTAAAGATCCAACCAACCCGGACAACTTAAGGCCAATCAGTCTTCTACCCGTGCTGGGGAAAGTTATGGAGAAACTCATTTTGGCAAGACTAAAAAGAGAGGTGGTAGAGAGAAACCTTATTCCTACTCACCAATTTGGCTTTAGAAAAACACATAGTACTCCGCTCCAACTTGCTCGACTGGTTGACCAAGTTGTTACGGGATTCAACAACAAGAGAAGTACTTTGGCAGTGTTCCTCGATATTGAGAAGGCATTCGATACGACTTGGATAAATGGACTATTATACAAATTAATAAAATTTCAAATTTCGGCTGATTTAATTAAAATTATAGCTAAATACCTAACTAACCGACACTTTTATGTGTCGGTTAGTGGGTATAATTCTGACTGCAAGCCACTCTTGGCGGGAGTTCCTCAAGGTGCAGTCCTCTCACCGATTCTGTACACTCTCTATGTGTCAGACATCCCTAATTTTAACCGTATTAACCTAGCATCCTTTGCCGATGATACTTGTTTGTATCTTCAGGCTCCATTCCGTCTATTACCTCGACGCGTCCCAATAATCCAGTCCGCCTTAAATTCCTACCATTCCTGGTTTGGTCTATGGAACATTAAGCTCAATGTTAACAAAACAAAAGCTGTTTTGTTTTCAAAGACTAGTAGACCAAACCAAATCCAACTCACCTTGGGAACTCATCACTTCCGACCAGAGCCTTCAGTCAAGTATCTCGGAATCCATCTGGATTCCAAGCTTACGTTCAAAATTCATATTCGGCATCTTATTCATAAATCAAATGCTGCAATTGCCTTACTTTATCCATTTTTCAAGTCACCTACACTATCCTCTCGGATCAAGCTGATTCTTTACACAGCTGTGATCCGAAGCATGTTGCTGTATGGTTGTGAAGCCTGGAGCATCCTCGCTGGATGTCACAAAAAGAAAGTTCAAATAATTCAGAATAAATGTTTCAAAATTATTTTTTCGGCACCAATGTACACGAGGATCGCAGAGCTTCACAACCAAGCACAGATGCCGTATATTGCGACTACGATTGAAGAACGTGTGGACAAAATGTTCCAACTAATCCAAAATCATACAAATCCAATTGTTCGCAATATAGGGCATCTAATACAGCGACGTGCAATTCACCGGAACATATTTGCTAGACTTTGATGGTCCAGCTAATGAAATGAGTGCTGTATGACAGCTAAAGTAGTGTGGCTCATTCCTCTCGGTCGGCTTTCGGACTCTCTGCTTGTCCGGCCGAGTGGTTTTACGATGCCCTGCTTTAGTAGGATTACACCTCATTTCATCCCCTTCCCTTTACAAAATTTTTTATACTCTGAACACAAACGCCGCTAGATATAGTGGGTAAAGTGGTTAAACTCCATCTAGATAATCACTATGGTATTTGCTGCCAGGGAGCCGCAACTGGTTCTAGTGCAGCGCACTGGGCGATGCTAGACATTGCCAAACAAAAAAAAAAAAAAAAAAAAAAAAAAACAAAAAAACACCGGATTGGACAGCACTAATCAAGACATCAAGATGCCCAAATACGGCACATATTAAAGAAGATCGTCTGAAAACCATCGGCTCCGCCGATACCACCACCAGCTCCCGCTACTGTGATATAGCACGAGCATCGAACATCGAAATTGTCCAACGACATCGAGTCTGTCTTGTTTGTGGATGGTGACCGGTAGTTTAGTGTGCTGTGATTGGCCGAAATAAAAAGTGTTCCTATTGGCCAATTAAAGTGCGTGGCAGCCTTGAGACCGGGCACGTGCCCGGTCCATTGTTTATAGTGCAAATTAGCACTAATATATATATCGTGTGCTTTGTGGCATCAATAAGTGTTATAGTTCAGCGCAAAGTGTATTTTGTGTTAAATTCTACCCTAGTTTTTGGTGACAAGTGTATTTAGTGTATTTTGTATAGTGAACTAAGTCTTGGAAATTCCAAGCATGGCATCTATGCTAGATATAAGTGGGTCAATGGATGTTGAAGAACCCGGACCTCTCATTTATTGGGAGGATGCTGATAATAAATTTGAAAAGCATGTTGCTTCATGTAAATTCAAACGTAGTGAGAGTGAAGACATCAAGTCTATTCTTCACCATATCCGGGGAACTTTCATGATAATCATAAATTACTTTCAAACCTACCAAAAATATGAGAGGTCCGAGGCAGCTGGGGATCTTACACGCCACTGTTTGGATCGATTGAACAAAATTATTGATAGATACGAGCCGGGACTCGCCTTATTTCAAAATTTTCATACAGAATTACGAGCCTGTACCGCTGAAATTCAAAACGCTTGTTTTTTATTTCAGCAGGAATATGAATCTAGATCAGCTTCCGAGCTTAGTGAACTTAGTGACGCCCCAACGGGAGCTATCTCTAAAGAAAGGAAAAGGAAAAAGAAATCCAAGAAAAACCTAAAGATAAAGAAAGTGTCATACTTCCTAAATATAAAGAAAGTGCTATACTTCCTAAAGCTAAAGAAAGTGTCATACTTCCAAAAAAGATGATAAATTGCCAAAACGATTTGGTAAACATATACAAAACCTTACTTTTCAAAACCCTGAAGATCGATTCAAACAACCGGTGGTTGCCCCTGCTGTAGTTCCAGCAATTGCAACAGAAAATACTTCTTCAGTTTTAGCTGAACCTTCTACATCAATTGCTGGAACATCTTCACAGGTAGAGCCATCTCCAATGGAGGAGAGTACACCAACCGCTCCGACAGTGAATTGCCACCTTCTGGTAACCCTGTTCGTATGGGACCGAGACCCCTACCAATTACTATAACTGGTCACGGGGACTTGTTCCGTATGAACCGGGAAACTTAGAAACTTACTTTCTGAACCTTTCAAAGTAGTTACCGTATCAGAAGGATTGCGGGTACTATGCCTCAAATCTGGATGACTTTTTAAAGTTAAAGGAGTATTTTCGTTCCCTAAATAAGGAATATTATACTTACCAACTTAAAAAAGATCTTCCATTGAGACTGGTACTCAAAAGGCTGCCCTCAAGCATACCTCTAAACGACATACGAGAGGAAATCCTTTCATTAGGATATCCTCTCAAGGCGATAAAACAAATTTCTAAAACCGAAAATGATCTTACTATAAAGCTACCTATCTGGATTCTTGAGTTAGAGAATACTCCTCAAGGCCGGGAAATAGAGAACTTGAGGCGACTTTTGTTTACTGTCGTTGCGATTGAACCATACAGGCCTCGCTCTGGGCTTAAACAATGTTATCGTTGTCAATCCTTCAACCATACTTTCCCTGGATGCAACCGGACTCCACGTTGTGTTGTCTGTGCTGGGTCTCACAATCACAAAGAGTGTGCAGTTAAGGCCGAAGCACAGCGCAACAAAAATTTGCTAAAATGCGCAAATTGCGGGGAGTCTGGCCATCCAGCCTCCTATAGAGCCTGTCCTGCTTTTCAGGCAGCTCAAGAAATATACAATCAAGTCACTCGACCTGTTCCGAAACTTCCAGTTCAACCTCGGACCTTTAATTCCACACCAGTTACTCCTAACGTTACCTATACTGCAGCCTTACAATCTGGCAACGCTTTACCAAACAATAACGTAAACAGCAATGTTCAAGCTCAGGGCCAGTTACAGTGTACTATACCTTCAAACGATACAGTAGAGGCAATGCTCCGGAAAGTCGAGCCATTATTGGCTCAACTTTCCACTCCTATGGAGCGCTTCCTCTTTATGAATCGTATATTTAACCTATGCTTTGCATAAATCAAAATAATAGATGGCCTACCAAGTAAATCGTGTGAGATGTACTCGTCTAACATAGTGAGGCTCAGTACTGCACTGTCTGGCTTTCGGACTCTCTGCTTGCCAGCTGTGCAGTTACTGACATCCTATTTAGTGTGATAATTTTCACAATTTACAAAAATTTATTGACTTGCTTAATGAAAACATCTTGTCACCAAATGGCTAGGGTTGAAATGAGCTATAACCCATTAATGATAGCCACAAAGGTATTTGGCTGCCAAGTACGACCTAGTAGGTTACAGAGCAGCACACTGGACGGTGCCAAGTCACCGTCAACAATCAGATCAGATGCCAACTAGACATCATATCATCATCATATCATCATTCAGCTATGGTAACTCCTTGGGTTAAGACGTCTTGCAAGTGGACCTCCTAAAGCCTCCTTGGAATCATCGGCTTCGGCTCCGGCCAGCGTTTCTACCTCAACCTGAAACAGTGATACTACTAATAAGTGGTCCGTTCTAGTGTAGTGGTAGTGTGTCACGGCACATCGGGGTGCGGCTGGGTAGCCAATCCCAAGCGACCTTCACTTCGGTGAAGTGTTGTTCAATCAGTGGTCCGTCAGTGGTGGTTTAACCATTGTTACACTAACTCTAATAACTGTGAGTTGTGTATTAGGCCAGTGTTAATTGGTGTTACGTGTTTAGTGAAGTTTATAGTGCCAAGAACTAAGTCTTGATGTATCAAGCATCATGGCAAGTTCTAGTACAACTCAAAAACAAAACGTGAGTACCGATACAAATATGGAAACATCAGAGGAGCCCAGTACTCTCAAAATTTGGGAGAATACGTATTACAGGCTGCAGGATATATTCAGGGGACAAACTTTTGTTGATACAAAATATAATGAATTAAAAGAAGAAATAGTAGGAGTCTTTGTACTCATCAACAACCACCTGAATACGTACCCAAAATTTGAGAGAACTGAAAGTGCGTATGATCTAACCATACATTGTGTAAAACAAATACAGTTATATAGTAATAGTTGCCAAACAAAGAAGAACATCTAAGAAACATACTTGCAGAAATCAAAACTGTAGCTATGGAGTTCCAAACTTCATGCTTTTTCACTTCAGCTGATTCACTACCCGAACCTACAATCATTGCTACTGCTCAATTAAAAGAAAAATTGAAGCCAACTAAAAAATGCACAAAAGAGAAAGACAATAGTAAGGTCGAATCAAATGCACAGGCATCTGCAGTACCTGTACAAAACAGATTTGCTGTACTAGCAAACACTAGTGATACTGCAGAGCCGCAGGCTCCTACAAATGGTTCTACAAGTGTCAATAAGGCTCAAACAGCTACTGTACCCTCTGAAGTGACCAATGCAAATAAAGGGCCTAGACCTCCCCCAATAACAGTACCGGACAAAAGCGATTTATTTAGAATCAACCGAGAAATAAAAGCTAAATTGCAACATGACTTAAAGGTAGTCAACACTTCAGAGGGACTAAGTTATTACACAGCCTCAGTGGAAGACGTCAAAGTAGTCAAAGAATTTTTCACGAATGCAGGAAAACAATACTATACTCATGTTATGAAACAAGAGCTTCCACTGAAGGCTGTGTTAAAAAGATTACCAGTCGAAACACCTATCGAGGAAATACATGAAGATCTTTTGAAACTAGAGTATCCCATAAATTCATTCAAACAAATTTCAAAAAAAGAAAATGAAAACATTATCAAGCTTGCATTATTTATAATGGAGTTAGAAAACAATCAAAAAGGAAGAGAGATATTCAATCTTCAAAAGCTCATGTACACTATAGTAGCTGTTGAGCCTTACAGACCTCGATCTGGACTCAAGCAGTGCTTCCGGTGTCAGCGCTTCCAACATACTTTTGCAGAGTGTCACCTCACCCCGCGTTGTGTGATATGTTCAGAGGCACACAACCACCAAAACTGCCCAAAGAAAACAGCAGCACTTACAAATAAAAAGTTGCTTAAGTGTGCAAACTGCGGTGGTGAGGGACACCCTGCATCGTATCGTCAATGTCCAGCGTACCAAGCTGCACAAAATACCTTCTTAAATAAAACAAAAGTTAACCAGAAAAAACCTGAGCCTAAAACATTTCATTCAAAGCCAATCGATCCCAATAAAACTTCCAGCCAAATTGTGGCACCAAACCTAACTCAAACAAGAAAAAACATAAGCACTGCTCAACGTCAGACGAGGTCTAATCTTGATATTGCTACTTCAGACCAGGGACAATAAATTCTCCAAGATCTTCAGAGAATGTTATCTGGACTGAGATCTCCAATGGAGAAGATGATGTACCTGGCCTCAATAGCACAAATATGTTTCGGCGATAATGGATAGGTTCCGTCGTGGAAGCTATCTCAATGTCATGGTATTTAATGCCAACGGTGTAATCAGACAGCTTCAAGAACTAATAACATTTACACAAACAAGAGATATTGACATTCTTCTACTGAATGAAACTCATTTAAAACCAAATAACCGTTTCAAAATTCCGAATTATAGAATATATAGAATTGACCGCTTAGACGGTCCCCTTGGGGGCACAGCAATTTGTATCAATCAGACAATTGGCCATAGAGTAGCTCATATACCCAGGCTTCAGTTCATTGAAGCCACCGGAATTCTTCTGCCTATCTCTCACCGTGAAACAATATTTATAGCTTCAATATACGTATCACCGGTTCGTATACTCACGAGACACGACCTCAATATCCTTACATCTGTCTCCCCTAGTTATTTACTAGCGGGAGATTTTAACTCAAAACATCGCTTCTGGAACTGTCGTGTCTCAAACCCTTCAGGTACATTACTCCTAAATTACTGTCATCAAAACAATATAGAAATCTCTGCCCCCAGGGAACCAACATATTACAGCCGCACAGCCTATGGAATCACTACTAGTACACTCGACATAGCCCTATCGAAGAATGTCCCTATCTCGCCACACATCACTACAGTAATAGACGCACTAAACTCTGATCATACACCAATACTCTTCAAAATTTCAACAGAATTTTTATTATATTCTCCTATACACATCCATCAGGATAACATAGACTGGCAGAATTACACAGACATGCTTAACCAATGGGTTAAGCCTACACTATCTGCTCAGTCTACAGAACAACTTGAACACTCCGTCCTCAACTTACAGGCCACCATTAAAACGGCCATTACACTATCAAAATGCGTACAAATCACACTGCACGACCACAGCAATACGATCCCACACTACAAAATTATTTATTTCTAAAAAGACGATACCTTAAATGGTATCGTACTTTTGGCGCTCCCCATCACAAACAGCTATACAATCGATATGCTCATTTGGTACGGAACCGATTACAGGAAATGAGAAACGCTGACTGGGATAAAACTCTTCGGCGTTTCTCAGATGAACAAACTCCGCCTTGGGAGGTAATAAAAAGAATAAAGAAAAGCCGTACTCCCCCGTTACCGACTGCTATTTACCACAATGGGACTTGGGCCTATCACCCTCAGGAGAAGGCACAAGTCCTCGCGGACAACTTATCGCAGCGGTTCCGTCCACATGAGCTTACAACACCAGCTCATGAAGCTGAAGTGCACCAAACTGTTAGTGAATTTCTTGAAAGACCTATCCCTCATACCATTCCTGACATACGGCTTTCAGAATTGAAGGCCGTAATCCATGATCTACCGTCTGAACGTTCCCCCGGTCACGACCGGATACCTAATTTGGCGGTAAAACATTTACCGCCAAAAGCCTTAATCCTCCTCCTGTATATAGTGAAGCTCTGCTTTCATTTCCCTGAGGTATGGAAGAAATCCAGAGTTATCACTATTCCTAAACCTGGCAAAGATCCCACCAAGCCTGACAATCTACGACCAATCAGTCTTCTACCAGTGCTGAGCAAAATACTGGAGAAACTTATTTTGGCAAGATTGAAAATTGAAGTCTCGACACGAACATTGATTCCAAATTACCAGTTTGGTTTTAGAAAAGCACATAGCACTCCGCTGCAGCTTGCTAGACTGATTGATTGGATTGTTACGGGATTCAACTCCAAGAAATGCACCACAGCAATCTTTTTTGACATTGAGAAAGCTTTCGACACTACTTGGATAAATGGATTATTATATAAATTAATAAAATTCAACATTTCGGCTCCTCTAATTAAACTCATTTCTAAATACCTAACTGATCGGCAATTTTGTGTGTCGGTTAGTGGGTACGATTCAGACTGTAAGCCTCTCTTAGCGGGAGTTCCTCAGGGTGCAGTTCTCTCACCACTTCTGTACACACTCTATGTGTCAGATTTCCCAACATTTAACCATATCCAAACAGCATCCTTTGCAGATGACACTTGTGTCTTCTACCAATCCAGAATCAGAACACTCCCACACCGCATCCGAATACTCCAAACCGCACTAAATTCCATTCATTCCTGGTGTCGTCTGTGGAATATTCGGTTAAATGCAAACAAGACACTAGCTGTCCTGTTTGCACGAACCTACAGACGACCTCCTGTACAACTCACTCTGGGAGCTCAATAACTCCACTTTGAAGCTTCAGTCAAGTATCTTGGAGTTCATTTGGACTCCAGGCTTACGTTCAAAATTCATATTCGACACATCATTCAAAAAGCAAATGCCGCAATTGCGCTTTTTATATCCATTTTTCAAGTCACCTACATTATCGACAAGGATCAAACTTACTCTCTATAAAGTTGTGATCCGCAGCATATTGTTGTATGGAAGTGAAGCATGGAGCATTCTCGCTGCATGTCTATAAAAGAAAGTGCAAGTCACTCAAAACAAAGTACTAAAAATCATATATTCGGCACCCATGTATACGAGAATGGCCAGGCTTCATGACCTAGCACACATGCCGTATATTGCGACATCAATTGAAAATAATGTAACAGAAATGTTACATAAAATAACAAATCATTCAAATCCAATTGTGCGCAATATGGGGCGTATACTACAACAACGTGCTGTCCACCGAAACATATTTCCCATACCAGACACTTTAAGAACCAAATAATGAAATGAGTGCTGTACAACAGCCTTAGTAGAGTGGCTCGTTCTGCGCGGCTGGCTTTCGGACTCTCTGCTTGTCCAGTCGCGTAGTTTACGATGCCCTGCGCCGGTAAGATGACAACCTCATTTCACCGTATTTGTATCGGCTCTAAGCTAGACACATTAACGCCGCTAACACAGACAGTTAAATGGTTAAACTCCCAACTGATAACCACAAAGGTATTGGCCACCAGGTAGCCGCAACTGGTTACAGACGTGGCACACTGGGCAATGCTGGAACATTGCCGCTTATTAGTAGTAGTAGTAGTACCAACTAAAAGACACTACATTTCGGTACAGCACATGGCATAGAGAAGCAGTAAAGCAAGTATCTGCTACTTTTCGTGAGGCTCTAATGCCAACAACACCTACGGATGCTACTGTGGACAGGACGGAGCAACCGAAGAACGACACTCCCGAAAGAACCAGGCTTATATACTACCGTAGGCAAAGGGAAGAAACTGCTCTGCCAGAAAAATCAGCAGCCTTGGCTACTGATAAAGTCGAGTCCCATCTGGTCGACTCCCAGCCTACAGAGACCTCATCATGTGATAATGGAGGGGACTGTGGAGGCTCGAAGTTGACGGACTCGCTCCCAAAGAAGATATGGACCTCTTCCCTGCTGGTATTTCGGGTTTATACCTATCTATTGGCAGCAGTGAATGAGGAATTCTTAAAATCCGAGCCTGACACATTCATTTGCGAAAACACCAGGCTCGGTACAAGGGTCAGGCTAAATTGAGTTTTAGCCTACAAAAAGTACCAGCAACTGCTTAAGAAGAACAAGATCCCGTACAAGGCAGGAAGAAACAAATAGCGACAGCCACAAGACAAGTGGTTGTAAAAGGAATAGACCACACCATTGAGCCATCTTATATTCAGAATGACTTGAAGGCCAATGGATTACGGGCCTTAGAGGTTGTCAATATGACATCCGGAAAGACTAGGAATCCATTGCCTATGTTTGTGGTCACTGAGAGATGGCCCAGAGGTGGAGGGACTATTCAAACTACGCAGGCTCACCCACTTCAAGGTGAAGATCGAGCCCTACCGGCGTATGAAGAAGACGACAGCACAGGTCATCCCGGCTGCCCCTAAGAAGACAGTAATGGTGAAGCTTGCTTCAGCTGTCTTACCCCAAATCTCAGACCAGATTGAGCCAGCAGCTCTTCGGCCTGAGACCTCCAAGAATTCAACCCGTAGCGTTGTCACCAGCGCTATAAGAAGAAAACGTACCAGGACCAACAAGGCTCGGGAACAAAAGGCCTTGCCATTTAAGGTCTTAAGTGAGCCTACGCCACCGGAAACTAAAAACGCGACCATAGGCACTCAAACTGCCATGGCTCCTTTAACCAAACGTAGGCCGGTTCAAACTAGCCTCACAAAAATGGATAGTCTAATCACCAATGAAGTATTAGACAAACTAGTTAAGGGACTAGTAACAGATCCAGATTCGATGATTTTATCTATCGAATTGGATCATAAATCACACACTTTCTTAGTAGAGTGTATGTGTACTTATGATGAAAATAGGAAGTACCCTGTTACATCTTAAATTTCTCCAATTGGAGAAAAAGCTGTTAAATTTGGAACTAATTTTATTAAATTCAAGCCACTTTATCAAGGTTTTTAGTGGTTTCCCTTGATGTTAAGGCAAATGTCGGAGTGGTCCCCTAGCACCCACTAGTAAAATCTTCAAAGTCCAATAAATATTCTAAATTCAAAATTACAAAATAAGAACAGCTAAATCCGAAAAAGAGCCGTTTCTGACTGGAATGCTGATTGGACTTCCCGCTCTTGCCCTCTTTAGGGCTGGCGGCTTCTGTGGTGGTGGCGGTCTTCCTGTTGGCGGTCTTCCTGTTGGCGGCTCAGTGAATTAAGACAAACAACTAGAACTTCAATAAAATTCAACCAGAACTGATTGCGGGATTGGAATGCTCTAACACTAGGCTTTTGGTACCAGACTGCGGCCAGTCATCGTTGGCAGAGGATATAAACTATAAAAATCAGAAACGAACAATTAAAGTTCGTAGAAGATAAATCATAAATAACAACGAAGATATAAATAATTCACAAGGGCTAAAGAAGGTTGGAAATCCCTAAGAATAGCTGTAAGTTGCTGATCACGATTGGGAATTCCAGTTGATCGAGGACGACTTCCACTAAAAATGGAAGTTTTCCTCGATGGATATAAGAGGGAGGTTCAAGAAGTGACACAATTTCCATTACATAGTAAGTAAGTAAATAAGTATAGGTAATACTATAAGTCCAAAATTAAGAGCAATTTAACTAAATTAAACTCCAACCAAATTAAATTAATTGACCTCTTCTGGAACAATTAACTCTAAATTATTATATTCAACAACTACTCTGTCAAGGTTTCTGATGGTTTACTTGGCGTTAATGTGAATACCGGAGTAGTCCCCTTTGCTCCATCAGTAAATTCATTTATTTCCTCATCGAGCCGGGAAAGTGGACATGTGGAAGATTTAATTTCAATTTGGATTTGTAGCTAATGCTTCTCTCCTCGTCGACTGCTGCCTTCGTGCCTCTTCGAATTCGAACTTCAAGGGGTCCTTAATAATCAACATATAAATTCTTAAAAATTTTCTAAGTCCGAAACACGATTCAAAAAATACAAGTCCCTATGTTCACAGAGGTAGACGCTCATAAGCCAGTGTAGGGATGACATGTGGTCAGCATGTCGGGTCCCCCAGCCGTTATAGTTGGTCTTATCAATCTGGAGTCGTTACATATTGTAGCTACCCAAATGCCACACGATGCTGGGTGGGCATCGGTCCCATACTGGCCGAAATTCAATGATAAAATGTCTTCCCCAAGGGGGCTCGAAATAGCGCAAGTCCCATAGATCTGCGTCAAGGCTTCTTACCCTAACCACTCGACTATGGCGCCGGACTATATTGTAATCAGTTACTATATCCATCCATCCATAGTAGCCTAATTCTGCCCGAGGGCAGGTCTTTAACTGCAATCATAGCATTTTCATGCTATTCTTTGCAGCTTTACTAGGGAATTGTAGGTGTGATAGCTTCCCATTGCTTTCCACACAGGTGAAGGATTATGATTATGATGGCCATATGATTTCGGGGACCGTTCGGGTCTTAAAGGTTTCCTGACATTCGTCTTACAGGTGAGGAAAAACCCCGATAAAAACCTCACCCAGAAAACCTGTCCCGACCGGGAACGAACCCGGGCCCGCTGCGTGACAAGGCAGCACACTAACCTCGAGACCACATCGGTGGATAGTTAATATATATATATATATATATATATATATATATACGCACACATACATACAGTTTTAGTAGGTTATTTAACAATAGAGAAGGCACTTTTTTATTAAGTATTTAATAGTTTCCTTATTTTATATAATTTAAAATGGTACATGGTAAGCGAGTTAATTTTATTACAATATTGATTTAAATCAACATTTATTTTACAGCAAAATTAAATTTAATAATTTTCGTAGAATTGATAACGTAGTTGCAGTTCTTTATTAATTTCTGTTACCGAAGCTGTTTATCTAGTTTCATTGTATTTTGTTACATTTGTGTAATATTTGCATTTTGAAATTCAAAATTAAATCAGAAATGTCAGTCAGTCACAAAATAATGTCAGTTAGTCACACATCACATATTAGGTCATAACTTCGGTATTAATTGTGATTTAGGTTTATTTTTTTATTTAAAATATAACTTGAAACGTGCCCTCCAAACGGTATTTTGGAAAATTGAATTAAGAATCACATTTCAGAGAACGGTGTAGATGAACATGTTAAGCTGCATGATGAGTTGACATTTATGTCAGTCAGTCACACATACTTTGATAGATAAAAAATAATATTGTTTTCTTCAGAAGATGTATATTTATGTACAATCTTAATCAGATACTTTTCCTCTATCATATCACGTATATAACACCTCTAATTTCAACCAAATGTAATATTTATGCAAGCATTTTGCAGCAAAAGTGTATTGTAAATGTCAGTCAGTCACATATGGAATTACTCTATAACAATACGTTTAGAATAGAGAACATAATTCCTAAGGTCGAGAGTACAGCTACTAACCTTGTGGGTGGTGAAACATGATCATTTGTAATTGGAATGCTTCATGAACAGATAGCGGATATCTGTCATTAGCACAATTAATTGAGGGGGTTAAACTCCCGGCGTGTCACATTAACCGCATAAGCTCGTGGCCAAATAATTCACAAAGCTTATCTTTAGATTATTCCAATCCTCGTGTTTACAGGACACCTGCGTTGACAGCCCATATAACTGAAATAACACGTTACTTTCATTTTGACAATCTTAATACAGGCCTAATCGTAATCAATATCTACAAATTACTTCGACAACATTTTCAATTACACTGGACTACTTTGGTTTTTTTTATTATTATGACTATTTAACTCGTGCCCCAAATGGGAGTCAATGACCTATCACATTTTAATGATTTTTTTTATTTACAAGCAATCACAGTCGTACTTCATCTCGATTTTATCAGTTTAATTGTATCACTGTAAAATCAAACTCCTCCTTTTTAACATTCTGAATAGGTCATAGCATTATTTTGCAGTGAGTACACGTGGCTACCAGATTGTATATATAGTGCACGAATGTTAACACATAGCACTAGCGGGAGATAATATAAAAATATTTGTTGCAATTGATTATACCACAAAAAAAATTGTTTGCACTTTCTTAAAGGTATTTTTTCCAAGGTAATAACGTTCGAAAAAAATATAATTGACATATTTACATCGTAGGACAACAGAAATTAATTAATATACAGTTTGAAGTGTTTCATTATTTGCCCACTAGGGTGCATTCTTACAATATTGCGATCTTTTTCCAATAAATAATATGATCTGGTTGCAGTGATAAACAAGTGAAACATAACGTTTCTCATTTGTTTTCAAACATCGCCGTTTACATTAAATATATAAATATTTTAAAATAACTGCATTTAAATAATTATTTGTGAGTAAACAACTTAATTTTATTCGTTAAATAATCGTAACAAATGCCACTCTTGATTTCCAAATTCTTTAGATAAAATTGGAAATCACTCGTGGCATTACGTATGAGAATTTTCTTCATCATTGAGGTTTTTCTCCATCCAATCTTAATATTTACAATGAGTTTTAAAAAATACTTAAATGACTGGGCCTACTTCTTCTGTTTCCTTTGGCTCTAAGAATCTTGGTTTCATTCATCTTCTGCCCATTCTTCTCTATTCGTAGCTTTCTGACTTCATCTTTTAATCTTCAGTTGTCTAACGTCTTCCTCAACCTTATCTAACTATCTTAGTTTCTGTTTTCCAACCTTTCTTCTTTCTCCCGTTTCCCTTCTAAAATATTTCTTCTCCATTCGCAACACAAGTCCTACCCATTCCAGTCTCTTTCTTCTAATATCTCCTAACAGATCTAAATCGTTTCAATTCCTGGTTCGTTCTAATTCTCCATATATCTTGTTCCTGTACTGCTCCTTAATATTTTCCTTTCTCATGTATTTAACATTTACTTATATTTTTCTGATAATGTCCATATTTCGCTTCCAAACATAACTATTGGTTTTAATATTGTTTTATGTACACCGCTGTGGTCTCGAGGTAGCGTGCTGCCTTGTCACGCAGCGGGCCCGGGTTCGATCCCCGGTTGGGAATGATTTTCTGGGTGAGGTTTTTTTATCGGGGTTTTTTCCTCACCTATAAGACAAATGTCATGAAAACTTTAAGACCAAAAAGGTCCCCGAATTCATATGGCCATCGCAATCATCATCATTCATATTAATCTTAGATTAAGCTTTAGGATTAAGGACTCCTCCTGGCGCACCACTATCACCCGTCATATCATCGGGGCAACGTAACCCCCGCTTTCCAGGCGCCCCAACTTCAGAAGTGGGTTACAAGTACGCCATGCCAGTTGAGAACACCAGGAATGTCGAAAGACAATCCTGGGGCATTTGCAAAAAAAATGATTTTGCGCAGTTGGTAGACCAAGAATGAGGTTGGGAGAACAACATTACTATGATTTGAGGGAAGTAGATATACAGGGATGATTGGGAAAGCATTAGCTCAGGATAGGGATGTATGGAGAGCTTATTGCCGTGCGGCCATGAACCTACGGGTTCGATAGTGCCAGTGAGTTAAGTAAGTATATGTTTTAATTTTTACTATCCTACTTATTTTTCTTGACTTGGAAACTTGTTTTAATGCATACAAGCATGTATTGCCCATTGCAATCCTTTGTGCGAAACCTCTTCACTTAATTGGTTTTTTGAGGTAATTATAGAATCCAGGTACTTAATACTGTCAACGTTCCCAAATTTCTGACCATCTAGGACTATATATGAGATATAAATAACTACGGACATATAGATTATATTTTTTATTAAGGATTTTCTCTATATTACAGTAATTATTCTTCAGCACAAATGTATTTTGCTCCGCCACAGATTTCTATCCTCTCCATCGTCTTCTTTTGACGTCTCTGTTGATCATGTTTCTTTCTCACTTCATCCATCCACTGTTCCTTGGTTTCCCTATCCTCCTCCGCCTTCAGCATCCAATCCAACATCATTGTTGGGATTCTATTATTCTCCATCCTCTTCAGATGTCCATACAATTGCAACCTTCGTTCTTCTATTACATATAAAATACTATTATTTAACATTCATTATTTTTTCTAATTTTCTGGTTCCGAATTTTTTCCTTTCTTTCATTTTTCTCGATTTCCTTCGCCAAAAATCCGGTGTTGTCAATATTGGTTTTTTGCTTACTGTCTGCCTAAAGTCCAGGTCTCTGCACTGTACAACATAACACTTTGTACTAATGATTAAAATATTAAATGTCTTGGTTTTATTTGTATTACGTTTTCTCCGTATCACTGAATTTAACATTCCAATTACTTTTCTTCTCTTCACCAAATTACACTGATTGACAAGATATATGATTTAGTGACTCCAGTGCATTTTATATGTGAATTCAGAAATGTAGTCGGAATATTTTCCATCAGGCATAGTTTTTATGTGACAGCTACATTTTAAAAATCTGATTTTGGCATTCTCTTTGACCTGTCATAGGAACCTTTTACCTTATATGTAGCGATTTTTTCAATCTGTATTTAAGGAAATTAATACATAATATCAAGCTGAAGCAGCCAAAACACACAAGACTGTGCAGGTTCATTTCATGTGTTGAACGTTTCCTGGCATTGTTATTGTGCCAGTCTCACTTGGCCTAAACGTGAAATCTTTTATCCCTGCCAGAAAAAGTATCACATTTATTTTTTAGTGAATCCTCAAAAAATATATTTCCCCTCCATTGCATATTAAATTAGGAATAATGAAAAATTTCGTAAACGCTAGGATAACTTTCTGTTGGATTCTTGTACCTGAAAACGAAATTATCCAAAGTTAGTGATGCTTATACTGAAATAAGGAATTTTGTACGACCACAACTCCGGTCATTAATGACTGATGAACATTTTGAAGGAACTATTAAATCTACTTGAAAAGCAGCCTGGCTGTCTTTCAAAATCTATGTTAACAATTTCCATGAAAACTACAAAGCAGAAACTATCGTAACCTAGTGGCTGATCTGCATTCTTATAAAGCTATGGGATGCAACATCTCCTTTAAAAAATTCTCACTTCCTGGACTCTCACTTAGACTTCTTCCCAGAATATCTTTGGGCTGTCAGAGATGAGCGTTTTCATCATCAAATTTCTACAATGCAAAACAGGTGCCGAAGGCAAGTGGAGGTTCTAATATGCTGGCTGACTACTACGGGACAAAGAAGAGAGATGTTTTAGATTCAAAATTTGTCCGCAAATCACTATCTACCACTTTGTAGGTAAATCTGAAAGGCCCTGTGGGAGCTGGAATCCATTGCTCCCCTCTTCTCTATATACACTCCACTTGGACCAAATAAAACTGCTTTTGATGGAGAGATAAACGCCATTCGTACTGCACTTTCATAAATCATATGCCGTCAAAAAATCACTGACCATGTCGTCATTTTGTTTGAATTCCAAACCTGGCATCCAGCAATAACATCATTCAAATCAGTTCAAAGCAAATGGATAGTAGATTGCAGAAACTACTCGCTTACCTTTAGGAAACATAAAGACAGTAGTATTACAATGGAAACCGGAATAAATGAAAATGAGGTAGCCGATATGCTTGCAAAAACGAAGAGTGACGATTTATTTTAGTCAGATCTTCATTATGCCCCTCGTTGTGGTGACAATTTTGAAGAAGTAATTCTTTCCCATATTGTGGTCGATGTTTTGACTCAGCTACTCTCTTCATGCCCGATGTTTGTAGTACATTTTGAAGGAGTAGTGTCCCAAAAGAATTACTGTTTCAGGTTGGGTTTGATTTTCGGTAGAGCTGGATTTCTTCTCAAGTTCGAGTTGCGTACACAATAAATGAAAAACACTTTGAAAATCACTAATAACTGCTTCTTGTAGAAATAGTTGTAAATTTAATTACATATTATTTTTCCCAGCCGATCAAGTAAGTATAGGTGTATGCTTCCCGTCAAATTAAAATTAAAATTATTTTCTTTCTTGAATGAAACTATTCTTCTTTGTATTAATCTCACATTTTATCAGGAGAGCTGTTGTTTGCTTCTATCCTTGATGAAAGTTATATGCTGAATGACTAGAGTAATTCTTTTATCAATTTTAAAGAACTTTATTACATCACATGATGGTTCGGTTTAAATCCTATGGTTAATATAAAGTTTTAAAAGTTGATTTGTTAATCAAATTAATTGTTTTAACACCCATCAGACTTTAGTATACTTTTATTTAAAAATATTAATTTAAGCAGGTAGTTCTTATTACAGTTATAACAGAAAGCTTTATATTTCAGACAACAATGATTAAAAACCACTTTTTGAAAGCATTATTTAGAAAGACTTTTGATATACAAATTTCTTTTATCAGTTATAATTGAATATTAAAAGAATTTTAAATGATAAAATTATAAACTTAACTTTCATATTTATTATATTATAAATCCGGCTGCTCTAAAATCCCCCGATGATTTTTGTTTGTTTCCGCTAGGAAGAACAAAGAAAAATGATCATCCCCAATAAATATAATGTAATGTAATTAATAATTTTTTTTTTACATTACGCTGCTTGGAATAGTTATACATTTACATATACATACAATGAAATGAATACTTCCATATTTTTCATTTTTCCTGAAAAAGCAGAACATAACATTGACAACAATGTCATACATTTTTCCTTATAGAACACTAAATATCAAAATAATATTACAAATATTGTTACAACCAATCAACTTTTGTTTACAAATAATCCAATTATTATAATTGTATCTTGTTTTTTCCTCAATCTTCTAATTGGACATATCTTTCGTTATAGTTTATTTCACTATTCTATTTTACTATTTTTTTTCAGCAACATATTATTTTATTTTATAGAAAATATCAACTTATCTTTTAAATTATATTTCAACTTTTGTTCATTATATCCTTTGCAATATACCTCATTTCTTTTTCATTGGAGCTCACGCTACATATCTCAGCTTCTTAATTAGGGTACAAATTTAGAATCAAGTGTCTCGCTTGTATTTTAAACCTAAGCGGAATCGGTCTGCTTTTGATCTTAATCGGTTCATTTCTATGACCTTAAACGAGTATTCCAAAACATTGACACAATCCAGGCTTCTTTGAGAATAATTTTTAATTTTTCATCAAAATGTCATATAGTTTATTATTATCTGTTTCATAAATTCCATGTATATTGGCTACCTTATCTCTTATCTGTTGGCAAAAATCGTCTTCCTCATCATCTACCATGCACATGAGAAGAGGAATTTCTTTGTTTTCTATACAGTCAGCACATTAAACATCTACACAGCTTATAATCATCATTAATATTTAATAAATATTCAGACTTGGATTATCAAACAGGAATTCATTATTCTACACAGGAAAACTCTTCATTCATGGTCTTTAGGGTCATATCAACTTCTTCATTAGTTCTATCACATCCTTCTACATTTATTTTTCAATGAAAATGGTGCTCTTCTTTTATCAATTTTCTTTGTTACTCCTATTCTGAATTCCTCACATTCTCTGGCCCCTGGCACGACAATTCTATTATCTGTCTCGTTACTTAAAGACACATTATTATTCTCAAAATCATGATATGTTTGTCCTGATCTAACATGTCGCATCCAATTAACATATCACATGATAAGTTAGGTGATATTAAACACATAAGCTTCAAAATTAAGTCTAACAGCTATCCACTTCTAATAAACTTGAAGTATAATAGGTAACTTCTCCGGTTCCAATAGCTAGGGTGCAGTATACTCCACAAAATTTCTTACTGTATTGATTTATTTCCTTAGAAATTAGGTTACTGTAAAATTTCCGATCCATTATTGGTAATAGAACATCCCTGTCTGCAATACCATTACCCTCCATTCCGCAAATATAATTTTAGCTTAGGTGACGACCTATAATATTCATTTCTCTAGTACATGTTCTATTAATTCATTCATTCTCCTTGGAAATTATTTATGTATTAATGAATTCTCCTTTATACCATTGTCATTATTAATGCTAAACATATCGGTTGGTTTTAAATTTTGAAAAATATCTATCACGATCGAAGCTATTGTATGACCCTAATTTTAGACAAGTTGAGATACGCACCGGAGTCCCTGACGTATCTAATTGGCATTTACATCTTGAGGTATTACTATTTACCTCCGCTTCAACTCTGTTGTTCCCATTGTTACACCACGCTCAGAATTATAATGGTATTTTTCTAGTATCATTTTGCCCTTAGTCCATGTTACACTGTGAGTGCTCGTCTAATTATATATATTTGCCTACCAAAGCAGCCTTCTCTTTCGTTATTGTAAAGAGTATTCTATTATAATAACTATTAACGCCTACTTTTCTTCTATGTGGTGATGTCCAGTTCTATCATTACATTCACCAGAAATTTCTTACATTCATAAAGTTAAATTCTCTCCATCATTTCTATTCTGAAAATTCCCGAATTATTTTGACCGTCTGCGTCTTATAATTTCTATTCCTATAATTATTTCCATTTGACATTCCTCTATTTGGTTGGGTGTTCCTCGTTCCTATTGTAATTATCATTAAATTGTTTTTTTCATCTCTTTATGATTGTCATCATAATTGTTTTTCATTATTCTCTGCCCCTACCCGAGGAAAATCTGTGTGGATGTTTCTGTCCATTTCAGTTAGCTCCCTTGTTTCTGACTTCAAATTCTCTTTTTTTCTAATAAGGATAACAACTCTAACATATCTATAATGTTTTGAGGTCTCGCAATAACCAATTGCTATTAATTTCATCTGGGTAATGATTGGATATTAAAGACAATAAAGATTTTTCATCACTAGGTGGCTGGAGAAATGCAGCCATCCTTGCTTTTCTCGAAAATACCCAAGTTAACTGAGATCTATTTTAGGGTTATATTTACCACTAGTATAGCTAACTGGACTTTATTTTGTCTTCCATGACCCCAATAGTCTTCATAAAAACATTTTTAATGTGTTATAATCCATCGAGTCATGATTAGCTATTTTGAACCAAGATTCCGCCGAATCTTTTACTGACCTTTTCACAAACATCATTTTATAATTATCACTAATTATAATAATTATATATACAATCCAACGCTGTGGTTCGAGAATAGCGTGCTGCCTTGTCACGCAGCGGGCCCGAGTTCGATCCCCGGTCGGGGCAGTTTTTCTGGGTTAGGTTTTTATCGGGGTTTTTCCTCACCTTAAGACAAAATGTCAGAAAACTTTAAGGCCCCCGGTCCCCGAAATCATATGGCATCAATCAATCATCCTCATCCTTCACAGGTGTGGAAAGCAACGGTAAGCTACCACAGCTACACAATTCCCTAGTAGAGCTGCACGCATACCATGAAAATGCTATATTGCGTGAAGGACCTGCCTTCGGGCAGAATTACTATGGATGGAATTATATATACGACGAATGCATTCAAAGAGGTTACCTAGAAAAACTTTGATGGGTCCAGCTGGCAGAAAGAAGGAAATTAAGACCTCGAAACTCGTGGATGCAAGAAATCAGAACTGGAATGGATAACAAGCGGACTGGAGGATATGGAGTGGATGGAAGAGATGAGTGGAGAAGGAAAACAAAACTTTAGGATAGAACAGAACGTGTACTAATTTGAAAATCTGTATATAAATAACAATCAATAGCCCTGAATTATTAGATAATTACAATTTAAAATTTATTTTTTCATAGTTATAAATAATATTGTTTCATCCATCCATAGTAATTCTACCTCGGGCAGGTCTTTCACTGCAATCCATATCATTTCATGCTATGCTTTGCAAGCTTTACTAGGGACTTAAATAGGTGTGATAGCTTTCCGTTGCTTTCAACACCGGTGATGATGATGATGAAGGTAGGATGATTTTCGGAGACCGTTGGGCTCTAGCTCCTGACATTTGTATTACAGGTGAGGAAAAACACCGAAAGAATTTAACCTTAGCCTGTCCCTACCGGGAATCAAACCCGGGCCCGCTGCGTGACAAGGCACCACGATACTTCGAGACGCAGAGGTGAATAAGATAATATTCATAATTATCTAATTAATTTTTAGTAAGTTATTATCACAGGATCGTAATAAATATAATCATGAATATATGGGAGGTATTATTATTATTATTATTATTAGTATGATTATTAGTATTATTAGGTATTATATTATTAGGCTTATTATTAGTATATATTATTATGATGGGTTTCAAATTTTACGTTAGTTATGTGCATATTTATAAAGTTCGAAAAAATGGGTAATTTACATGCGAAATTCGGTTTACAAAATATAGCCTGAGAAAATAATGTAGATGTGGAACAATACGGCATAAACAAGAATGGTTTGATGAGGAACGTGCCGATATTGTAAAGAAAAGAACAGTTAGCAAAAATGAAATGGTTGCACGAGTCAAATGAGGAAAGTTTAGAGCCAATTGGGGTAGTATTAGACGGGAAACCCAACAAGTTACTAAAGAGTAAAAAGAAGTAATAATTTGAGAGGAAGATTAATGATCTTGAAATAAAACGAAAAAATAGGAACATGCGACAATATTTCCAGGCAATTAGTATTAGAGAAGAAAGGGTTT
>JASPKZ010010292.1:0-39876 GCA_030220185.1 Diploptera punctata | reverse complement strand
GAGAGAGGGTGGGGAGGGGGAGAGAGAGGGAAAAGGGCCCCAGAGCGAGGAAAAAGAGAGGAAGGGGGGAGAGAGAGTGAGAGACGGGGGAGAGAGGGGGGAAGAGGGGGTGGAGAAGGAGAGGGGCGTGAGGTGCGAGTGAGGAGAGCGAGGAGTGTGGGAGAGAGGGATGGAGGGAGAGAGTGGGAGGGTGGGAGGGAGAGTGGGAGGGAGGGAGGGAGAGAGGGAGGAAGAGAGGGTGGGAGAATGGGAGGGGGAGGGAGGCAGGGGGAGAGATAGAGGGGGTCATATACATAGGATGCCAGAGATAAAATTACCCAGACCACTTTGGAATGGATTCCACCTGGGAAAGGAAAGAGAGATTGACCTACATTTAAGCAGATAGATGTTATAAGAAGAGGTATGAGGGAACTAGGTCTGGATGAAGTGGAATGGGAAGATAGAGAAGAATGGAAAAAGAAGATAAAAAAATTTAAAACGCTTTGGATACAGGAAGATTTTTTACATTGTAAACTTGTTTATAAATATAAATAAATAAATAAATAAATAAATATATATATATATATATATATATATATATATTAGGGTGTCCCAAGACATAAAGGGGGTTTTATTATTTTTTCGCAAAATCAAATATACATACCCTCTATTTTTTACCTTCATAACTCATATAACAAATATTATTGTGATTGGATCACGACAATCTGTGCCGACTACACGTCAAACATAAGACATGAAATTTGTATTGGGTTAGAAGGATTCTAGAACTAAAAGTTATCCAGTAAATAAAACATCAATATGCCAAAAACATATAACTATTTACTATTTTACAATAAAAAAAACATTCTTCAAATTTTGTTTGTCTTAGCAAGAACTGACATATTTTGATGCAAGTCGGCATGGGTTGCCATAGGCTTACATACACCAAATTGTACTTACTATTGTTTTAACTTTATACAAATAATTTAAGAGGGTAAAAATAAAATACTTTAATTTTTTAATGGGACACTCTAATATATATATATATATATATACATACATACACCTCTCGTGATAGAGAATATACAGTGTTATTCTAAATGATGGACCCATTTTTAAAGATTAGTATTTATTAAAGTACAAATCCAAAAAAGAACAATCTTTATACCAATGGAAAGAGGAAGTTTCAAAGTTTCGGCGGGCAATGATGGTTCCAGAAGCGGCCGATAGAGTTCATGTGGCAATATACCGCCATTCATTTCCCTCTCCCTCTCATTTGTGGGTGAGATGACTACCGTGGAGCACAAGGTTTTCTGCGTTCTTCAGTTCGCAAAAAGAGAGTCACAAATTGTAGTGCAGCGGGCATTTCGTAGCATATTCGCTATTGAACCACCAACTAGAAAAAGCATTAGCCATTGGTTTACGCATTTTCAACAGACTGGAAGTGTGTGTAAAGGGAAAAGCACAGGCCGAAAGCATGTCAGAGGATGATGTCAGACGTATTGAAGAAAGTTTTTGTTCGCAGTCCACGTAAGTCTACCAATAGAGCTAGTAGAGAACTTGGAATACCCCAATCAACTGTCTGAAAAGTTCTGAGATGGCATTTGCTGTACAAGCCCTACCGGTTACAACTTGAGCAGGCTCTCAACCCTAATGACAAAGAGATGAGTCTCGAATTTTGTGGTTATGTGCTAGGAATGATGGAGGATGACGCGTTTCTACAGCGTATCATTTTTAGCGATGAAGCGACTTTCCACCTTAGTGGAAAAGTGAACAGACATAATGTTTGAAGATGGGGTTTGCAAAATCCACGTTCAACATTGCAACACGAAAGAGACTCACTGAAGATAAACGTGTTCTGTGCCGTATCCCGTACAAAAGTTTATGGACCATTTTTATTTGCAGTAAGAACTGGAACGGGAACAACGTACCTGGACATGTTGGAACAATGGCTGTTCCCTCAAGTTATGGAAGATTCACAGGACTTCATTTTCCAACAGGACAGAGCTCCGTCCCATTGGCACCTTGATGTACGAGACTTTTTTAATGCATCCCTTCCTCAGCACTGGATAGGTCGCAGGGGAAATGATGACCTGGCTCTACACTTCTGGCTACCGAGATCTCCTGATCTCTCCTCATGTGACTATTTCTTATGGGGTTATGTTAAGGAAACTGTTACGTCCCACCTCTACATATAACTCTGGATTATCTGTGGAACCTTATCATTGCTGCCGTGCACTCGGTAACAGTAGATACACTTTCTCGTGTGTGGGACAAGTTCGGCTATCGCATATGTTTGCCATGCAGCAGACGGTGGACACATTAAACATTTATAATGTATTGCAAAAAAACTTTGAAACTTCCACTTTCCATTGGTATAAATATTGTTCATTTTGGATTTGTACTTTAATAAATACCAATCTTTAAAAATGGGTCCATCATTTAGAATAACCCTGTATATAAAGAAAAATAATGTTTGTGCAAGGATTGTCTGGATAGCGTAATTGGTAGCACATTGAAGAATCAATTCAGAGGTCTGGGTTCAAATCCCTGTTCAGGCATTTATTTTTCTCTTCATGTCATATATATATATATATATATATATATATATATATATATATATATAAAACACTTCAGCAAAATCATTGTTACATTACTGCCAATATGAAAAAACTAAATATATGAAAAGAAAAGGAACATGATGTTATTTTTGGGACATTTTGTTAATTCAAAAACCAACGTACTTAAATAAATCACAGATACAACACACAGGGTTAGTATACAAAACTATAAATTTATATTTGTTAATAAGTAATTAAATGAATCGTGAATTCTTCCTACCTCATACTTCTATGTTTTTTTTAAACACAGCACTGTAGTAACTGTTTTCACATCTGTCAATTTTTTCTTTTGCCAGTAATTATCCAAACTGCCATCTGGTGTTCTTTTGGAGGAATTATTTTCTAAACTGCCATCCAGCAAAAGAAAAAATTGACAGTCGTGAAAACAGCTGAGGATGGTGACAATATGGGTCGCTGATACTGCAGTGCTGTGTTTAAAAAAACATAGAAGTATGAGGTAAGAAGAATTTACGATTCATTTAATTTCTTATTAATAAAACCTCATAATGTTAAAAATTCCCAAATTTATTATATTATATTTGTTAGTTACATATAATGAAAGAAATTCAGAATATATTGGTCACAATGTAATATTACGAATTTTGAAATGCAAAATTGTATGATTATGAGACATGCAAAATATATCTACAGAACATGCACTACTAGCTTGTTCATCCTCTTATTAAAAAAATGCTTATATTCTTTATTTACTAACTAGGGAACACCCGACATGCGCTACTACGCATAAATAAATTAAATATTGAGTGTTAATTAATTATATGGTATACACTGTGACAAACCAAACTTGGTGGTTGCCAGAGTAAATTTTTAATTTCAAATTTCAGGTGAACCCTCATTAATAATTAAATGAATCGTGATTTCTTCTTACCTCATACTTCTATGTTTTTTTAAACACAGTACTGCAGTATCGGCGACACGTTGTCGTCATCATCAGCTGTTTTCACGACTGTCAATTTTTTCTTTTTTGCCGGTAATTCTCTAGACTGCCATCTGGTGTTATTTTGAATGAATCATTTTCTAAACTGCTATCTGTTGTATTTTCGAAGAACTTTGTAATCAAGCTAGGTTCGTCCGGAATCTCAAAGTTCATAGTTCTAGTATGGTTTTTTTGAATATATATTTTTTCCCAAACTGTTAAATCCAAAGGTTTAGATAGATGTTTTAAAAGTTTTGCTTCTTTTTCAATCCTATGATGCTCTAATAAACTATGTGCTGCTATAGCTGATTTTTCAATTTCTCCATTCTTTATGTTTCTGAAGTGCTCTTTTTTACGAGTTTCCAAGTTCCTTTTTGTTTTTCCTATATATATCCTGTTGCAATCTTTGCAATCAATCTGATAAATTCCAGATTTTTTGTTGTCTGGGGTATTACATTTATTATTAGTTAACAGAAGATTACCCAGGCTGAATTTGTTAATTGGGGCTAATGTTATATTAAATTTCTGAAAATTTTTTGAAACTTATTATGAACTTCAGGATGGTAAGTGAATTTTTTGAATTTTACATCTTTCTTGGGATCATGATGTAAGGTGATGTATTCCTGTAACCTTTTTTGTTGTTTGATTTTCTTTAATTTATTCTTTATAATGTCTTCATCGAAACCATTTATTTTAGCAACATGAACAATATGATTATATTCCTTGTCAAAATCTTCTACATTAAGTGGAATATTTAACAATCTGTGTAATAGACTATTGAAAATTGCATGTTTGTGTGTCAAATGATTAAAACCTGAAGATTTTATGTAGTTGTCAGTATCTATCTAAACCTTTGGATTTAACAGTTTGGGAAAAAATATATATTCAAAAAAACCATACTAGAACTATGAACTTTGAGATTCCGGATGAACCTAGCTTGATTACAAAGTTCTTCAAAAACACAACAGATAGCAGTTTAGAAAATGATTCATTCAAAATAACACCAGATGGCAGTTTGAAGAGTAATTCCTTCAAAAGAACACCAGATGGCAGTCTAGAGAATTACCGGCAAAAAAGAAAAAATTGACAGTCGTGAAAACAGCTGATGTGACGACAATGTGTCGCCGATACTGCAGTGCTGTGTTTAAAAAAACATAGAAGTATGAGGTAAGAAGAAATCACGATTAATTTAATTATTATTAATTGAACCTCATAATGTTAAAAATTCCCAAATTTAATATATGAACCCTCATTTCTAACACTTGAATTTTGCTGATTTTTGGATAATACGTACATCGGTTTATTTTAATACGATATTCAGAGTTGTGTTGCAAAATATAAAAAATTGTGATTGCTAGAGCGATTTTTTAATTTTTGCTTCAGGTGAACTTCTACACCTAACACTAAGCTGTGAGTCCCGAGTCCAAACATTTTCAGGCTCATAAGAGATCCTTAAGCCTGAATAAAAAGGCATCTAAGCAAAATTTACCGACATCAACATTGGCCTGTTAGATGTCTCATTGGGTCGGGGTGTTGACTACAAGCCATCCATGAATCTAGGAGCAAATAAGGTAACTAAAATTTATTTTAAAAATACATCAGTAAGAGGTTTTATTTAATAATTAAGATATTTGGTCTGTCTATTCATCAACCAATATTTGAAATTAGAACTGACACCCAATTTCGTAAGGAAACCCATTAAAGAAAGCAAAAATAAAAAACAAAAATATTTTTGGAAGATAGATTACTAAAAATGGAAAGAATCAATCATTGCGCCATAATAAACAATTTAGATATTAAAATTTACATATTACACACCAAACTTTCGAAACAAGTATCATGTGAGAAAACTTAGAAAGAAACTTTTATAACATACAAAACATAAGAATGGGGAAAAAAATAGAAAAACAAAAGAAAAAAATTAACTCAGAAATCTAGAAAGAAAAATAACTTCAATCCAAAAAAAACAAACATACAAATTTAAAAAATGACAAAACAGGTAGCCACGTAAAAAAATTTTCTAAAGAAACATTCAATCAAACTGAAACCCAACTATTGGAAAAAGGCCTCAAAACTGCAATCAGTTATTCCAACAACATTGATGAGTATATAGCAGATATTGAAACATCAATTTTAGGATTAGAAACAGAAAACCAAATAATAGTAAGGAAAGAATGTGAAAAAATTTTTGGAAAAAATTAAAAACACAACAAAAAACCGAAGCTGCCAGAAAGACATGAAAACAATTAAAGACATAAATATTAAAAAGGTAGTATGCACAAAATCGGACAAAGAGAACCACATAGTAATTTTGGACAAAGAACATTATCAAAACAGAATGGAAGAACTTTTAAAAGGAGAAGAATATGTAAATATCAAAATTGATTGACTTCCAAAAACAGTTAAAAAAGTTGAAAACAGTTTAAAATCTAACAAAAAAATTCTCACAGAAAAAGATAAAATTAGATTAAATGAAGCTAACCCTAGAAACCCCAATATCCATGGTCTCCCCTAAATTCATAAAGCAGGTAAAAAAATTAGACCAATCATCAATAACATAGGATCCCCCATTTACAAAATTTCCAAATGGCTAAGCAGGGAATTCAAAGAAATGAAAAATTTTGAAGATCTAAACCATTGAGAATTCTCTTCAACTTGTAACTTGTAGAAAAATTAAATAAGATAGAAATAGAACTAGCAGATAGAATAGTTTCTTTTTACGTCACAGCATTGTTCATCAGTGTACCAAAAGAAGAAACATTAGAATATTGGAAAAATTACTTATAAAAAACAGTATCGACAAAGAAAGGAGGAAAGAATACTTAAAATTAACTGAACTATGCATCGACCAAATGTTTTTTTACACATAACAGGGGTTTCTATATACAAAAATCTGGACTATCAATGGGGAACCCATTATTCCCTTTTTTGGCTAATTTATTTAGGAGTGATTATGAAAACAAAATAATCAAAGCACATCCTATTATGTTAAAATTTTGGTATAGATATGTGGACGATGTTGCCATAGGCAAAGGAAAACACATACGTCTTGTAGCATTTGGGGTTAGGGAATTAACTTCGTATAAGAGAAAAATACGCATTTAGATTGGATGCCTAGGTAGCTCACTTGGATAGAGCATTCACATAGAGAGTCAAAGGTCCTGGGTTCAACCCCAGTCTGTGCATACATTTTTCTTTTCAAATATAATTTGTCCATCATAAAATGTTTAAGAATGAATAATATCAACATTGAAAGAAGTACTACTGGCTTTATAAGTAATGTTTAAATTCCCAATAAAAAGTCTTCTTAATAAAGAAGCTGCCATTTGCAAAAATCGTAGCAACGGCTCGTAGCATTTGGGGTTACGGAATTAACTATGTGTAAGAGAAAAATACACGTTTAGATTGGAGGCCTAGGTAGATCACTTGGATAGAGCATTGACATAGAGAGTCAAAGGTCCTGGGTTCAAACCCCAGTCTAGGCGTATATTTTTCTTTTCAAATATAATTTGTCCATCATTAAGATGTTTAAAAATGAATAATATCAACACATAGAAGATACTTTAAAACTATCAATGGGGAATCCATTATTTCCTTTTTTGGCTAATTTATTTAGGAGTGATTTTGAAAACAAAATAACCAAAGCACATCCTATTATGTTAAAATTTTGGTGTAGATATGTGGACGATGTTGCCATAGTTAAAGGAAAACACATAGAAGATATTGTTTATTTTTTATTTCACTCACCTCATACTTCATAACTCCTCGCAAACCCAGGGTTTCGTCACATCATTTGTGACATTCTCAATGCTGTCACGTTCACAACTGACGTCCGACTGCCTTCTATCCTGCAGACTGACCTCCGCGCCATCTGATGGCTGACCGATGAACTTCCAAATCAGTCCTCTCTCCTTATAACCGGATATTTCAAAATTCATAGTTGTATTTTCATTCTTGCATATGTAAATTTTTTCCCAAATTATGAGTTCCTTCGGTTTTTCCAATTGTTTAAGTAATTTTGTTTTGGTTTCTATTCTATGTTTTTCTGACCAGGCATGTGCAGCTATTGCAGATTTTTCGGTTTCTCCATTTTTAACATTTCTGAGGTGTTCCTTTAATCTTGTATTTAGATTCCTTTTTGTTTTTCCTATGTATATCTTTTCACAATCTTTACAATTAATTTGATAAATTCCCGATTTTTTGCAGTCTTCAATCTTTTCAACCGTAAGAGGTAAGAATGAACAGACCAAATATCTTAATTATTATGGTAACTAAAAATCAACTTGTCTAGAATCTCCTTACAAAGGAAAGGCTATGACATTATAGATAGATAGATAGATAGATTAATGATTAAGAAAAGTTTACTACATACACATAGTAAGAATATGTATCATGCTGTTACCAACAAATACCATGACAAGATTACCTGAGTTTCATTTTAACGTGGTTCTTGATGTCAGAATCTCTACAAATGAATACATGAGTGTTAATTACATATCTACCAACATAATATTCCATGACCTTATAAATTACTTAAACATGCATAAGTCCACACCAGTAATGCAGGTAATAAAAAAACTAAACTGTGCCATTAGCTCCTTTATATACTCATAATTGTACTTTTATCATGTATACAAGGTAAAATAATTAAAAATAAATTGATTTTTATCATTAAAATTCATCGGAGAACATTTTGTTTAAACAACTCATCTCATAGGATTCATGCTTCCATGATACCGCAGTTTCAACACAGTCGTGTTCATGCTCAGTCGACTGAGTTATGGCTGAGGATGAACACGACTGTGTTTGAAACCGCAGTATCATGGAAGCATGAATCCTATGAGGTGAGTTGTTTAAACAAAATGTTCTCCAATGAATTTTAATGATTATACCTCATAATTAAGTTATGTAGATAGGAAATAACACTATGAGGTTCTTTAATATTGTTTATTTTTTATCATTTCACTCACCTCATACTTCATAATTTATAGCAGACCCAGGGTTTCTTCACGTAATTCGTGACATTGTCAATGCTGCGTCATGTTCACAACTGACGTCCAACGGCCTTCTATCCTGCAGACTGACCTCCGCGCCATCTGGTGGCCGACCGAAGAATTTCCAAATCAGGCCTCTTTCTTTATAACCGGGTATTTCAAAATTCATAGTTGTATTTTCATTCTTGCATATGTAAATTTTTTCCCAAATTGTGAGTTCCTTCGGTTTTTCCAATTGTTTAAGTAATTTTGTTTTGGTTTCTATTCTATGTTTTTCTGACCAGGCATGTGCAGCTATTGCAGATTTTTCGGTTTTTCTTCTCCATTTTTAACATTTCTGAGGTGTTCTTTTAATCTTGTATTTAGATTCCTTTTTGTTTTTTCCTATGTATATCTTTTCACAATCTTTACAATTAATTTGATAAATTCCCGATTTTTTGCAGTCTTCAATTTTTTTCATTTTTGTTGGTTTTTATTAAATTACCTAAGCTGTAATCATTTTTCGGTGCTAATTTAATGTTGAATTTGTTGAAAATTTTTTGAAACTTGTCAAATACGAAAGGATGGTATGTGAACTTCTTGAATTTTTTGCCTATATTTTTATCTGTCTGAAGAGTACTTTCATTGATGACTTTTTGTTCTTTGAATTTATTTATTTTCTTGTGTATCATTTTCTTGTGAAAACCATTATCCTTAGCAATTTGTATGATGTGTTCTTTCTCTTTATTGTAATTTTCTTTGCTCATGGGGACATTCACAAGTCTGTGTGTTAAACTATTAAATACTGCCTGTTTGTGTGAAAATGGTTAAATCCAGTAGCTTTTATATAATTGTCGATGTGAGTTTCTTTTCATCATCGACAATTATATAAAAGCTACTGGATTTAACCATTTTTCACACAAACAGGCAGTATTTAATAGTTTAACACACAGACTTGTGAATGTCCCCATGAGCAAAGAAAATTACAATAAAGAGAAAGAACACATCATACAAATTGCTAAGGATAATGGTTTTCACAAGAAAATGATACACAAGAAAATAAATAAATTCAAAGAACAAAAAGTCATCAATGAAAGTACTCTTCAGACAGATAAAAATATAGGCAAAAAATTCAAGAAGTTCACATACCATCCTTTCGTATTTGACAAGTTTCAAAAAATTTTCAACAAATTCAACATTAAATTAGCACCGAAAAATGATTACAGCTTAGGTAATTTAATAAAAACCAACAAAAATGAAAAAATTGAAGACTGCAAAAAATCGGGAATTTATCAAATTAATTGTAAAGATTGTGAAAAGATATACATAGGAAAAACAAAAAGGAATCTAAATACAAGATTAAAAGAACACCTCAGAAATGTTAAAAATGGAGAAACCGAAAAATCTGCAATAGCTGCACATGCCTGGTCAGAAAAACATAGAATAGAAACCAAAACAAAATTACTTAAACAATTGGAAAAACCGAAGGAACTCACAATTTGGGAAAAAATTTACATATGCAAGAATGAAAATACAACTATGAATTTTGAAATACCCGGTTATAAAGAAAGAGGCCTGATTTGGAAATTCTTCGGTCGGCCACCAGATGGCGCGGAGGTCAGTCTGCAGGATAGAAGGCCGTTGGACGTCAGTTGTGAACATGACGCAGCATTGACAATGTCACGAATTACGTGAAGAAACCCTGGGTCTGCTATAAATTATGAAGTATGAGGTGAGTGAAATGATAAAAAATAAACAATATACCTCATAATGTTTACTTTCCAACATTAATTTAATATGATTTTTTATCATTTTCGTCAAATCATTTGGCGACTGTGAAATCGGAGTGAAGTGCCATTTTTTTAAATTGTTAATCTTCACGCCAGATGTAAAAGATTTAAACATACTGCCAACCATTGCATTGAATAAACTAATTACTGACTCAATGAATGAATCATTTCTTATCTTACCTCATACTTCATCTTTTTTAATAAATGGGAACTGCAGTTTTCAAGAGGAGATCCCTCTCATCCTCAGCCGATATTATGACTACTGGATTTCTGTTGGAATCTTCATCTATAATGTTGTCATCTTGTGTTGATTTGATAAACTTTGAGATCAAGTCCTGTTCGTAGGGAATTTCAAAATTCATGGATCTAAATTTCTTTTGAATATATATTTTATCCCAACTGTCAATTCCAAAGGTTTTTCCAAATGTTTTTTTTCAATTTTATGACTCTCCAAGAAACTATGGTCCACCGCTGTGGTCTCAAGGTAGTGTGCTGCCTTGTCACGCAGCAGGCCCGGGTTCGATCCCCAGTCGGGGCAGTTTATCTGCGTGAGGTTTTTATCGGGGTTTTTCCTCACCTGTAAGACAAATGTCAGGAAAACTTTAAGGCCCAAACGGTCCTTGAAATCATATGGCCATCATCATCCTTCACTGGTGTGAAAGCAACGGGAAGCTACCACACCAACAATTCCCTAGTAAACTATGTGTTGCAATAGCTGATTTTTCAATTTCACCATTTCTAATAATTCTAACATGTTCCTAAACTTTTAGAACATTTGGAAAAACCTTTGGAATTGACAGTTGGCAGAAGATATATATTCAAAAGAACAAATTTAGGTCCATGAATTTTTAAATTCCCGATGAACAGGACTTGATCTCAAAGTTCATCAAATCAATAACAGATGGCATCATAGATGAAGATTCAAACGAAAATCCGTCATAATATTGGCTGAGGATGGAGTGGGATGCTCTCTTGAAAACTGCAGTTCCTGTGTTTAAAAAACATGAAGTATGAGGTAAGATAAGAATTGACTCATTCATTCATTGAATTAAGAACCTCAATGTTATTTCCCATATTTAACTATCAATAATTACTGCACGCCGTAGCGTAGTGGTTAAGGCACTGAGCTACAAGCCGGAGGGTTGAGGGTTCAAGTCCCGTTGGGGTCAGGATTTTTAAACTGACCCAATCCCTTTGGCGGCACTATGGCCCTGAGGTCGACTCAGCCTCTAACGGAAATGAGTACCAGACTCTTGTTCTGGGGTAAAGGCGGCCGTCATGCAGGGCTGACAACCCGGCTGACATAAAGTGCCGATTGTCTAGAAAAAGTGGGAGCCTTAACCTCCTACTACCCCAAGGGCCTCCTGAGGCCTGCAGTGGGATCACTTTACTTACTTTACTTTGACTCATTGAATCATTAGCAGTAAATTCCATTCTGTCACATTACTAATGGAGAGATCTGTGGTCAAGTAAAGTCAACTAAATATGCGGTAAACTCCCTTATTGTGGCCACAAATGGATAGTGGTGAATATTGGATCATAATTTTCTGATGTAGATTACTTGCCTAATGCTGAGGAGGGCAAAAAATAATTATTTTTTAGAAAATACAATAACTGTTAATAAATAAATTTTGGTTATAAGTAGAAACCAGATATTAGGGAAAATGCCTACATAATGTTAAAAATTCCCAAATGTTGTTGTTGTTAATAATTAAATTAATGTTTTTATTACCTCACCTCATATCCTTTTTCTTCTATACTGCAGTTTCGGAGTTTATCTCCATCGTCAGTAGCCTCTGGTCGACCGGTGTTATGTCGTTTCTTGGCGGTTTCCTTCTTACTTCTATCGGTGGACCGATGAACCTCTGGATCAGACTGTGAGTTCTGATCAAAAACTAATCAAACAAACAGATAAACTAAAGGAACTCACAGTCTGTGAAAAAATCCATATCCAAAAAAAACAAAAAAGACAAACTCATGAATTTTGAAACTCCCGCAAATTTTGACCTGATCCAGAGGTTCATCGGTCCACCGATAGAAGTAAGAAGTAAACCGCCAAGAAACGACATAACACCGGTCGACCAGAGGCTACTGACGATGGAGATAAGCTCCGAAACTGCAGTATAGAAGAAAAAGGATATGAGGTGAGGTAATAAAAACATTAATTTAATTATTAAATTAAACCTCATAGTGTTCTTTCCCTGTGAAAGTTAAATAAATAAAGTTGTTGTTGTTGTTTTCAAATGCTGGGCCTTGGCACCGAAGCCATTAGCGTTCTTGCTCTCCAATATTTCTCTATTGTGGATCCAACAGGTAATACTTCACAGGTTTGTAGGTGTTCTTCATTCATTTCTTCGTCTTTATTGCATAGAGGACAATTTGGATTCGTGTAGATTCCTATTTTATATAAATGTTTGGCCAAATAGTCATGTTCTGTAAGCAGTCTAAATGTTGCTACTGTAGTTTTACGTGGAATTTCTGGAATAATATCTGGCTTCTTTACTAAAATATTCCATTTTTTGTCTTGGCTTTATTACATAGGTCTTGGTTTTGTTTGATTTTATATTTGTTTTTAACTATTCTTTTTATGGATGTGAAAGGTAAGCTTTTAGTAGTATTCTGAATTAAATTGGAGCCTTTTTTGGCAAGAAAATCACCAGTGTCATTTCCAGCAATTCCACAATGTGCAGGTATCCATTGCAATTGAATTATTTTCTGTAGTTTTTGGAGTTGTTGAATCATTTTGTAGCACTCTTTAATTTGTATTGACTTCATTTTGTGTGAATTTACTGCATATATTGCTGCCTTAGAATCGGAGAGTATGACCGCATTTTGAAATTTATTTATTCTGTATAGTAATTGTTGGAGTGAAATATGAATAGCCGTTACTTCTGCATCAAAATTTGTTGTGTGGTATCCTGCTGGTTGATAAAATGAAAATAATGCACATGTAATTCCTGATCCTGAGTTGTTATCAATAGTAGATCCATCTGTGTAGACATGTAACCATTCTTCTGGTGGATATCTCTTATTCACAACTTCTAATGCTAGAGCTTTTAGTACAAGTGTGGGAGTTTCAGATTTTGTAACTGGTTCTTCTAGATTTAGCTGAATGTTAATTGGTTCAAAAGTAAGAGGGTTATCTCTGATCAAAATATTTTCATTAGATTTAGGAAGATTCAAATCTGTTTTTATTTCCATTACTTTGGACAAGAAACTTGTTTGTGTTTTCAACTTGCTTGGTTGTAACTGCCTTTTTTCCCATTTTTTGTTGTTAATCGTAACATTTTCTCATGTTATGTTATTGCCTGTTCCTCTAAAGTTAGACATATTGGAGGGTTCTGAGTTAGTGTAATTCCCAAATTTAATATATAAAAATGCCTACAGTTATTTATTATAGATATTGTAAAGTGACTTCATGTAAGTTCATACCGATGACCCTAGAATTGTTTTCTATGAAGTTAATTTTGCCTATAAATGCCTATTTCAGCTTATAATGCTTATAATACCTATAAATGCCTATTTGCCATTTTTCTCCAAATTAACTTAGTATTTCAGTGAAATTAATTGAAATGGACAAACTTCATGACACATATCGTTGCATAGAAACCTTTAATTGACTGGCAATATTATTTTTGATGTTGATAACAACGAATTAAGTCTGTAGTCCTCGTTCACAGACAGGTGCTTCAAAGACAAAGTGGTGCAACAAGTGTATGGCTTATTTTTGTTTTTGTTTGTTTTTTGGTTTCCCCCCCCCCCCTGTAGAACAGTTGTTTCACGATGCCTAAAGAATGGACAACAGTAAAACACTAAAAGATAAACTGACCAATTTCGTGAAAGAATTTGGTGCGGAAATATTCTCAAGTGACGGTTCAATACTGTTTTGCAAAGTGTGTAAAATTTCAGTGAATTGCGCGAAGAAGTGCCATGTTTCGCAGCATGTACACACTACAAAACATAAGTATTATCTTTGTAAAACGGCAAAACAAGTTCCAAAGTCATCTCTGATATCTTTGTATGCTATTGATTGGATATGTTTATATTCTTTACGTAAGGCTCTAACAATGTATGTTGTAGTCCATTTTTTGTAAGAGCCTATTTTGATTTTTAGTGTCTATATTAATGATTTTTAGTGCCTTTTTGCCTGCCTATTTTGAACTTTTTAACTGCCTAACATCCGGACTCTAGTTATAAGTAATGTGAATTCATAAAATTGTGGTCAACCATAATGAACTAAGTAACACAGACTATTTTCCCTTGCTAATTCAAAGCTATTATCATTAATATCAGTTACACATTATCATCATCATCCTGCCAGGTATTAGTCCTAGAAGAACTGTTATGGCCTGAGAAAGCGGTTTTCATGCCATCTTTTCATAGGTCGACCAAGTGAGCGTTTCCCATTTCGACAGTAGTTCATTATTGCCTTGGGGATCCTGGATCTAGCCATTCTTGAGACATGTTCCTTCCAGTTTAACTGATATCTGGAGATGTAGTCCAGTATTGGTGACATATTAAGTTCTTGAAGGATTTCTAGTCCCGCGCCGTAGCCGAGCGGTTAAGGTAGGAAGCCTTGGCGCAGAGCTACGGGACTTGCGCTGGTTCGAGTCTCCATGGGGGAAGAAATTTTCTCATGGTATTTCGGCCAGTATGGGACCGGTGCCCACCCAGCATCGTGAGGCAATTGGGTAGCTACAATAAGTAGCGGCTCCAGGTTGAGGAACCAGCTATAACGGCTGGGGGACTCGACATGCTAACCACATGTCACCCCTACACTGGCTGTTGATCATCTACCTCTGTGATTGACACATGTGGATGTGAAGGGCCAGCAGTCGGCTGGTAAAAAGGGCAACCGCTGAAAAGTGGAAAGACCCTCAATCGGAATCGGAAGGATTTCTACATTTTTCTTTCGATCCCATTTGGTGTAGCCAGCTGTTCGGCGCATAAATTTCATCTCACAAGCTGTTAGTCTGCTTTCATCTCTCGTCCTTATAGTCCACGCTTCACTCCCATAACATAGGACTGGTCGAGCCATTATTTGATAAAGACGAATACGAGTTGATTTTTGCACTAATGAAGGTTTTAAAACTCTATTAATGATTCCCATTGATTTGTTGACTTTCACAATTTTCTCTGGTAAATCCAAATTTTCAACAAAAGAGAGTTTATATCCTAAATAAGTAAACTCATTAACTCTCTCTAAAATTTTGTTATTTAAACAAATTTTGGTTGGTATTGGGGATTTTCCACAAAAGGCCATTATTTTACACATTATCCCCGTTATATGTATCGGTGACTCAAGAACTTACACCAGCCTTCCATATGATGTTAACACCCAGACCCAGAAACAAACAATAGAATATATTCACAAGAAATCAAAAGTACATATGCCTAATACTTATTTAAAATAATTTATAGTAATAACTACATTAATTATTTATATTAATAGTATATTACAATACAAGATTGGAAAGTGGTTTTTAATTTCCGAGATTCTGTAAAACACTTCACAAATGTGCATTGTACATTATTTTTTGCACAATGATGTATTCAAAATAATAAATAATAGTAAAATAATATCTTTGTTGGAATTTTTTTTTGCATTCATTATAAACAACTGATTGACATTAGCAGTCCTGCCAATGTTAGATGGTAAAGCCGAAAATAATTTAGTTGAGACTACATCAGGCTGTGACACCAATCGGGGATAAAATGGAGGCAAGTACGTATTTATTGTTTTACATTGTTTTAAATAAAGTTCAGTTCATTTAAAATGCAGTGATTTGTTTCATATAATGTATATTAACACTATCTTTTGGATATATTTTTGTATATACGTTGTATGTAGTATACATAAAGGGCAGTGGTCTTACTTCCCGCACTAGGTAGGTAATTTTCAATATTACAGTATGGTTATTTAGTTATTCATAGGTTGGCAACCCCAAAATTTATTAAATTGAACTTTCAATCATGGTCACCATTGCTGTAAGTACAACAGAATGCACTATTTTCGTGCAAAAAATTATATTTCTACATAATAGTTAATAATATTCTAATAATGTTTTTAAAGAATTCATTATTAGACTTATATCTGATAGTAACAAGAGTAATCCACAAGTCACAAAAAGACATAAGACAGCAAATCTTGAAATATGGAAGAACATTTGATATATGTATGTAGCTAATGCTCTGGAGTTAACAATAAGTTATTCTCTTTCTTGCTTCACAATACTTGGAGGTCATATCTTAATAATTTTGATGAGCTACACAAGTTCTAGTACTAATCCAGACCTGGCATTAGTATCTTCTGGTAAAGTAGAGAAAATAAAAAAATAAATTTTAGAATCCTTCGGTTCAGATCGCAAAACTAAATTAATCAACATAACTTCCCATAGAAAACAAGCCAAAGAACAAATTAAATGTTCTTGGAACTTCAAAAAGGCAAATTGGAAAGATTATAGAAAAGAATTACAAAAACATTTGAAAAAATAAGCAAAATTCTGGAAAAGCATATACGAATATTTGCGGATTAACCATGTATCCAAAAATGGGAAAAATATTAGAAATACAAAACATGATTCAGACTATGGTGATTAAATGTTTCTTACCTCTCCTCATATAAATCTTGTAAGTAGATCGCAATTTCGAGACCATAACGGTCTCATCTTCAGTACTTCTTTGGCGACTGATGTTTTGTCGATAGGAAGAAACTCTTCTTCTTCCCTATGTTGGTGGACCAATGAACCTCTGGATCAGGTCAAAATATGTGGGAATTTCAAAGTTCATAAGTTTTCCTTTGTTTTTCTAAATCCACATTCAGAAAAACAAAGGAAAACTTATGAACTTTGAAATTTCTGCAAATTTTGACCTGATCCAGAGGTTCATCGGTCCACCAGAGGGAAGAAGAGTTTCTTCCGATTGACGTAACACCAGTCGCCAAAGAAGTACTGAAGATGAGACAGTTATGGTCTCGAAATCGCGATCTACTTACAAGATTTATATAAGAAGAGGTAAGAAACATTTAATTTCACCATAAACTAAACCTCATAGTGATTAATTCCTATAAAAGTTAAATGATTCAGACTGTTCAGAAACTTGGTAAAACATATAGTCTTACTTAATTAATTTGAGTTGTGTTTTCACTCACCTCATATTTCTTGATTTTTATGCAGACCTAGGTTTCGTCGCTGTACTTCATGACATTCTCGATACCACACAACTGTCGTCTTGCGGTTGTCCCTCCTGCAAATTGATTTCTGCGCTCTCTGTTGGCTGACCGATGAACTTCCAAATCAAACCCCTCTCCTTTTCCCGGGAATTTAACAAGAAAACCATGAATTTCGAAATTTCTGGTGAAAAGGAGAGGGGTTTGATTTGGAAGTTCGTCAATCAGCCAACAGAAAGCACAGAAATCAATTTTCAGGATGGACAACCACAAGATGGCAGTTGTGTGGCATCAAGAATGTTGTGAAGTATAGCCATGAAACCTAGGTCTGCATAAAAATCAAGAAATATGATGCAAGTCAAAAAAACAACTCAAATTAATTAAATTAGACCTCATAGTGTTATTTCCTACATATATTAATATAGTCTTACAATGGATTTCTAGCCCATTGTGCAATACAAGGGAATGAAAGAGCTGATATACTTGCAAGAAAAGGATGTAAAATTAAGCAGAAAGTAACAAATTAATTTTCTTATGAATCAATTAAAAGAATTATAAATAAAAATTGTGATGATAATTACAATTACAATTTAATTGAAAAAATCAGAAACGGAAATATAAAAATACCGTTAAAAAATCAATCCATAATTCCAGAACAACCATGAAAATCTGCAGTTGCTATACTGAGGCTTACTACAGGACATGACTGCTTAGGAAAACATCTTCATAGAATTGGTGTATTAATGTCTCCTGAGTGTATATTGTGTTCTCAAGGTGTGGAAATGTACAGAGAACATTTAACAAACTGTATAGCTCTTCAAAATTATGAATGTGTGACATCCAAGTATTGGGAAGCAAGGAGAATAACTTTAATATTTAATTTTAGGAAATATATTATTTTTGGTCTGATCATCTTACCTCAATATTAATGTTGATTTGTTCTTGAACATATTTCAAAACAATTCTGTTTTATCGTCAGTTTGTCCAGACTGGTTTTATTTATGTTGCATTATGTTGCACAACCTGGATGTCGATGTCAGCTCCATCCTGTGGTTGGCCAAAGAACCTCCAAACAAGGTCACGCTCCATCGGTATATCAAAATTCATAACTCTGTTTTTGTTCTTCTGAATATAGATTTTTTCCCATTTTCTTTTGTATTTTCTAACTGTTTTAATAATTTAGTGTCTGAATTTATATTATGTTTTTCAGACCAAACATGAGCACCAATTGCAGATTTTTCTATTTCCCCATTTCTAATATTTCTTATGTGTTCTTTGGTTCTAATTTTTAGGTTTCTTTTTGTTTTTCCTATATATATCTTTCCACAACCCATGCATTCAATTTGATATATTCCTGATTTTTTATTTTTATCAGTTTTTACATTTTTGTTGGTTTTTATTAGTTTATTTAAACTGTAGTTATTTTTTCGGTGCTAATTTAATATTAAACTTCTCAAATATCTTTTGGAATTTATTATTACCCAAGGGTGATATGTGAATTTCCTATATTTTTTCATAGGTGGTTCTTCTTTTTCAAAAGTACTTCTGTTTATCATTTTTTGTTTTTTATACTTTGTTGTTAACTCCAGAGCATTAGCTACATATATCACATACTCATGGATTAAAAATTAGGAACAAAATAACTTTTGAACATGGAAAAAATACTTTTAATATATTCTTCAATAATTCTTCCTTGGAAATAGTCATACTAGTAAAATCTGTTAAAATAGTTTCAATTAAATGTAAAAGAAAAGAGTGCAGTTGGAAAGGCCAGTCAAGAGAATATTACTTGCAAGTAGATTCTGAGGATGTTCACATATGGACATGCACAAGAAATCATCATGCCTTGATGAAAGCCAATTCAGGTACTAGTACTTTGGAAAATAAAATCTATAGTTGCATTTCCTTAAATTATTTTAAGAGATAGTTGTGTATCAAAGAGCAATTTTAATGATAAAATTTAACCAACTACTCATAATATTAAAAATTATAATAGTAATAACAACAACAACAATAATAATAATAATAATAATAATAATAATAATAATAATAATAATAATAATAATAATAATAATAATTCTGTTACAATCTAATATTTGGAATACATCCACGAATTCATTAAAAAAATCCCCTAAGATGATCTGTTTTTCCAATTTCAGTATGTGCTATCTTTTTCAGTAAAAACTGGCAAAGAATATGAAGACACACACATGTGTGAAAATCAGTCAAGTTTTCTGTAACAAATGAAAACAAAACAAAAAAATTACTTACGAGTCATTTTGTATCATTTCCTTTTGTTTCTTTTTATTCCAGAGACGTTCTTCGTCACTTGTGTCTAAATCTGATAATTTCTCAGTGAGCAATTTATCTTTACGCCACTGTTTCTTTCTTCGTTTCTGTAATATTACGATTAAAATTGTTAATTCACCTTCAAACAGCAGCATAAATGGAAAAAATCTATGATTTGTACCAACATATGGAGGAAAAGATCAAAGTTAATGAAATATGCAAAAATACAAGTTCCAAAATAGTTCAGTAATGGGAGAGGAAATTATTAAGACTCAAATGATTCAATAAATTATGTGAAATTAATATTTATGTACACACAAGGAAAGTAAGTAGTACATTACTAGTCCAGGACATTTTGAGCCCGAGCTTTAGCGAGGTCTAGCAAATAAGTTCGAGACTAATAATGTACATACTTCCCGAATTGCATATATAATTTTGTTCACTTCTATACTAATAATTATGTTTAATTTTTATATTCTGTGTGAATTTATATCTTCATTTGAAGAGTTCAATTGTTTGATAGCAAGGGAATATTGATAAAACAACTGCAATTGTTTATTGTTGTCTGAAGTAGTGGCAGACATTTTAAATAACAGTTTCAGACTGCATCCTTCAAGAACTTAATGTGTCACCAATACTGGACTACATCTCCAGATATCAGCTAAACTGAAAGGAACATGTCTCAAGAATGGCTAGATCCAGGATCCCCAAGGCAATAATGAAATACTGTCCAAATGGGAAACAGTCACTTGGTCGACCTATGAAAAGATGGCACAAAAACCGCTTTCTCAGAACGTAACAATTCTTCTAGGACTAATACCTGGCAGGATGATGATGATGATGATATTAATTACAGATATGATTAATTGTGATGTAGAGGAAGCAGTGAATGCTGCAGTTCATTTTCTATTACCAGTAAAGTCGAAAAATAGACATGAAAAAAGTATACAGAATATTTAAGGACTGGTGTAAATTAAAAAACTGTAGGACATAAAGTACAGAAACATACTGAAATGGATAAGAGAGATACTAATGAAAATCAACCAAATTTTGCACTAATGTTAATAATTGTAACAACTGTTCAATCACTATAGATTTGAATTATCAAAGTGAGAAATATGTGTGATACAATAAAATTGTATTGTATTACTCAATAAACTTTTAAGTAGGTAACATTTTTAAATTATTAAGTCAATTACTATCCTTCCCTGGGGAAGTAAGTTGAGCAATTACATGCCATTGTCAATGGATACCAAGGCTTCTCTGGTAAATTCAACTTACTTCCCTAAAAACAGAAAAAAATATACTTTTCTTCCCTAGAAAAGTAAATTGAGCAATTGCATGCCGTTGTCAGTGGATACCAAGGCCTCTCAGATGAATTCAATTTACTTCCCTAAAAGGGGAAAAAATATACTTTTCTTCCCTAGGGAAGTAAGTTGAGCAATTACATGCCGTTGTCAATGGATACCAAGGCCTCTCTGGTAAATTCAACTTACTTCCCTAAAAACAGAAAAATATATACTTTTCTTATTAAATTAGTATTGAGAAGCTAAAGCTATTACTATGATAGAAATAAGTAAATTAATATACACAATTAAATTATTGTAATCAATGGTAAAGAAAAAAATGTTTGCCTGAACCAGGAATTGAACCCCGAACCTTTAGCTATCCATGCTAATGCTCTGACCACTGAGCTAATTCAGGCTTCATTCCCATCCAAGCATAAATCCTTCCTTTACCTTACTGCAGATGGGAAAATAGAATGGGGAAATAGAAAAATCTGCAGTTGTTGCTCATGTTTGGGCCGGAAAACATAATATAAATCCAAACACTAAATTATTAAAACAAGTAGAAAATACAAAAGAATTCACTATTTGGGAAAAAATCTACATTCAGAAGAACAAAAAATAGAGTCATGAGTTTCAAAATTCCTGCTGAACGTGGCCTAGTTTGGAGGTTCTTCACCCACCTGGAGGGGGAAGCTGATATCGGCATCCAGGGTTCAGAACATAAATTGCAACAGTCTGGGCAAGCTGATGATGATATAGAGGATGATATCGAAACATGTTCGAGAATAAATCAACATTAATTTGAGGTAAGATATTTCCCAGTCTCAAAAAAACTTGATTAAAAAAAAAATATATATATATATTATGGAAATGTCAGAGGTTGGTTGTTTTGCCAGTTTTAAAATTCATAATATTTAATTTTAGGAAGTTATATTTTGAGGTTATTTTAATTATATTATTTTTGGTCTGGACATCTTACCTCAATATTAATGTTAATTTGTTCTTGGACATGTTTCAAAACAATTCTCTGTTTTATCTTGTCTGGGAAAGCTGAAGATAAAACAGAGAATTGTTTTGAAACATGTCCAAGAACAAATTAACATTAATATTGAGGTAAGATGTCCAGACCAAAAATAATATAATTAAAATTCATAACCTGATAAAATAAGCTATGCAGTCCCTATAAAAGACTCTATCGTCTTGCTCAAAGTAATTACTCACCTCTGATGTATCAGAATTATCAGAATCGTCACCTTCCTTAACATCTTTGGTTTCCTTTCCTTCTTTATCATTTTCTTCTTTATTTTCACTATTTTCTTCCTCATCTTTCAAATCATCTTTCTTTTCCTCACATTCCATTTCTTCGGATTTTTCTTTTACACTCACTACATCTTCCTCATCTGATTTATCATCAATTTTTTCCTCCCCATCTGCTTTATCATCAATTTTTTCTTCCCCATCTGCTTTATCATCAATTTTTTCCTCCTCGTCTGTTTTATCATAACTGTTTTTCTCATGTTCCACATCCATTTTATCGTCATTTACCTCTGTTTCTTCATCATCATCCTTATTATTACTCTTCTCTTTTGACTTCTTCTTTTTCTTATTTTTGTCATCCTTCAACTCATCATCTTGAGCTTCATTTGATTCTTGAAACAAAGCCAAAAATGTATCATTAAGTTTTACAATACTAAAATTGGTAAGCAATAACTTGATATAGTCCAATCAGTCCTAAAACAAACATTAACTTTTTATATTTGAAGAAAAAAAATATACACTCAGACTGGGGTTTGAACCCAGGACCTTTTGTTTTCTATGTGAATGCTCTACCTACTGAGCTATCTGAAAAACTCCAATCTAAAAGCAAATTTTTCTTATATACACATGTTAATCAAATATAATTTATTCATCATTGAGATGTATGAAATGAATAATAAAAACATCGAAAGAGGCCGTACTGGTTTTATAATGTAATGTAAAATTCCCAATAAAAAGTTCTTAATAAAGAAGCAATATCGAAGCAACAGTTTCATAGCATTTGGCACTCGGGAATTAACATGTGTAAATAAGAGAAAAATTTGTATTTAAATTTCAGTTTCTCAGATAGCTCGGTTGGTAGAGCATTCGCAAAGAAAGCAAAAGGTCCTGGGTTCAAACCCCAGACTGAGCGCATATTTTTATCTTCTAATATAATGTATCCATTATTGAGATGAATGAAATGATTAATAAAAACATTAACTTTTTACCTAATTGCTAGATTTTAAAATCTGTTAAGTTGTATTCGTTAAAATTTTTTTATTCATTTTAGGTACTCACACATTCTATTTTATTAAATTAAAATAGGTAAAGCATTTAATAGATTTATTCAAGTTTTAATACAACTCAGATTATGTACAGCACTCAAAAGTGAAAATAGTTATTTTCTTAAAAATAAGATTAGTATTTGCTACTACTAATAGATGATGATGCTACATGTTGTTGAGAGAAAACAACATAATAGTGAGCTACATGGAATATGTAGGAAGCCAGATATATTAAGAACAGTTAAGTCTCGTAGACTGTGATGGGCAGGACATGCGGCATACATAGGGGACGAAAGAGGTGCATGGAAGCTTCTTGTAGGAAAACCAGAGGGAAAACACCCAGTTGATAGACCATGATTGAGGTGGGGAAGAATAACATTATATATGATTTGAGGTAAGTAGATTTAACAGCGGATGATTGGAAAAGATAGGGATGTAAGGAGAGCTTATGTCCGCATGGCTATGAACCTACAGGTTCGATAGAGCCAGTGAGTTAGTTATGGCTAAGTTTGAAGAACTCTAGAATCTACAAGTTTTGTTCTCACGTTCAAATCCCCATCGTTTTGCTACAGACCAGTACAATATAAAGTAACATCCAGCCTAAGAAACACACTTGAGGAAAATAAATGGGTGGGTAATCCACGAAGCACATGACTGCTGCAGTTACTGTGATTCATTCATGGCCAAAGCACAGTTTAGCGGAAGTGAAAAAAATAGATCATGTACTCATCATCATCATAGTACATTCACGAATTTAGGCCATTTGTTGACCTGTTTCGGCCTCAAGAGAAACACCATCCAAAAGTCTTTTGAGTGGACGTCCTGGTCTTCTTCTTCCTGCAGGTTGATATCTTAACATTTGTTTGGGTATTCTGTGATCTTCCATTCGATGAACATGTTGCATCCATCTTGACTTATAATCAGAAATTTTATTTTCTAAAGATTCCATGTGCAATTCTTCTAAGATGTCTTCATTTTTTTTGTGATCTAGTAGTGTGTATCCTGCAGTCCTCCGAAGATACCTCATTTCAGCAGATCTAAGTCTCTGTATATCCTTCTGTTTCAACGTCCATACTTCGCTACCATACAAAAGAGTTGGGAGAGCCAGTGTTTTATACACTTTCAGTCTTGAATGCTTTTAGATTAACTGTGGCTTGAAGATAGAATTTATTAACCCTAAAATTCTTAAAAATTTAGATATTTTTGCATTTACATCCTTCTCTTCTTCATATGAGATATTGCATCCTAGATATGTAAAATTATTCACCTGCTTCAAAATTTTATTGTCCAGTACAATTTTACTTCTGACAGGATCTACACCTTGAAATGCCATAATTTTTGTTTTTTCTGTAGATATCTTTAATCCATATTCTTCTGTAATTTTGTTAAGTTCATACAGACCTTTCTGTAGATTATCTTCGGAATTTGCTATTATTATTTGGTCATCTGCAAACAATATGGTGTTTAATTTTCTATTTTCTGATATTCTTATTCCAAATTTATATTTTTTGTTCCAGCTACATATTACTTCATTGATATAAATTGCAAAGAATGTTGGGGACAGGGGGCAGCCTTGTCTCACACCACGATTTATAATTCCTTCTTCAGAAAATCCATTATTTAATTTAATCTTTATGGTGTTGTCGCATGTACTCAATTAATATAATTACGAATTTAATGCTATTTATGTTAACTATAGTTGATCATAATACAGTATAATAAAAGCTCCTTATTTGCAGGGGATATGTTTTGCAAATATGCCACGAATACAGAAACTGCAAATATGGAATGATAATTTGTATGGGTATATAGGGGATACGTTCCAAGGTTACAGAATAAAATAAAAATTATCAAAATAAAATCAATTAATGAAAGATTTTGAACAATTTCTATTAATAATTACTGTCAGGTTTTAGGCAAGGACTTAGAGAACTTAGTATTTTTTTTCTGTTTTGCCGCTTTTAAAAGGTCTTTCAATTAAGATTGGTATTCAGCTGTGAAGTCTGCAATAGAATTCCTTATTTGTCTTTAGATTTCTTGATTCATTAACATTGAAACAGTGTGATATGGATGTAAACGACTCGCCAACGCATATAAACGATCCAAGCATTTCTATTTTTACTTTAAGCGGCAACACTATTTTTTTTTCTCTTCGATACTAATTTTTTACTCAAGATTATAAACTGGGAACAAAACACTAGAGACACGTGTTATTCAATCAAAATTATTGCAACGAATGACAAGTTCAAACAATAATATAACAATCTTGGCGATGGCATTTATCAAAGTACATATCGGCACATGAAATGTGACAACAGCTTTTAACAATGAACTTTAGGGTTAGTGATAATAAGGTTTGTTTTGTTTTGATATTTATCTGCCCATTTGGTTTGAATCACTATTTGTAAAAGCTGCCTTGGCACCTGCCTGCAGTAAAAAAAAAATGCTGATGATTAATAAAGGACACTAATCCTTCTAATATACTGAGAGGATCCATGAATAAAGAAATTTTTAGCCGCAAATACAGAAACTGTGTCGCAATTTTTTAACCTGCGAATAAGGAGCTTTTACTGTATACACCTACACGTTTTTTCAAAGGTCAGAGAGTTACTAAAAATTTGCATTTTTTTTCAAACTGAACGATTCTTGAGAGAAAGTTGAATGCCAGTTACACAATATGGTGGCTGTTGAATAGCTTATGGTAACTTAATTTGGTGATAAAATGTGTGATCAAAATTATAAAAAAACTCTCTAAAGGGAAATTATTAAAGAGTGATAAAAAACAGATGATGTTAAACATCTTAATATATAAAAATTTTGTGTCACGTTGTTTGTCCGCGATGGAATCCTAAACTACTGAACCAATTTTAATAAAATTTTGCACACTGTCTGCAGTTTGATGGAACATTAGAGAATTATATCAGGGAATTAGTATAGAGAAGAAAGGGTTTCAGGCTAGAACAAATATAATTCGGAATGAAAATGGGGATATGATTGCAGATTCTAGGAGTATATTAAATAGATGGAAATGTTACTTTAATCAGCTATTAAATGTACACACAGAACAGGACATTGAGGAGGATAAGTTACAGACAGCAGAAATGCTAGTCGCAGAGCCAAGTGCATTAGAGGTTGAAATGGCGATTGAAAAATTGAAGATGTATAAAGCATCAGGTTCAGATGAGATCCCAGCAGAACTGATAAAATCAGGGGGAGAAAAATTGATGGGCAAGATACGCTGGTTGCTTAGTATGATTTGGGAAAAAGAAGCTCTTCCAGATGAATGGAAGGAATCAATTATCATACCAATTTATAAGAAAGGAGATAAAACTGATTGCAACAACTATAGGGGCATTGCATTACTTTCAACTTCGTACAAAATTCTAACAAATATATTAGTAAGCAGACTTGCTCCCTATATTGATGACATTCTAGGAGATCATCAATGTGCATTTAGAAGAAACAGGTCTACAACAGATCAGATTTTTAGTATAAGACAGATTTTAGAAAAGAAATGGGAATATAATGGTACTGTACATCAACTATATGTAGACTTCAAAAAAGCATATGATTCAATTAAGAGGGAGAAGTTATATAGTATCCTGCTGGAGTTTGGAATTCCTAAAAAGTTAGTTAGACTTATACGAATGTGTCTAAATGGCTCAACGAGTAGGGTGCGTGTAGGCAAACAGTTTTCAGACACTTTTGAAATCCAGAATGGGTTAAAGCAAGGAGATGCACTATCTCCTCTACTATTTAATTTTGTACTAGAGCATGCCATTAAATCTTTGGAGAATGAGAAAGGCTTACAACTCAATGGTATTAATAAGCTGTTAGTTTATGCTGATGATGTAGTACTACTGGCCGATAGCGAGGAGATACTAAAGGCCAACACGCACACACTATTGAGTAACACTAAGAAATTAGGACTGGAAGTAAATATCATTAAAACTAAATATATGGTCACACGTAGAAATGCATTATATAATGGAAATGGACAGCTAATGACAAATGAGGGAAATTTTGAGGAAGTGGCTGAATTCAAATACCTAGGAACAATAATCACAAATAGGAATGAGATGCACAAAGAAATTAAACATAGGCTCAATTCTGGAAATGCATGCTATTATGCATTGCAGAGACTTTTGATGTCCCAACTCCTTTCAAAAAACGTTAAGCTGAAAATATATAAAACTATTGTTCTACCAGTTATATTATATGGGTGCGAAACATGGACTCTTACTTTAAGGGAGGAAAGGAGATTACGAGTATTTGAGAATAAAGTTCTTAGGAAAATTTTTGGGCCAAAGAGAGATGAACAGACAGGTGAATGGAGAAGACTACATAACAATGAACTACATGGTCTTTATAGGAAGCCAGATATAATAAGAACAGTTAAGTCCCGTAGACTGCGATGGGCAGGACATGTTGCGCGTATGGGGAATGAAAGACGTGCATGGAAACTTCTTGTAGGAAAGCCAGAAGGAAAACGCCCAGTTGGTAGACCAAAAATGAGGTGGGAGAACAACATTAACTATGATTTGAGGGAAGTAGATTATACAGGGAATGATTGGAAAGCATTAGCTCAGGATAGGGATGTATGGAGAGCTTATGTCCGTGCGGCCATGAACCTACGGGTTCGATAGTGCCAGTGAGTAAGTAAGTAAGTAAGTAAGTAAGTCTGCAGTTTGATCCAACTTGAGACTTAGGGTAGTTTATAACTAAATTTATAGTCGCATTATTTTTTATTGCAAATTATTTATTATTTAACAAAGTGTCATCTGTGAGTTCCATACAATTCTAACAGATGGCGGTGTAAGGTAATTTGGTAAGGTAATTGGTTTATTATTTAACAAAGAGAGATCCAGATAGCTGTGACTTTTGTTGCAACCGCAAATTTCAATTGAATTACAAATATTGATTATTTTATAATTTAAGTGTGTTCAGTGTTTATTTTATTTCCAATATTATTAGTTTCATCTGTAAGTATTAGTTTTAAGTAATCTGGCTGAAAGACAGCAACTTAATTAAAATTTTTAACGTATACCTTAGCCACAGCAACGCGTGGCCGGGACTTCTAGTATTTTATAAGTTTATGGAGTATAACCCTGACACTGTAGTGAATAATATAGTTAAATTAACTGCAGAACATACTGGTGTGTCAGAGAGAAGTGTTGTACATGTTCGCAGGGAATTAAAAGAAACTGGTAATATCAAAACGTCCAACAAAAAGAGGAAAAGGCCTAAACCGATTTTAAGAATCGTGGACAATTTTGTGGAAGTGTACAGTTTATTACAAGGTGCATAAGTCTCTTATTTTATTACTGTAAGTACAGTTATTTTAATTTAAATGTTTCATTTGAATTAATTTGTTTAATATTAACTAACAACAGTTAAGTCTCGTAGACTGTGATGGGCAGGACATGTGGCACAAATGGGGAATGAAAGACGTGCATGGAAGCTTCTTGTAGGAAAATCAGAGGGAAAATGCCCAGTTGGTAGACCAAGAATGAGGTGGGAGAATAACATTAACTATGATTTGAGGGAAGTAGATTATACAGGGGATGATTGGAAAACATTGGCTCAGGGTAGGGATATATGGAGAGCTTATGTCTGCGCAGCCATGAACCTACTGGTTTGATAGTGCCAGTGAGTTACTTATTAACTAACAATTATAATTTAATTTGTTAACGACATACCATTGTAAATGTTAATACAACCTGCAACAAAAAAAATTAAAACGATTGTTGTGTATTAATTTATCAACTTGTAATAAACATATGACAGAGTTCACCTGCACTCTTACACGTGCTGCACAGAGTAAAACATTCAGAAGTTAAATGTCAAAGTGTGTTTCTTACGCTAGACAGACAATAACAATATGAAGTATTTTATCCCAAAACACATTTTTTTCTGATAGAAATTGAAACTGCAGCGCATAAGTTAGTAAGAACTTCCTTACCGTCATCTGCTGAAGAATTAGAGTTTTCTAGTAACATTTTCATTGCCATTTCATTACTTTTGTCAACCACACTCTTTTTCTTCACCTCTTTATCTGATCCTGAAGATGTACCTGCAGGAAAATCAATTTTTTTTAAATCCTAGTTAAACTGTCAATGAATTTTATGTGAAAATGAGGTTGATGAAACCTATAAAGATTACAGATTAATATAGTTCAAATAAATCTAACTCATCATCATCATAGTACATTCACGAATTTAGGCCATTTGTTGACTTGTTTCGGCCTCAAGAGAAACACCATCCAGAAGTCTTTTTGCGTCATATTTCAATTCCTTCTGGCTTTTTTTCTTTTCGTGTTGAGACTTGAAAGTAGTTTTGAAGTTCCTTAGGACAGGTTACTGGCCCGACGCTAAGTAGTCCAGTGGTAGGGCTGCTACCTTTTAGTCTCTGGACAGACATTAGGATACCGCATTTACTCAGTACCTGATGGAACGGTTATACCGCCGTGACTCGTAAATCTAACTTTACTCTCTAAACAGAAATATTGATGTACTTCGTTCAACATTCCTATATAACAGCAAGAGCTACCTTCGGATGTAAGTAGAATGGAAATTTAACAGTTGTATCGGGTCTTGAATGGTGTAATGGACTACACACAATGTAAAGAGTCAGAGGACTAGGAATCGATTCCTGTTTCAAGCATTAATTTTTCGTTTAAAAAAAATGAATCTGTCCAGGACTGGAATATGTTAAACTAAAAATAACATGAAAATATTAAGCTTTACTGCTTAAAAGTAAATGTAAAATTCTTGTTAAAAAATAGTTTGAATAGATTTCGTCTGATAGCGTTGTTAATAGCAAGAGCTATCTAACCTCAGACATAAGAGAACATTATAAATGCAAAGGAAATTTAATGGTACTATCAGGTCTTGAATGGTGTAATGGATTGCACGCTGACGTACATAGTCAGAGATTCCTGGTTTAATCATTAATTTTTCTTATAAAAAATATAGTTGGTAGCCAATATTATACCCTTTGTAAGCATTTATTCACCAATTACTTTCATTCAACTATTTAATTTGTTTAGTGTGTTTTTAAATACATTAATGTTGTATCGTACCTATTTATAAATAGGCAAAGACAATAAGAGTTAAGTATCATTTTCTCCTCTGTTTCTCAACCTTTTTTTTTTAGTAGCTATTGATGAGCTTTGGTGTTATCAATAAAAAGTTTTTGGTAACAGTTCTGCCGTTTTTAACTGCAAGGCAGTGTTTATGGAATATCTCCATGATGCAAGAGTTAAATTTCTTCCAGAGAAGCACGTGATGTACAAAGGCCATGTCCAAAAAATATCTGCTGTTTTTAACTGCAAGGCAGTAAAATCCAGCGAAAAAGCTTCAATTTAAACTATAGAGTATTAATACATGTACATGTGTTAATCACAGAGGCAGACGATCAGCCTGCCAGTGTAGGGATGACATGTTGTCAGTATGTCGGGTCCACCAGAGCATCGACAATGTCGCGCAAAAGCAACAAAACCTGGTCTGCATAAAAATCAAGAAATATGAGTTTCTTATTTTGACTCACATCATATTTCTCCAACTCAGTTGGAATGCCATCGATAATGTCACACAAAAGTGACAAAACCTGGTCTGCATAAAAATCAAGAAATATGAGTTGCTTATTTTGACTCACATCATATTTCTCCAACTCAGTTGGAATGCCATCGATAATGTCACACAAAAGTGACAAAACCTGGTCTGCATAAAAATCAAGAAATATGAGTTGAGTCAAAATAACCAACATTAATAAATATACATATTTTATGAGGTCTAAAAATTTTTTGTTCAATTATGAATATGGTCAATTAAACCAATTTTTAGTAGCTATTGACGAGCTTTAGAGTTATCAATAAAATAATTTTGTAAACAGTTTTTTTTTTCCCCTACCTTCTACACAAAAGAGCAGAGTGCTTTTTTCTCCTCTGTTTGCCAACCAATTTTCTTTATATACGCATGTATGATAATAATGAAATGCCCAGTACAATATCAAATAAAATAAATACAATTTAAAACTATAGTCTGTCCAACGGATCTATGCCACCATAAGATATGCAAACTAAAGCCTACTTCCTTTTCTGCCTCAGCAAATCATTTCCCTTCTTGCATTGCTATCTCTCTGTCTTTTCTTGCACTCCAGTGTTATCAACTCGACTCCAACCTTACATTATTCAATATTCAAGAGCCATGACACTGGGGGGAATGTTTGGCAACATACCTACTCGATAAGTTACTGTGGCTGCTGTTTGACAGTGGGAGGGGAGTGTGGTGAAATGATGTGAGTATTGACGTGTACTTTTCTAAGAACAATGCCAGCGCTATAGGGGCACAGATCCATTGGCACAAGTATAACAATGTCTAATATAATATAAAGTGAGATAATAACTGTGGTAACATGTTATTTATGGTCGAATTACGACCAATGGGCGAACACTAGTTTATGTAAAATGATAATATTAAAGAAATGAGTGTAGCAGCTATTTTTTATTTTGCCATCTTTAAACACCAGTAACAAAAATTAGATTGAAGGGAAAGTGTTATCTTAGGGTATATCATCATATTATAATGTACAATATACATTACCATCACATGGTACTTTATTGTCGCTATCTTCTTCATTAAAAAAATCAATTAATCTCTGTTCTTGCTCCTTCTTTTTCTTCTTTAGCCTTTTCTTCTTCTTCTTGTTTATACTGTCATCAGAGCCTTCCTCACTCTCGTCTGAACTTCCTACATAACTTCTCATTCTCCCCTTCTTCAAAGATTTCAAATTTACCAGACTGCAAATAATCAGCACATTATAAAAATCAAATGAATCGTGAATTCTTCTTACCTCATACATCTATGTTTTTTTAACACAGAACTGCAGTATCAGGAAATACATCATTCCCATCTTCAGCTGTTTTCACAACTGTCAATTTTTTATTATGCTGGTAATTTTCCAAACTGCCAACTGGTGTACTTTTGAAGAACTTTGTTCTGAAGAGGATTTTGAGAATTAATATAATCAAATTGTACACATAGCTACATAAATGGTTTTGATGAAGAAATAATATAGAAGAAATTAAAGAAATTTAAACAACAAAAAAGGTTACATGAATACACCACTCTGCTACATAATTCCAAGAAAGATGAAAAATTCAAGAAATTTACTTACCATCCAGAAGTTCATAACAAATTTAAAAGATTTTCAAAAAATTTAATACAACATTGGCTCCGATTAACAAATTCAGTCTGGGTAATCTTCTGTTAACTAATAAAAAAGTTAACACCCCAGACAATAAAAAAATCTGAAATTTATGAAATTAATTGCAAAGAATGCAATAAAGTACATATAGGAAAAACAAAAAGGAACTTAAACACTCGCAAAAAAGAACACTTTAAAAACATGAAAAATGGTGAAATTGAAAAATCAGCTATAGCAGCTCATAGTTTATTAGAGAATCATAGAATTGAAAAACTTTTAAAACATTTAGAGAAACCTTTGGAATTAACAGTTTGGGAAAAGATATACATTAAAAAAACCATACTAGAACCATGAACTTCGAGGTTCCAGACGAACCAAGTTTGATTACAAAGTTCTTCAAAAGTACACCATATGGCAGTTTAGAAAATTACTGGCATAATAAAAAATTGACAGTCGTGAAAACAGCTGAAGATGGGAATGATGTATTTCCCGATACTACAGTTCCATGCTTAAAAAAATATATGTATGAGGTAAGAATCATTCAGGATTCATTTTATTCTTATTAAGAAAACCTCATAATATAAAAATTCCCAAATTTGTTATATTAACAGCACATTATATTGTATGGAAATCTAATAAAAAAATGGAGAACAAATTGCATTTCTCAAAATAAAGAGGAAAAAAAAAATTGTTATATCAACATGTATTTGAATGGTCTTTTTTTTTTTGCAAATGCCCCAGGTTGGCTTTCGACATTCCTGGTGTTCTCTCCTGGCATGGCGTACTTGTAACCCACATCTGAGATTGGGGCACCTGGAAGGTGGGGTTACGTTGCCCCAATGATATGATGGGTGATGATGACGATACTGGTGCGCCAGGAGAGTCTCTAATCCTAAGATTAATCTAAGATCAATATGAATGATGATTAAGGTAGAATTTTTATCACTCACCTCATATTGTTCTTCTTATTTGATTATAAACTAGTTCCAGAACATAGTTTCTGTTCCATCCTCAGACAGAACAACGGTCGTAACAATACTGAGGACGGAACAGAAACTATGTTCCGAAACTAGTTTATAGTCAAATAAGAAGAATATAAATTCTACCTTGATGAATATACCTCATAGTGATGAATGATGATGATTGCGATGGCCATATGATTTTGGGGACATTTGTCTTACAGGTGAGGAAAAACCCTGATAAAAACCTCACCCAGAAAAACTGTCCCGACCGGGGATCGAAACCGGGCCCGCTGTGTGACAAGGCAGCATGCTACCTCGAGACCACAGCGGTGGACTGTAATTTATAATAAATTGGTCATAATGAACTCTAAGTATTAAATTAATATTTTTATTTAATTCTCAAATTGAACCTCAAAGCATTTTTTCCCTGTGAAAATTAAATAAAATAGTAAACTCTGTTACATTTAAATTTAAGTTATGTTAAATCCAATATTAATAGTTAAATACGTGAAATAACATTATGAGGTCCTTAATTCAATGAATGAGTCACTTCTTATCTTACCATATACTTCATGTTTTTTTTTAACTGTATTGGCTAACTTTAAAGGACGAAACATTAAAGAAAGCTGACAAAAATTAAAAATAGCATACAGAACTAATAACAAATTAAATAACATAATAAGCAATAACATTGAATAAAATAATTTCAATAGTAAAGGACTATATAAATTGACGTGTAGAGATTGTAACAGATTATATATAGGAACAAACAGAAGTTTTGATATTAGATTTAAAGAACATTTTCGAGATTTTTATTCATGCAGAAGGAAAAATCAAGCTATGCTAAACACATTATCCATGAAGGACATTGTATGTTAGATATTGAAAACACCCTAACAATAATGCAGAGAGAAAATAATCTAGCTAAGATAAACGTACTCGAGGAGACAGAAATTTTGAAGGCAGTTAACAACAACGCCCATCTGATAAATGAAACACACCCAGTACATGTAATCCCCTCTACCAGATTTTCAGTGAAACACCAGTATTGAATCCTGCTGATGATGGGACTAGTCCCGAAAGCGCTACAGATAAATAATCCTTAAGTTGAGGAGACGGACCTTTTAGGTAAATATTTCATAATTTTATATTTTAATTTTGAATAATACCTCAACGGAACTTTATCATGAATTTCATTAATGTTGAATCAAAATGTTATTTCCCATAATTAATTTATGATTTTTTTTTTTGCCTAAGATCTCCAGTTTTACATACTGGCACACTAATGGAGAACTAGTAGCACAAGTGGTTTGTGCAGCAGTATGTTAAAATGGAGGAGATTTTAGGTATGAATTCAGTTCAGACAAAATGTTTCTTCTTCAAAAAAAATTATTTAAAGCAGCTTCATAACCTAAAACAGTAAAAATATTTAACTTTTACAGGGAATAATCACTATGGTGAAAAAATCCACATTCAGAAAAACAAAGGAAAACTTATGAACTTTGAAATTACTGCAAATTCTGACCTGATCCAGAGGTTCATCGGTCCACCAACAGAGGGAAAAAGAAGAGTTTCTTCCAATCGATATAACATCAGTCGCCAAGATAGTACTGAAGATGAGACCATTATGGTCTCAAAATCACGATCTACTTAGAAGATTTATATGAGGAAAGGGTAGGAAACATTTGATTTTACCAGTAAAAACATATTTTAAAACTGATTTACAGAACTTTTGAAGATGTATAATCTTTGAAAAAACTTTGTTAAACTGAATAACTGACCAAAAAACGAGTGTAATTGGAAACAAAATGGCTAATCTTTTAGCAAAAAAAGGGTACTAAAATTTTACAGAAAACGAATCAAATCCTGCCCTATCTTTGTGCAAAAATTATTATTAAAAGAAACTTCCAGAAAGAATTGATGGGGCACTTTACAACACAAAATAATGAGAAATCATGGGTGGCTATCTTGCAGAATAAAAACTTAATACCTGAACAACCAAGGCAACATTCAGACTGTCAACAGGCAGCACACCTACACTTCAACTCTCCAACTTGTATACTGTGTCAAGATAATAACTCAACAATGAACAAAGACCACATTCGTAAATTAATGAGTACTTTTTTACATCTTAGCTCATATTTTATGTTTCCTTAAACACCGGAATTAGTTCTCTTACACATAGTTAATTCCCTAACCCCAAAAGCTACGAGCCGTTGCTACGATTTTCTATGTCAATGCTCTTCCATCTGAGACACCTAGGCCTCCAATCTAAACGCGTATTTTTCTCTTACACATAGTTAATTCCCTAACCCCAAATGCTACGAGCCGTTGCTACGATTTTTGCAAATGACGGCTTCTTTATTAAGAAGACTTTTTATTGGGAATTTAAACATTACTTATAAAGCCAGTAGTGCTTCTTTCAATGTTAATATTATTTGTTTTTAAACATAAGATGGACAAATTATATTTGAAAAGAAAAATACACGCCTAGATGGGGGGTTTGAACCGAGGACCTTTGACTTTCTAGCTCAGATGGAAGAGCACTGACATAGAAAGTCAAAGGTACTGGGTTCAAACCCTAATCTAGGCGTATATTTTTCTTTCAAATATAATTTGTCCATCATTAAGACGTTTAAAAACGAAAAATATTAACATTGAAAGAAGCACTACTGGCTTTATAAGTAATGTTCAAATTCCCAATAAAAAGTCTTCTTAATAAAGAAGCCGTCATTTGCAAAAATCGTAGCAACGGCTCGTAGCATTTGGGGTTAGGGAATTAACTATGTGTAAGAGAAAAATACGCGTTTAGATTGGAGGCCTAGGTGGCTCAGATGGAAGAGCATTGACATAGAAAGTCAAAGGTCCTGGGCTCAAACCCCAGTCTAAGCATATATTTTTCTTTTCAAATATAATTTGTCCATCATTAAGATGTTTCTTCTTCTTCTTCCTTCCAAGTATTAGGCCAAGGCCTGTTACGATCCTATAGAAAATTTTCCCTCCAGCGTTTTGATCCTTCCGGGAAATTCTCGTATAAGACTTGAAAGCATAATAATAGTCCCTTCGATTGGTTGCTGGCCAAAGGAAGGCCATTAAGATGTTTAAAAACGAATAATATTAACACAGAAATTAGTTACTTATTTTAGGAATTCACACTATGAAGTACGAGGGCGGATCGGAAAGTAACGCACAATAATTTTTTTTTTAAAAGTTTAATAGTAAAAAAAAAGAAAAAAATCACAAATGAACTTACATCTTTTACCTACTTTTCGACATAGTCACCAACTTTCTCAACACATTTTTCCCATCGTGTTAGGAGTTTCAATATGCCCTGTTCGTAGAAGTCCGTTTGGTTGGAGTGTAGCCATCTGCGCACTGCTGATTTCACTTCCACATCTGTCTCAAAGCGTTTGCCGGCCAGGAATTTCTTCATGGGACCAAACAGATGAAAGTCCGATGGTGCAAGATCCGGACTGTATGGTGGATGCTGGAGCACCTCCCAACCAAATTCGGCGATTTTCTGACGAACGACAGCAGCAACATGGGGGCGAGCATTGTCATGAAGTTTAACGTTAATGTTGTGACGTTTGTCACGAATGGCACGACGCAACTTCACCAAAGTTTTAATGTAGGCCGCAGCATTCACAGTGGTCCCGTGTTCAGCAAAGTCCACCAATAAAACACCATGCATATCCCAGAACACTGTCACAAGCACTTTCCTGGCAGATTGAGTCACTTTGAATTTTTTCTTTACTGGGGAACCAGCATGTTTCCACTCCATTGATGCCTACTTTGTTTCGGGCGTGTAGTGGTACGCCCACGACTCATCACCTGTGACGATTCCTTCCAGAAAGTCATGTCCTTGTGCGGTGTACCGCGTTAAGTGGTCCAAGCTTGCCATCATTCGCTGGCCCTTGTGGTCGTCTGTCAGGTTCTTAGGCACCCAGCGAGCACTAACTTTACGGAATTTCAAATTTTCATGAACAATATCGTACACCGCACCATAGGAAATGTTGAACTTCTGCAATAAGGCTCGCAGTTGCACACGCCGGTCGTTCAGAATTGCCGCCTCAATGCCTCTGACATTCTGCAGGATTGCTGCTGTTGTCGGCCGGCCGGAGCGTGGCGAATCACTAAGGTTCACGCGTCCCTCTTGGAAGAATGTGCACCACCTGGAGACATTGCTACGGTCCATACAATCATCCCCATACACGCCACGCATGTCCCTGTGAATTTCACTGGGTTTATGCCCTTTGGCCCACAAAAATCGAACAACACTTCTCTGTTCCTCACAGGTGGACGACTGTAGCATGCGTGCCATCTTTGTTGCATAGTTCAAGCTTCTCTCGCAAGAGGTACACCTAAGAAAAAAATACCATCTGTAGTGAAAACTTCAAACTATATCTCTGTGAAATTTCAACATTCTAGCTGCAATACCAAGGCAGAAAAAATTATTGTGCGTTACTTTCCGATCCGCCCTCGTATATTCATTTGGGTAGAATTTTTTATCACTCATCTCGTACTGTTCAATATGAGGTGAGTGATAAAAAATTCTACCTAATAAATACAGGAACTAGTTCCCGGGTTTAAGGAAACATAAAATATGAGGTAAGATATAAAAAATGACTTACTTATTTACGAATTAAGAACCTCATAATGTTATTTCCCGTATTTAACTATGAAAAGACAACCTTTTTTTTTTAATCTATATACAGAAGAACAAGTAGGAAATTATGAACTTTGAAATTCCTGGAAAAAGGAGCCTCATTACCAAGTTCTTTGGAACACAGATCCAGGGCCGACAACTTGAAGAAAAGAAAAAACCAGTTTGTGAACAAGCTGAAGATGGAGCAATAGCTTTGAAACGATCGTCCAACAAAATAAACATATGAGGTAAGAATGTTAAAAAAATACAAACTCAAATATTAAAGACAACCTTACTAACTGTAAGATTCTCAAGATGTCACCAACAAGAACTCTGGCTGGACTCTGTTGGGAAGCAAGAAAGCAAATGTAACAGATCCAAGCTAATGGGCATTACACTACTATTACTAAAACTAGTGTAAAATTAAATATTCTTCTGATGTTTTAATTATTAATTTAACACTCACTGAAGGATAAATTACATTTGAAGAGAAAAATTATACACTAAGACTGGGGCTTTGGCTTTCTAGGCCAATCAATGCTCTACCACTGAGCTACCTGAGAAACTCCAATCTAAACACAAATCTTCCTCTTATACATTGTTAATTCCCAATTTTAATTTTCCAATAAATGTCTTCTTAAACAAGAAACTGCCATTTGGGCAATTTCGAAACTCCCACAAATTTTGACTTGATCCAGAGGTTCATCGGTCCACCGATAGAAGGAAGAAGAAAACCGCCAAGAAACGATGTAACACCAATCAATGAGAGGCTACTGATGATGGAGATAAGCTCCGAAACTGCAGTCTAGAAGAAAAAGGATATGAGGTGAGGTAATAAAAACATTAATTTAATTCTTAATTGAGCAAATTTTCGTAGCTGTCAGCAATTGGGAATTAACATGGTACGAGGGTGGATGAAATATAAACCGGAATTTCTATCTGGAGGCTCTAGTAGCAAACTGCAAAGGTTGCAGTTTGGAGGGGAAGTTGGTGGGGGTGTCTGGAGTAGGGATCTCGATGTGTCGCACTCCGAAGAGCAGTCACTTGCTTTAGTATGCCATGAGCGAGCAAGAGGTACACACGTCTGTTGCACAATGCATTATTATTAAGTTTTTGGCAAAAGAAGGCACTAAACCTTCTGAAATTTTGAGAAGGCTCCATGCGCAGTTCGGGGAAGCAACACTTTCAAAGATGCAGGTGTATGATTGGCGCAAAAAAATTTTAGCGGGCCGGGATTCAGTGGAAAATGAGCCCCACCAAAGATGGCAACGAACAAGCATCACTGCAGAAAACATTCGTGCTGTACGGAACCTTATTGAGGAGGATTGGCGCATAAAAATTTCTGAAATTGCTTCACACGTTGGAATAAGCTTCGGAAAGCAGCCGCAACAAACGCCGTCGGAAACTGATCCGAAATGTGATTGTGCTGCATGACAATGCAAGGCCACACACTGCTCAGTTGACACAAGAAAAACTGACGAAAATGCATTGGACACCTCTGGAACATCCTCCTTACAGTCGAGATTTGTCACCCTGTGACTACCATTTGTTTGGGCCACTGAAAGAAGACCTGGGAGGAAGGCAGTTTGGTGACAATTCAGTGGTAGAGAAGTTCATGCACAACTGGCTGACTACAAGTCATCCCTCATTCTTCAAGGACGGCATCAAAACGTTGCCATCTCGATGGCAAAAGTGTGTTGGAAATGCAGGAGA
>JASPKZ010010291.1:0-63748 GCA_030220185.1 Diploptera punctata | reverse complement strand
TGAAACGGAATCTTGTATAACTGTTATTATTAGGTATATTATATAATTATACACATATTTAAGTTGTTTATTTTGTTTGTTTTCTTCTGGTTTATTTAAAATATTAAATTAACTGAACCAACTGATGTATCCAAAAGGATACATTACGAATTTAAGGGTTAAGGCTGGATTCAATACAATTTGTATGGTCGATGATGGAGAGCGGATTTGTTAAGTGTAATAATCCTGCTGATGATGGGACTAGTCCCGAAAGCGCTATAGATAAATTTGAGGAGACGGACCTTTTATGTAAATATTCCATAATTTTATACTTTAATTTTATAATTATCATACGACACACATACGGAAAAATGCACTGGACAAATTCAATTTACAAACTTGTTATGAAATGTGAAAAAAGTAGTGAAACCTATACTATATGAATCAAAGTTTTAAATTGTATGCTTGTTTTAATGATGCTGTAAATGACACCATCGCTACGGTTAATGAAAGTTTCGCCCAGAACGACACGTGCCCAGAGTCCTTTAAAGACAAAGTTCACAGATAATTATTTTCCCGCAATACTTGTAGTTCTTCACAATGTATCTTCTCAGCATGGATTCTATTACAGAAACTATGCTCTTATACTGTTTTCCAATTTTATTAGTATTATTAATCTATGAAGCATTTTATAGTAGTAGTAGTACGTGGTAATAGTCCTGATCACTCCATTGGGAAACAAAAGACCTTGATAAAAGGTCACCAACGCACTCTGTTGTTTGCCAATGCTTTAATTTCATTCCAATTCACCCTGCCTGTTCGCTTCATTCATAATGGTATTACTACATGTTGCCCTAGGTCTTCCTCTTCGCCTTCTCAATCCTTGGGGTTCCAACCAAATGCCATTTTTGTGATGTTATCATTTCTCTCTCCTTAATACATGACCAACCCATTTCCATTTTCTAAATTTTATTTCTTAATAAATTTATTTTGATTCGTTCTTCTCCAAAGTTCTTTAGAGGTGTTTTATAAAGTGCTGTAATTACATATATTATAATCAAATAATAAGATTTGACAAAGGTAATAAAAAAATATCCTGATCTATTTGTTCTTTAATGCGATGTGTACTGCGATTCTAATCTATCCCGTGAGTTCCTTGTGGACAATGAGCTGGATTAATATAACTGTTTACAACATTCGTTGTTCAAGAAAATTAATTTTTGGAACGAGTGTGGGTTGAGTGTTTAATTACTGAGACAAGTAAATACTCATCAAGTCAGGTGTCTTCAGATTACTAATTGGACGAGATTAATTAATTTAATGACGAGAATACGTCAGGATGCGGGTTTTAGGCAACGTATTGTAGATAAATTACTTGATACCTCGTAGCCTAATCAACAGTAACATGTTATACAGTGCTAAGAATTATTACCGAGATGACGTTGGTCAAGGGCATCTTCAGGACCACCACAGGGGCAATTTAATTGCATTGAGCAGGCAATTACTTCAAGATTTAACTGGTGCTGCTGGACTATTGTTTTATTCAAATGCCCTCCAAGCAAATGCAAGATTGTTTTACATCCCTCAATCCAGTAGCGGAGGTGAGTTCTGATAATTATCTCCGGTGTGGCATTTCTAACTCCGGTATGAAATTACTCGCATTAGGCGTATCGAGTAATGAGTAGCAGATACAAAAAAATAGCATGTTATACTTGTAATATTCCTTTTAACTTTGGCTTAAAAATATTTATATAAAGCATAGTATATTTTAAGTTCGCCTCTGTGGTCTCGGAGTAGCATCGGTGCCTTGTAGGGGCGGGTCTGGGTTCGATCACCGATCAAGACAGGTTCACTGGATTTTTTTTCGGATTTTTCCTCATCTGTAATATCCATCCATAGTAATTCTGCCCGAGGGCAGGTCTTTCACTGCAGTCATAGCATTTTCATGTTATGCTTGCAGCTTTACTAGGGAATTGTAGGTGTGGTAGCTTCCCATTGCTTTCCACACCGGTGAAGGATGATGATGACGATGATAATGATAAGGATGATGATGATGGCCATATGATTTCGGGGACCGTTTGGGCCTTAAAATTTTCCTGACACATTTGTCTTACAGGTGAGGAAAAACCCCGATAGAAACCTCACCAGAAAAACTGCCCCGACCGGGGATCGAACCCGGGGCCGCTGCGTGACAAGGCAGCACGCTACTTCGACACCCACAGCGGTGGACATCTGAATATAAATGTCAGGAAACTTTAAGGCACAAACGATCTCCCAACACTATCTGATAAACAAATATAAAGCATAATATATTTTAAGTTCACCTCTGTGGGATAGGAGTAGCGTCGGTGTCTTGTAGGCAGCGGGTCTAGGTTCGATCACCGGTCGGGACAGGTTCACTGGATGTTTTTTTTTCGGATTTTTACTCATTTGTAACATAAATGACAGGAAACTTTATGGCACAAACGATCTCCCAATATTATATGATAAACAAATATAAAGCATGGTATATTTTAAGTTCACCTCTGTGGTCTCTGAGTAGCGTCGGTGCCTTGTGCGCAGTGGATCTGGGTTCGATCATCGATCGGGACGGATTCACTGGATGCTTTTTTCTTCGGATTTTTCCTCATCTATGATATAAACGTCAAGAACTTTAAGGCGCAAACAATCCTCCAACACTATCTGGTCTTCATAATAATTATCATTTCACCATGTTTAGTATGAATGTGTGAGTGAATGGTGTGTTTCGTTTTAATATTGAGTCGTCTCGGAAGCGGCCTGGATTGAAATGATCGCTCATTCATGGAACCTCTCAATGCCCTTAAATGGTCAAAAATGTATGTGTGAGATCGAAAGTTTAAAATCCTTCTCTCTAAGATCATGCTTTTATTATTCCTGGATGACACGGGACGTGCAAATGTACGATCAGTTGAATACTTAAACTGCTCTAGAAGAGAGGGATGAAGAGAAGGAGGAGCAGAAGAAGAAGATGTTGATTGTTTTACTTAAACCTTTTTGTTTAAAAGCTTTAATCTAATGAATAAAACTCAATGTTTGTTTCTTTGTTGGTATGTTTGTTCGTATTCTATGCGCGGCCATACCGTTGATCCGATTTTGATGTTTTTTTTTTTGCAAAATCTTCAGGAGATTCCCAGGATGAACATAGGCTATAAGAGAGTTGTGATATTCAACCCCTTCACCCCTAAAATCACTCTTTGTGGTGAAAAACGTGAAATAAAGCCACTATTTTGACGCTTAAATGGCTTACGCTGCCTAAACCATAACAAATACACCAAATTAATGTATACAGAATTGAACATCTCAAAAAACTCTACAAAAGTCCGTGACAGCATATGTTTATCTTCTACGGATAACTCATAATAACCATTTTTGTCTTTCAATGATGACAAGAAGATCGGGATAAGCAGATTCCCGGGCAAGTATAACAGCGCACGGCAGGTGGTAAAAACACACTAACATTTATTTAGGAGTAGCAGCGCACGCCGAGTATCAGCTAGTGAATTATAAATTATTTGTTTGATATTATATAATTTTTGTTTAAAACATTGCGTAGTATTGATTGCGAAGTATTGCCCATGTCTAACAGGCCAGTGTGGGAAATGCAGTAATGACGATTAATGACAATGTTAATTTTGACTAAGTAACATGGAGGGAAAGTATGGAGGTAGTAATGCAAGCAAGAGGGCTAAGCATTGAAGATACCCATGATCGTAGGCTTTGGAGATTTGACACGGGAAGACGGTAACAGCTGTGAAAAAAAAAACCCGAAGATAGATAGAGTTAATTCTGTTAATACGTCCACCGCTGTGGTCTCGAGGTAGCGTGCTGCCTTGTCACGCAGCGGGCCCGGGTTCGATCCCCGGTCGGGACAGTTTTTCTGGATGAGGTTTTTATTGGGGTTTTTCCTCACCTGTAAGACAAATGTCAGGAAAACTTTAAGGCCCAAACGGTCCCCGAAATCGTATGGCCATCGCAATCATCATCATTCATATTCATCTTAGGTTAAGCTTAGGTTTAGGGATTCTCCTGGCGCAGCACTATCATCATCATCACCCATCATATCATCGGGGCAACGTAACCCCGCCTTCCAGACGCCCCAACCTCAGACGTGGGTTACAAGTACGCCATTCCAGGAGAGAAACCAGGAATGTCGAAAGGCAAACCTGGGGCATTTAAAAAAAAATAATAAAAATACAAATTAGATAGGAGCTGGTCTGGATCAAACAGGGAACTAAGGCACCAGATAACCGCTATGCAGTCCACGGCTTCCATCACAAAGTGTGTGTGAATGTCACCTATCATCAAATCGAAGACAGTTGCAGATGTAAACTGTGCGGACTAAAGTGTACAAGATATTATCTGGAATTGTGTTCTAAAGTGACAATGTCATTAGCGCAATTCGCTAATTAATGTTTTACGATTGTGCGCAATTATATTATTATTATAAAATTACAAATTATATTTTTCTTTGAGAGTTTAAGAAAACCATAAAAAATCGCTGTACATTTGGCCTAACCCGAGGTTTGAACTCGGTACATATGTGGGAACGCCGTAGCGTAGTGGTTAAGGCACTGAGCTACAAGCCGGAGGGTCGAGGGTTTAAGTCCCGTTGGGGTCAGGATTTTTAAACTGACCCAAACCCTCCGGCGGCACTATGGCCCTGGGGTCGACTCAGCCTCTAACGGAAATGAGTACCAGACGCTTGTTCTGGGGATAAAGGCGGCCGTCACGCAGGGCTGACAACCCGGCTGACATAAAGTGCCGATTGTCTAGAAAAAGTGGGAGCCTTAACCTCCTACTACCTCAAGGGCCTCCGGGTCTGTTGTGGGATCACTTTACTTTACATATCGAATATGACTAAACAACCTCGCTGAAAGTCTCGGGAATTGGTCTTGGTTTGCGAATGGAATTGGTGTTTTTAAAAGGTTGATATTAAACTTTCTACGCTAGAAAATTACACAGATGGTTAGGATTCCTTAAGGATGACATTAGTAACTCAACACCTTTACAGGCCAAAGGATTCACCTCCGAAGATGCCACCAATAACACTTCACACTTTTAACAAGAAGGTTCTATCTTTTGAAATAGCGATTAAATTTCCTTTTAGTAGACAAAGCCGACTTTGGTGTAAAAGAGAGAGATTAAATATGGTATTCCATAAGCAGGTTCGGTATTATTGAAAGTTAGCGGCAACGTGTGTCGTCCTCTGGCTGACATCTGGCGCCAGATACTGCGAAACTGGTAGTACAACTTGTTCCACTCATTGGTGTGAAACTTTCTCCGCCCCAAAACACATTTCTTCTTGTCAAAAATATGTCTGTTTCTGTAATGGATCCAATATTCATTCCTCTGTGGAGCGTATCAAGTGGTTCTTGTCCGTCATCAGTATTTAAAACTGGCGGCGAGACTGAAGTCATTCCTACCATTTCAGTGATGACTTTTGGCCTCTTTTTCCTACTTAGTAATATGTCAAAAGATAACAAGTAACGTTTACTTATCATCATCATCATCATCATCATCATCATCATATACCATTCATGAATATAGGCCATGTTGACTCATTTCGGTCCCAACTAGACAGGGCCTAAAAGTCGTTTTTGTAGACGTTCCGGTCGTCGTCGTCCTCGTCGGTGTTACCGAAGAACTATATCAGGGACCCTAGTTGGTGATATTTCGGGATTCACCTACAGAGCTAAATGGCTACAACATGTATCCCGAATATTTTATTATTGAAGGTATAGGCAAAGAGAACATAAAACATAGAATTGAATTGAGTAGCAAAATAATATCATCGTTAAATTCCATATGGTGGGCTAAGCATATTTGGAAAGACACAAAAAAATATATTGGTAAAACATTGGTGAAAACTGTTGCAATGTATGGAAGTGAGGTATGGACAATCAATAAGTACTACAAGAATAGACTAATAGCTCTAGAAATGGATTATTTACGGAGAATGCCAGAAAGTCTAGATTAGAACATGTCACAAATAAGGAAATTAGAAACATAATGGAAGCAGAAGAAAGCATAATTGAAAGAATTGAGGAGAAGGAATTAAAGTGGTTAGGACATATCTTAAGAATGGAAGATGAGCGATGGCCAAAGTAACTATATGAATGGCATCCGAACAGAAAGAAGAAAAGAGGGAGACCAAGGTAACATGGAAGGAAACATGAAGACAGTAATGCAAGCTAGAGGTCTAAGCATCGAAGATGCCCAAGACCGTAGGCTTTGGAGGTTTGACACGGGAAGACGGCAGCAGCTGTAAAAACCCGAAGATAGATAGAGAGATCAATTGAGTTCCTGTTTACTTGATGAAAATCCATATCTATTAATTAAATAAAAATAAAACGTAGTTTTATTTGATTTTCATATTTGTTATATAATTCAGTGACAGCTGTTTCGGTACACTGTACCTTCTTCAGACATGTTAACAAATTATGAATTGTGTTAAAAATATAAATAAATATTGTTGTATTGTTGCTTAGATCAGTTGGAACACAATTCATAATTTGTTAACATGTCTGAAGAAGGTACAGTGTACCGAAACAGCTGTCACTGAATTATATAATAAATATGAAAATCAAATAAAACTACGTTTTATTTTTATTTAATTAATTTGATTTATTTACTAGCTAGTACCCGACATGCGATTCTACGCCCAAATAAATGAAATATTCTTTTATGTTTAGTTGAAAAAGTAAAAAGAACAATTATTATACATTTATATCGTAATTATTTCCTGCCGTTGCCCGGGAATCTACTTATCCCGATCTTCTTAGCATCAATGAGCTGAAAGACAAAAATGGTATTGTGAGTTATCTCTCATTTCATAGGTTTTTTATAGGCCTACGCCACACGCCATCCGGGCCTTACAGTGGTTACGATCTGTCGGGAGAGGGACTTTAAACTGCGGAACACACGCATACTTTTTTGACCATACAAGTACATGGAGAGTCTTCCTGAATGAGTGATCAGCTCAATATTAGGACCTTCTCCGAGACAACACAAGACAAAACACACCATTCACACAACATTCATACTAAACATAGCGAATACACTAATGTTGATTATGGTGACCAGATGATGTTCAGGCACCGCTTGAGCCTTAAAATTTTCTGACGTTTATCTTACAGGCGAGGGAAAAAACCGAAAAACAAACACTAGGGAACTTGAGCCGCCCGGGAATCCAACCCGGTCCTGCTGCGTACGAGACAGCGACGCTACCCCCAGACCACGGCGGTGGTCCTGACTAGACCTAAATACAGTATTTTATTTTGGAACTTGCGTAGCCGAGCGGTTAAGGTAGGAAGCCTTGGCGCAGAGCTACGGGACTTGTCCTGGTTCGAGTCTCCATGGGGGAAGAAATTTTTTCATGGTATTTCGGCCAGTATGGGACCGGTGCCCACCCAGCATCGTGAGGCAATTGGGTAGCTACAATAAGTAGTGGCTCCAGGTTGAGGAACCAGCTATAACGGCTGGGGGACTCGACATGCTAACCACATGTCACCCCTACACTGGCTGTTGATCATCTACCTCTGTGATTGACACATGTGGATGTGAAGGGCAGCAGCCGGCTGGTAAAAGGGCAACCGCTGAAAAGTGGAAAGACCCTTAATCGGAAATCGGTAATTTGTTGCCTGATCCACGTAAAAGAATCTAGGCTTATTTGGTAGCCTAATTGATTTATAGCATGATATAAATAAAACATGTGAAATTTTTTCGCACACTTGTGAAATGAAAGTTTCGCATAACAAGCCTCTAATTAAGGCGAACGAGTTGCACTTGTTTGTTGTTGCAATTTTCCAGCTGAGATAATATTTCATTAACGTACTCATCACATCTTGGTACGCATCATACTCTTTGTGTCCACGTCTCTTATTACGGCGATCTATCAAATTAAATTGATCGATTGGAAATCTCTACTATAGGGGTGCCACAAGTGTATACTGTAAAAACTTCATATGCCAATTATACGTAAGCAGTTTGTTAAAGGTAGATATAAATATGGGTATAAGTGTTAAAGACAATTATACGAGTAATCAGCCCAAGTTCTTGCTTGAATAAACTTGTTGAATTTTTCGACACAAAAAAAAGTTTAAACTAGCATTTTCTTTATCTATAATTATTTTCAAGACAGGGTGGAACCCATGTACCAAAGATTTAATCGAGTGGAAAATTTTTTCCTCGTTTTGAATTAATGTGTCAAATACTTTCTAAAAAGTTGGGGAAGATTGCATAAATAACGATTTTGTAATCAATAATCAATTGAAGTTGAGGTGTTTACTTGATGAAACTCGCCTATTTACTTAATTTAAATAAAAATAAAACGTAGTTTATATGTGATTTTCATAATTATTATATGATTCATTGACAGCTGTTTCTTACATCACTGTACCTCTACCTTCTTCAGACCTGTTACCCATTAATATATACCACCCCCACCCACTCATTTTTTGGAGGTTGAACACCCAAACCACGGTCTGACTACCATTCTCACAGCGACCATTCACGTATCTTGTCCAGCAAGAACCCTTCCTATTATCTATACATATTCTTAGCCTAGAATAATAGGAACAGGTAACTCTGGAGCCACATAAAACAACTGGTCCCATGATTAAATCGATACCCACTTGAACCACTGTCAATAGAATACAGCATATCTTTCCAAGCCGAAAGAAACAAACCAGACGCTCTGCTACCATAACTGGATTGCCGGATCGCAATCGCGCTCAACCGCTATCCAGGAATCTGTAGTTACAGAACCACCATGTCGGTCAGCTGGGCACTCGGGGTCGGCCGGATCCACCAAGTGCTCGACTGCCGAACATTCCATTATATATAATTTGTTAACATGTCTGAAGAAGGTACAGTGTACCGAAACAATATGAAAATCAAATAAAACTACGTTTTATTTTTATTTAATTAATATTGTAATCACTTTAACATCTTAAAATTACGTTTTCAGAAACTTGTAATTATATCCTACATTCCTCTCTGTACACAATACACATTGCGGATGTAAAGTGTCCTGCCGAGTGTAAATTGAAAAAAAAAAAAAAAAAAAATGCGCCTCCTAGCGCGACACACCAAAAAGAAAAGTGCAGTGGGTGGTGTAGGTAAACACACAGATTATTATTATTACTAGATTCATACCCACAGATTATTTAATCAAATTTGTTAACCTAGAAGCCAATCATGTAATATATAATGGATCTTGCAAAGAATTTAACAATTTACTACTAATACTATTACTACTACTTCTACTTATACCTCTACTTCTATTGCTAGTAATAATATCAATAATAGTTACCCGGGTAGCGAGGGATAAGTAAAAGTATCTACAAGAGAGAGATTAAACTGAGTACAGATATTATGTATATTCATATACTTTTACTACGTTTAATATAGGCCTATACATATATTGTGGAAAGCAACTGGAAGCTATCATACCTGTAATTCCCTAGTAAAGCTGCAAAGCATAGCATGCAAATGCTATGAGTCTAAATTCCCCTTACAGAGTTTGAGGACTTATAGAGGAGACCATGAAATTAAATTTAACATAGACACCCATGTCCGGAAATGTACCGTTTTTCCGTTACACACAAAATAGCACTACAACACAAGTTGCTTTCTCCGAGTTCTGCTGCCTGTCGTCTGGAATAACTTAAAGTAAGGACTCGATGTGACGACCACCAACATCAATATAGATGTTGTACCTTCGTACCATGTTCTCGTACACACAATCACCAATCCCTGGGCCTCCAACATCCGCCGCAACCTAACTCGTACTAGTAGGTCTTCCTCGGATTCTACAGGGGTCTCGTAAATTAAGGTTTTCTTGTGACCTCACATGTAGTAGTCTAGCGGGGTCAAGTCGGGTGAACGCGGAGGCCAAACAATCGGGCCTGCCATTGCACCGAGCTTCACTGTACAGTAGCATCACGTCTGTGTATTCTACAGACACGTATGCCATAGATAACAGCAACACAGTACCAATGAAGTACAAACACCTTGAATTCTGCTGTGTAATGTCGTGAAGAATGAACCCATTCGCTTCAGGATTAAAGCTCAATGCATCTTTCCAGTAACCATAAACCATATTGTCTATATTCAGATATTCAAAACAAACAAAATATAACGGTACTTGAAATCACAATAAGGGTGAAGGCCAAACACATTCGTCTACTGTTCATAAATGTTAACAAAGATTACTCTGCCAAGGAACGTACAAAATATCGCAAAATATATAACAGTAGAGTTAATCGAGTTAACCTCGTCTTCTGAGTTGAAGGTCATTTAACTGCCGGCGAGTCTACTTCGTCTTTTGAGGCGAATGAGTTAATACAGTACTGTGCAGGTACAAATGTCTTGGGCGGATCACAAACTCAACTGAATAGCACGTAAATAAACTTGCAGTGGACATGGAGCATCAGATGAGCGGGGAATAACATATGGACTACCCTAGTCAAGGCTATCCTAGTGAGTGGCGCCGAAAAAGCGTGTGTGGTGATTTTGCGTGTAGCCGAAAATCTGTACGTTTCCCGACACGAGTTCCTATGCTAAACTTAATTGTCTTGGTCTCTACTATAAGCCCTCAAACTCTGTAAGGGGAATTTAGACTCTCTCTCTCTCTCTCTCTCTCTCTATATATATATATATATATATATCCATCCATAGTAATTCTGCCCGAGGGCAGGTCCTTCACTGCAATCATAGCATTTTCATGCTAAGCTTGCAGCTTTACTAGGGAAATGTAGGTGTGGTAGCTTCCCGTTGCTTTCCACATCGGTGGAGGACGATGATGATGATGATGATAATGATAAGGATGATGATGATGGCCATATGATTTCGGGGACCGATTGGGCCTTAAAGTTTTCCTGACATTTGTCTTACAGGTGAGGAAAAACCCCGATAAAAACCTCACCCAGAAAAACTGCCCCGACCGGGGATCGAACTTGGGCCCGCTGCGTGACAAGGCAGCACGCTACCTCGAGACCACAGCGATGGAATATATATATATATATGGTTATGCCGTAGCGTAGTTGGTTAAGGCAATACGCTATAAACCAAAAAGTCAGGCTTCGAGTCCCGGTGGGGTCAGGGTTTTTAAACTGACCCAAACCTTCTGGTGGCACTATGGCCCTGGGGGTCGACTTAGTCTCTAATGGAAATGATCACCAGACGCTTGTTCTGGGAGTAAAGGCGGCAACGCTACCCCGAAACTACAGCGCGGTAGACTTAATTTTTGATCAGGAAAATAAACTTCAAATTTATAATTAATAACATCCTATGTACGATACTCTAATTATTTTGCGGCTATTATCACAATTTTGTCCATCCCTGTTTTACTACGTGATCATTAAAATGACGTAAGGGTATATGGGATCGATACCCCGGAAGATATTTTCTTTTAGACTGACTAATGAGATCTGGTAAGATGCCCATCCCATCGACTTTTTGTGGCGGTAGAAGTAGAGAACAAGCGGGTAAATGACTGGACTGAGATCGTGACATACTCCAGTCATGACCGTGAACTGTACTGGTCACAAGGACTTACTATATTGCAATACAATATTGATTTACTAATCAATTGAAGTTTCATTCTGTAAATTACTGATTACTGAATGCACTTTCTTTTTCTTAGCATTATATTTATCTTCTTTCCATTTGTAGAACCCACATCCGGTGGTGTCTCTAGATGTACAGCCTTTGAAAGAATTGATGACGCTCGGATAATTTTCAAGTCACAGAACGAAACCATTGCGCATGACCAGAAATCAGCTATTTGGTTCACAAGTGCGAAAACTATTTGAGAAACTCTAAATCTGTTCTATTTCGTTGTGTGTCATGCAAGAGAAAATAGTTTCGTGTAAATAAATACTGCAGTAAATAAAACAAAGCCTGCCGATCATGGGACAAGTCCCGAAAGCGCTACAGTTAAATAATTAATTAAGTTGAGGAGACGGACCTTTCAGGTGAATATTCCATAATTTTATATTTTAATTTTTATATAGTATGTAGCTATTTTTTTTTTGCAAATGCCCCAGGTTGTCTTTTGACATTCCTGGTTTTCTCTCCTGGCATGGCGTATTTGTAACCCACTTCTGAAGTTGGGGCGCCTGGAAGGCGGGTTTACGTTGCCCCGATGATATGATGGGCGACGATGATGGTAATGGTGCGCCAGGACAATCCCTAATCCTAAGCTTAATCTAAGATGAATATGAATGTTTGATGATTGCGATGGCCATATGATTTCGGGGACCGTTTGGGCCTTAAAGTTTTCCTGACATTTGTCTTACAGGTGAGGAAAATCCCGATAAAAGCCTCACCCAGAAAAACTGTCCCGACCGGGGATCGAACCCGGGCCCGCTGCGTGACAAGGCAGCACGCTACCTCGAGACCACAACGGTGGACTATGTTGCTAAATTAAATAGATACATTTTGAATAATAAAACAAACGAAACTAGTAACATACAGTTAATACTGGAGGAGGGGAAGAAAAAAATTCAATCCATCTCTAAAATTAAATCTTGCTAAAAAAGGATATATAACATAATAATAATAATAATAATAATAATAATAATAATAATAATAATAATATAATAATAATAATAATAATAATAATAATAATAATAATAATAATAATAATAATAATAATAATAATAATACTAATAATAATAATACTAATCATAATAATAATACTAATAATAATAATAATAATAATAATAATAATAATAATAATAATACTACTACTACTACTAATAATAATAATAATAATAATAATAATAATTATAATAATAATAATAATAATAATGCTTTATTTTAGCTGGCAGAGTTAAGGCCATAAGGCCTTCTCTTCCACTCAACCAGCGAATAGTAGAATTATACAAAAAATTACATACATAATAATGACAATAATAGTACTAATACATGATAACTCAAATAATGATAATGATAAATGGAGAAATTATGATACAAATATTGATAAAATCACATTATTCATTGTTATTTACATGTTCATTCTTAATATTTTAGGTCACACCATGTGAGTGGTCTCCGGTTAGATGGGAAATATTGAATTTCTAATGTGTGCATTAATATGATTATGAAATATGGAATGGCGATTAATGATAAAATATATTCAGTACAGAAATGTAAATCCGGCATTTTCTTTTATAATTTAGGGATATCACGAAATTGACGGGTTACAATATTTTAAACCGGGACCTCCGGGAACGTCGTAGAGTAGTAGGTGAGACAATACGTTACAAGCCGATAAGGTCGGAGGTTCGAGTCCCGGAAGAGTCAGATTTTTAATCCGGCTTAAACCTTCTGGCAACATCATAGTAGTGCTTCCAACAAAATGAGTACCAGACGATTGCTCGGGAGGTAAAGGCGAGCTGACAACTCAGTTGTTATCTCGTACTGATTCACTAAAAACGACCATGGCCTTGTTCAACGAAAAATAGTTCCCATTAGGACCTATGGAATTGACCTCATTTGGGAGAAGCTGAGTCTAAGATATTTAATAACTTTGGAAGCAGTCAAAACACGATTCTTGAAAACCGCTCTTATTTTACTTACTCACTGGCAATATCGAACCCGTAGGTTCATGGCCGCGCGGACATAAGCTCTCCATACATCCCTATTCTGAGCTAATGCTTTCCAATCATTCCCTGTATAATCTACTTCCCTCAAATCATAGTTAATGTTATTCTCCCACCTCATTCTTGGTCTACCAACTGGGCGTTTTCCTTCTGGCTTTCCTACAAGAAGCTTCCATGCACGTCTTTCATTCCCCATACGTGCAACATGTCCTGCCCATCGCAGTCTACGAGACTTAACTGTTCTTATTATATCTGGCTTCCTATACAAACCATATAGTTCATTGTTATGTAGTCTTCTCCATTCACCTGTCTGTTCATCTCTCTTTGGTCCAAAAATTTTCCTAAGTACTTTATTCTCAAATACTTGTAATCCGCTCTAGGTGTCTCAAAACACACAAAGTCGAGACTAGCATATGAACTCGCCAAGCAACCCTTCTTCGCAGAAGAACTGCATATGAGGCTACCATCCACAGACAGCTCAAATAAACTACTTCAGGAAAGGGAGAAGAAGAGACAAGATATATGGCTGGACTTTTATACAACAGAAGCCATGACAAACAGATCCTGGACCAACACCAATCAAGAACTCCGACACCTGGTGAACTCAACAGTGCATGGATACCACCACAAGATATGCAAGACCAAGTGTTTCCACGATCCCGGGAACAACTGTGTGTGTGAACTGTGCGAGAAACCATGCGACCATTTCCATGTAACCACCTGCAAAAAACGAGGGATGTCCCTGGTAGAATTCTGCAAAAAAAACTGTGTGAATCAAATTAATGACAAAACTTATATAACATATATTTTCTGCATAACTTGTGCGCATTTATTCTATTATTATTGTGTAAAAGGATGGAAATCTTAACCTCTTACTAGCCTAAGGCCTGTAGTGGGATCACTTTGTTTTTATCTTCGAGAACGAAACTCAAATGACTTCATTTAAGCTTCCCTATTCTCTCGTTTTAATTTAACGACAATGATTTATACAGCCTTAATTTAATTTATAAAGCAGCCTACCTATATACGTATATTTTGAAATAAATAAATTTTACATTATACTGGGTAATGTACGATAATAGACTTAATTATATTTTATTAAAATTATATTTTTTTGAGTTGGCATTTGTTTATTAATGGCATTATTGTTAGAATAACCGATGAGTTGTGAAATAGGCACCGTTAATTTACCTTGTAGTGAATTGCGCATTTTTAGCTTCATCTTTTATTTTTTTTCTGCGTCTTTTTGTATACCGGTATTGTACAAGTTAATGCAAGATTTAAATCATCATGGCATATTTATGAGGCAATAAATCACTAATTCTCTTATGTAAGTGATTTTAAAAATCCTTATCAATAAATAACATACAATATGTGAAAACGAAATAATAAAATCATATGTGTTTTGGAAAGTTATTTTTTTAAACGTCATTGAATTCATGCCACGATGTTCCTTGATTTATAACTTTGCAGGTTTATAAATTTAGTGAAACCTCAGATAGGCTACGTAAATTTTCATTTGTTTATTTTTGAGGACCTGTTATTTATGTACAAAAATCTTATGAGCATGTAATACGCATTTTCTTCTTTGGTTTATCGATTTGATTCAACAGAGAATTGCTTGTTCGCTCTGTATGTTCCAAAATAATGGTTTAAGATGTCAATGAGAAAATAATCTAAACGTAAATTTATTTATCGATACTTTACAATTTAATGCTTATTAGAGGTACGTAGCCGTGGCGTAGTCGGTAGAGTCCCTACCTTCAGTCCGGCGACCCGGGTCCGATTCCTGGCGGGGTAGGGGATTTTAAATCTTCACCTTGGGTCTGGGTGTGTGTGTTCTATGTGAGAATTAAAGAACGTTAACAAACAGGTAAAACAAGCAAGAAAAAGGTAAAACAAGAAGGAAAACCAGTATAAACAAAAAAAAAGAGTGTTTATGAATGATTTTTTATCACATTTGAGAATAATGTTGGAGTTAAATTGTACAATAATACCTTGCAACCCAAATGGTTTGAAGAAAACATTTTTTTGGCATAATACCCAACCTACAGTGTGCAGCATCAGTGACTCTAGAAACGATACAACTTTAGACGTCAAAGTATAGGGCTGTTCAAAAAGAAGGAACCGACTTCAAACATTTATTTCTTCAAAAAAAAAATATATATATATAAATACAATTCCAACGTTCCTGGAAAGAGAAAAGTTTGAAGTTCCGATCATGGCTGCATTGGCGCTGTTGTTTGTCATGTTGATAGTATCAAAATGGCGACGCAATAGAACGTTGGATTGGAAGAGCAGAATCAGAAAATCAACTTCATCGCTGGTGGTCTCCCAGGTCACCAGACTTAATCCCATGTGATTTTTATCTGTGGGTTTACGTAATAGACGTGTTTTTTATCTCCCCTATTCGTGACACTCTTGAATAACTGCGACACCGAATTGTTGAAGCTGCGAATTCGGTAACTAGAGACCAGTTGATTCGTATGTGGCAAGAAATGAGCCATCATTTTGATATTTGTTGTGTAACACATGGTGTTCATATTGAATCCATAAAGTAGTGAAATTTGAACTTTTCTTTTACCAGAAACGTTAGAATTGTGTTTATATATTTTTGTAGTTTGCAAGAAATAAAATGTTTGAAGCCTGTTCCTACTTTTTGAATAGCCCTGTATTAAAAAAAAATAATTTATACATTTCTATACAATATAGGTATAGTTTACCTGACTTCATGCAACCAAATAATACATTAGTTACTTAATATATGTCTCATTAAGACGGTGTGCTAACCACATGCCACTCGTTGACATATGTAGGTAAATAAGCTTAACTGAATAACTTGGTTAAGGAACTCCCACTATGGAGCACCCGTGTCCCCAAGGGGGACGTATGGGATATATACAAACAGCCACTGTGCTTATAGACTGTAAATTGTTGTTTAACATTAAAAGAAGTGCATTAGGATTCATTTTTCTAAACGAAGTTTTAAATTAGGTATTAGACTTTTTACTACTCTCTATCATTTTTATCTATTCCATTAACTTTTGTTATATTTATGGGCTAAATCATGATACCCATAGCCTATGGAGTATCGCTCTATGTTCGTGTCTTAAAATGCTTGGTTAGTAAGAATTACTTTTTTTTTTTTGCACTAGACTATGTAACTAATATTGTATACTTACTGATATTGTTGATGTGCATCGTAATTAGAAATTCCCGCATACAATTTTGGTTGCTATGAAAACAAAACAAATCTGAATACTTTAAAATGACCAAAAACACTATGCGGAAAGTAAAAACATTTATTTTGAAATATTGATAGTGACACTGCAATTTGTATTAATTTCGGTATTAATTCAACACACGCAGCTTTCCACGCCTCTTGTATTTCATCATCACAGCACACATCGTCTAAAACTTTCTCCATAATCAGAAATAAATCCCAAATCAAATTGCTTTTATAGTTTTAACAAATATAAAATGGCGACATGACCAACAATACGTACTTATTATTTTTCCATAGCAACACATATAGCCCATTCACCTGAAATGTAAAATTTATCTTCAAATGTATTTATTAATATTTTAGCTAATACCTTAATTATTAAATAAATACATATAGTGCAAAAAATAGTATGCGACACGAGAGTGGTAAACACATAAAAGAATACTGGAAATTTAAAAATACTCGGCGCAAGCGTCTCGTTTTTTTTCAAACTTTTCTCGATCCGTATCAAGTGTTTACCACCCTCGTATCGCAATATACTATTTTGGTCGATGTGACTAATTTCTTATACTTACCAATATTGTTGTTACTGGAAGTAAGTCAACGTTCCCACATCTAACTTGGTTGCTATGCAAACAAAAGAAATCGCAATGCTGATATTGATGGCCTCAAAAAGCACACGTTCGGTAAGGAAAATAAAAAAAAATCTTGAATGTTTTGTACACTAACTCGTACCTTTATTTAGACTTTTCCGGAATTAATGCAGAACATCCCACTCTCCAGGCTTCTTCAATTTCTCTATCATCTACCAAGACTCCTTCCATAATAAAATTATCATAAGTAATGCCACGAGTGATTTTCAAATTATCGATAAATTCACGACTCACGAAGTGAGGAGTGAATTTATCTAGAGAATTTGGAAATCAAGAGTGGCATTTGTTAGGACTATTTAACGAATAAAATTAAGCTATTTACTTACAAATCATTATTTAAATATAGTTATTTTAAAATATTTATATATTTAATGTAAACGGCGATGTTTGAAAACAAATGAGAAACGATAGGTGCGCTTCATCTGCTTCCTTTGTTTATCACTGCAACCTGATCATATTATTTATTGCCAAAGGAACGCAATATTGTAAGAATGCTCTAGTGGAGAAAAAATGAAACACTTCAAACTGTATATTAATACATTTCTGATGTCGTATGATGTAAATATGACAATTATATTTTTCTGGATTATTACCTGGGAAAAAAATACATTTAAGAAAGTGCAAACAGTGGTTTCTTTTTTTTTAGTGGTATAATCAATTGCTACAAATGCTTTTATATGTGTTGACATTCATGCACTATATATACAATATGGTAGCCGTATTTCTCACAGGCTCAGTCACTGCAAAATAATGGCCAGACCTGTTCAGAATATTAAGAAGGAGGAGCTTTGTTTAATATGGTAATTATAACACTGATAAATATTTCGTGAAACACGACTCTGATTGGTTGTAAAACAGAAATCATTGAAACATGATTGGTCATTGACTCCTATTTGGGGCGTGAGTTAAATAGTCATAGAGATTCTAATCACGGTACTACATATAAAAATGTCTCCACAGCCAACAATCCTTGCTTATAATAAAACAAATGAAAAGCTACATAGCAACGATCACCAAATGTTTCTTTCACATAGAAGTAATTTACATCCAACTAATATTTTAATTAATGTATTACTATATTTAATAAAATTAGTCACATCGATCAAAAAATAGTATGCAATACACATGAGGTAAGCATGTAACAGATCTCGTTGAAAATTGAAAAGCTCGGCGCAAGCGCCTCATTTTTCAAACTTTTTCTCGATCATAACAAGTGCTTACCTCACTTGTATCGCAATATATTATTATGTCATTGAAGGGCCTGCGAATAATTTGTAAAAAAATATCTGTTATGTAGTCAAACTGTATGAGCAATATTTAAATTCAGTAGATGTTTATCATAGAATTATTATATAAAAACTATTAAAATACAACTTGAGCTAATTTTAAACGTCAGTTTTAACATTATAATTAGGGCGATATCCACGACGTGTTACAAACCTGTTTATTTTTTCTCTCTTCCTGGGCTGTTAATTCTTATACCGACACTATTCATATATTATGTTTTTTTTTCAACAAAACTGTTTGATCTGCTTTTTATTCATACCAAATTTACATACTTAATTACTGCGTGATCTACAACTCGTGTCTGTATGCCTTTATATGGCTTCGGATCGGGCTTCACGAATACATAAATAATATTCTGATATCTATTTCTGGAAGATGTAACGACCTTATAATGTTATCGCTTAAATTACATTTGAAGAAATCAAGGCATTCCAAATTAATATATATATATATATATATATATATATATGGGGGAATGAAAGACATGCATGGAAACTTCTTGTACGAAAGCCAGAAGGAAAACGCCCAGTTGGTAGACCAAGAATGAGGTGGGAGAACAACATTAACTATGATTTGAGGGAAGTAGATTATACAGGGAATGATTGGAAAGCATTAGCTCAGGATAGGGATGTATGGAGAGCTTATGTCCGTGCGGCCATGAACCTACGGGTTCGATAGTGCCAGTGAGTAAGTAAGTATATATATATATATATATATATATATATATGTGTGTGTGTGTGTTCCGGATTATCCATTACATTTAGTTGTTTTTAAACAATTGCAATAGATTGGACACGCAAAAAGAATTTCCCAGAAAAAAATGAACAAACAGTGGAAGGGAGAAGAGTGTGGATAGAATGTGTTGCTAATTCCATGAAGGAAATAGGGAAACAAAAAATTAATTGGATGGAGAGAAGAGTTGAAGAATAAAATAAAAATAATTTTGGGCACAGGGAGATGCATATTGCATTGTAAAATATATTTAATAATAATAATAATCATGGTAATAATGATAATAATAATGCTAATAATGATGATAATAATAATGATAATAATAATAATAATTATAATAATAATAGCAACAATAATAATAAATTATATGTATTGATATTCATTCTATTTTAAACAAATATGTAAAAATTTTTATCACTGTTGTATGCCATCAATCAATCAATCAATCATGGTGTTCTGCCCAAGAGCAAGTCTTTCACTGTAATCTCAACATTCTCCACTCTTTCCTTAAGCGTGGAAAGACTCATCATGCTATGTTTGCAGCTTTACTAGGGATATATAGGTGTGGTAGCTTCCCTTCTTTTCCACACACCACTCTCTCTTTTGCATCTTAAAATCGTAATAGATCTTAAGAAGGACCCAAAGGGTCCCGGCTTGTAGTTGAGGAGAGTGGATTTGGCCAAGTTAGACCCTCCGGACTTTACCGAAATTCACCTAGAGGTTAAATATCAGTTCCATCAGGGTTTTTGACCAGATCAACGATCCGGAAATCCCAATTAGCCTCAACTTTTTATTACAGTTGTATGCCATAAACCTTCAGAAAAAGTCCATCATCATCAATCACGGATTAAGCCCATGTGGATTGTTCCGGTCTCATAAATTCTCACTCAAAAAGTTCAATCCATCTCTTTTTCGGTCTACCAACATTTGTCTCCTTTCGGTTTATAATTAAGTATAATTTTGGAATGCGATCATCTTTCATTCTTTGAACATGTTCTTTCCATTTTTTTCTAGATTCTTTATTTTATCTAAACGTTAAAAATATTTAGCTCATTTCTAATATCTTCTTTCTTCTTTTATATAGAAGTTTGCAGCCAGCTACACTTCTCAGGAATCTCATTTCAGCTGCTTCTATGTTAATGCAGCTAATTTATTTTTACTTTCTAGTATCAATTAATGATGTATTGATTATTATTTGATGTACGGTGGGGTAAGGGATTTTAAATATCTACTTTGTGTTCTACATTTGTATTTGCATGAGAGAAAAGGAAAAGAAAAGGCAATGAGTAAAGTAAAAGAGAAAGATAAAAAAAAATAAGCCACAAGGATAACTAATATAGGTATAGGTGCCTATATACATGAAAATTGTTTCCAGAAGTTACTAAATCTATATCAAGAGATGGACGGTATATAATAAAAATTAAAATGTGAATAACTAAAAGTATTGTGAATAAATTGTTGCATATATTTTATATATCTCTCAACATTAATAATGACAAATAGTTAAAATAGTTTCCGAGCACGGGGCTTTTCATTTATAAAAATAATAAATAATACCCGGCGTGCGCTGCTACGCCTAAATAAATGAAAATTAATATGCTTCATGTTTAGTTGAATAAGTATAAGGAAAATAATTATAAATTTATATTTTTTAGATACTCCGTGCTGATTACCCGGCGTTGTCAGGGAATTACTCATTCCGATCTTATTGGCATAAATGAGCTAAAAGACAAAATTCGTTATTGTGAGTTATCCGTAAAAGAATATCCGCCATGTGCTGCTACGCTTTCACAGGAATCTACGTACTTGTCTCGATTTTCTTAGCATCAGTGAAAGACAAATATGGTTATCGTGAGTTATCCGTAAGAGATAAACTTAAGCTCTCGCGGACTTTTCTGCAGAGCATTTTGAGATATTCAATTCTGTGTACATTAATTTTATGTATTTGTTATTGTTTAGGCAGCGTAAGCCATTTAAGCGTCCAAAGAGCTACTTTTTTCGCGTTTTCCACTACAAAGGGTGATTGTTAAGAGTGTACATTGGAGGAAATTGGTATAAAGCCACTTGTTAAAAGGGTTAACACAAGTTTATTTACTCCTCCTTTGGCACTTTTCTATATTAACTTAGGAGGTAATTGAGTATAAAACACACACAAATAATGTCAAAATTAATTATCCATTTCCGTCCAAAAAAGTACATGAAAACTGAAACCACTCTCACATATGGGTGGAAATTAGTATAAAGGCACTTTGTGTATTTCACAGATTAAACCAAAAAGACTGATCGTAAAGTTTACAACAAAGTTCTAAAATTTAGTTGAACCTCCATTGTTGTTAATTACTTGGAAGATTCTCTTTGGCATTGACTTGATGAGGGTGTTTATTTCTTCCACTGAGATTGAAGCCCACTCTTCCTGAATAATATTTTTCTGCTCAGTCACTGTCCCAAACTGCCGTCCATTGCGATACACACGCCTTGCCAGGATCCCCCATAAGTTCTCAATCGGGCTTAAATCAGGATTTCTGACTGGCCACGTCAAAAGTGGTATTTCTTTCTTCCTGAACCACTCCTTTGATTTGGCATACACGTGAATGGAAGCATTATCTGACTGGAAAATTAGATCTCCGCCAAATTCCTCATACATTCGTATCAATTAGGACTCCAGAAGCTCCTCAGTGTAGGACTCACAATTCATCTTGATGCGTATCCATGCTATTTTTGATCTTCCTTTAAAGCAGAATGCTGCCCAAATCATAACGCCTCCACCACCGAAGTTTCTACTCATTCTAACTTGCTCTTCAGTACGGAGGTCGTTCCAGTAATACTGAAGGCCATCAGGCCCGTCCAGATTAAATTTCTTCTCATCACTGAACACTACTTTATTCCATTCTCAGGTCCAGGACATGTGTTCTTCAGCAAACGTCATTCTAACTTTCTTATGTGCATCATTCAGAGTTTTTTTTTTTTTTTTTTTTTTAATTTTAGGTTCTTGTCTTCTGATAGAATTTGTCTTACTCGTCTGGCTGTTACTGACAACTTCAAATCAGTCTGGATTTGAAAAGAAAACATACTCTTACCTTTTGCTTTACGTAAAATGAGATGTTAGTGCGCTCAGACAATTTTCTTGTCCGTCCATATTTCCCGTTTTTTTCACATTGTGAGCCCAGTTTGACAAAATTATCAATGGCACATCTTGAAGCCCCAATTTCGTAGGTATTTGTCTATTGGAAAGGCCCATCTCCTTGAAGGCACTAACTCTTGACTTCTCTTCATTTGATAGAGGCTTTCCACTTGGCATTGTACGTACTGTACTGCTGACTTGTAACTGATGAACGATGCTCACAGACACGTCGTCTCCATGTAATTGCAGTGTTTTGTTTACATGTATGTCTCTGTAAGAGCCAGAAGTTGACTTGCCTTTATACCGCTCCTAGGACAGCGTTTTCTTAGATTGTACATATTATTTACGTATATAATAAATACAAAATGAGGAGACCCGTATGAAATTATGTCCAAGATAATTATATGTAATCTATGACACACATACGGTATTTGCATAAATATTTCAGGTTGTTTTACTACTAAAAGTTAGTGGATTTATACCAATTTCCTCCACTGTACAAGTTGAGTATCACAACTCTCTTACAGCCTATATTCATCACGTGAATCTTCTAAACATTTTGCAATAAGCCCCATCATAGTTGGTTCAACGGTATGGCCGCGCATAAAATACGAACAAACAAACATTAATTTTTATATAGGCTATAAGATTTATACTGATAGAGTTAGGTTTCACACAACCGCTGAATTAGATATTACGAAATTGCAATTATACACTGAAACTAATCATAAAACTAATATTAATACTATTAACGGTAAAGTGAATGTAAAATTAAATAATATAGTTTTAAATATTAGAGTCATTATAACGCACGTATAAATAATTTGAAATGGATTTTATAAAACAACAAATTAAATTGGTGTGATCATCTAAAAGAAATGACAGCAGATAGATTGTCATAAGTAATGCCACGAGCGATTTCCAAATTATCGATAAATTCACGTCTCACGAAGTGGGGAGTGAATTTATGTAGAGAATTTGGAAATCAAGAGTGGCATTTGTTAGGACTATTTAACGAATACAACTAAACTGTTTACTCACAAATCATTGTTTAAATGTAGTTATTTTAAAATATTTATATATTTAATGTAAACGGCGATGTTTGAAAACAAATGAGAAACGATTGGTACGCTTCATTTGCTTCTTTTGTTCGTCACTGCAACCAGATCATATTATTTATTGCCAAAGGAACGCAATATTGTAAGAATGCAGTCTAGTGGAGAAAAATTGAAACACATCAAACTGTATATTAATTCATTTCTGATGTCCTATGATGTAAATATGACAATTATATTTTTCTGGGAAAAAATACATTTAAGAAAGTGCAAACAGTGGTTTTTTTTTTGGTGGTATAATCAATTGCTACAAATGTTTTTATATTAACTCCCGCATGCGGTATGTGTTGACATTCATGCACTATATATACATTCTGGTAGCCGTATTTCTTTACAGGCTCAGTCACTGCAAAATAATGCTATGACCTATTCAGAATGTTAAAAAGGAGATGCTTTCTTTATTATGATAAACTTTAGTTAGTAAATTCTAGGCGAAACACGACTGTGATTGGTTGTATATAAAAAATCATTGTAACGTGATTGGTCATTGACTCCCATTTGTGGCATGAGTTAAATAGTCAAGAAAAATAATATGATTGTGCCACTTGATAGAAGACGAAATATTGGACGATCACAAATTACGTGGATTCAAAAGATGTTTGATGGAGCATGAGAGAAAAAAAGGATTGGTCTCTGTATATAGGAAAATCAGAGAAACATGAATGAGATTGGCAGTAGATTAAATGGACGCAGAAAGAAGTAGTGAAACATTGTGAAACCTGCTAAATTAAATAACTTATAATTTATTAAATATCTTATTACTGTATATACATTTATTTTGCAGATTTGCCCTTTTGGAGGCGTTCAGTTCGAATTTCTAGAAGATATAAAATAAGGAATAGTGTAATTAAACAAAAGTGAATGTTAAAACGTCAATTGCGGATTTCATAAAAAGCAATCAGTTAAAATGGCATATTAATTTAAAAAGAATGATAGAAAAAGACTACCAGGACGAATAATAGAATGGATACAACTTGGCAGAAGAAAAAGAGGTTGGCCAAAATTAAGGGTATTGAGGGTGTTTTGAGCAGCTTAAGAGAAAAGGATTGGACGATGGATATTGGAATGCAGAGAGATGTGGAGGAGAATGACAGTAGATTAATGGAAGCAGGGAAGATGTTATGAATCTTTGTAAAACCTGCTAAATAAAAATAACATTTTATGTATATATTTTTTTTATAAAACCAGAGGGGAAACGCCCAGTTGGTAGACCAATAATGAGGTGGGAGAGTAGCATTAACTATGATTTGAGGGAAGTAGATTTACAGGGGATGATTGGAAAACATTGACTCAGGATAGGGATGAATGGAGAGTTTATGTCCGCGCGGACATGAACCTACGGGTTCGATAGAGCCAGTGAGTTAGTTATATATTTTTAACGATTCTCTATTTGAATTCCATTGACATTGGAACTTAATTTAAGCATCTTAGTCTCTTAGGAAAAAAAGTGCGTAATATGAATTTCATCAAATTCCGACAGAAAATTGGTCCTAGTGTGTATAGACCTATATTATGTTGACTATTTACTCATGTGGGGGCACGCCGTAGCGTAGTGGTTAAGGCACTGAGCTACAAGCCGGAGGGTCGGGGGTTCAAGTCCCGTTGGGGTCAGGATTTTTAAACTGACCCAAACTCTCTGGCGGCACTATGGCCCTGGGGTCGACTCAGCCTCAAACGGAAATGAGTACCAGACGCTTGTTCTGGGGGTAAAGGCGGCCGTCACGCAGGGCTGACAACCCGGCTGACATAAAGTGCTGATTGTCTAGAAAAAGTGGGAGCCTTAACCTCCTACTACCCCAATGGCCTCCGGGTCTGTTGTGGGATCACTTTACTTTACTTTTTTTACTTTATTTAATTCATGTCGCAAATGGTAGTCAATGACCAATCACGTTTCAATGAATTTTGTTTTACACCAATGACAGTCGTGTTTCACCTCGCTCTTTATCGATTTCTCTTTGTCAGCTCCTGCTTTTGTGATAAATGAAGCTCCTCCTTTTTTAATATTCTGAACAGGTTAGACCATTATTTTTCTTCAACAAATACATTGAATATAGCAAATAATGAATAGATTCAGTGATTTTACTGAGTTGTTTATTCAAAATATAAATGATTAACCTATAATGTTGATTATAATAGTTTGATGTTTCATTATTTATCCACTAGAGTGCATTCTTACAATATTGCGATCATATTTGGCAATAAATAATATGATCGAGTTGCAGTGAATATACATAACCTCACATTTCTAATTTGTTTTCAAACATCGCCGTTTACATTAAACTATATAAATATTTTAAAACACCGGTAACTACGATATTCAAATAATTATTTTTTAGTAAAGAACTTAATTTTATTCGTTAAATAGTCCTAACAAATGCCACTCTTGATTTCCAAATTCTCTAGATAAATTCACTCCTCCGTGAGTGTGAATTTATCGATAATTTGGAAATCACTCGTGGCATTACTTATGATAATCCCCTTATGTAAATTACGATTTAAAAACCTGAGTTCAAATGACTGCTTCCTTCGCATTAGAAAGAACAAATATGAAAAATAAAAATAACTTCTCTCTCTAAAAGCAATCATTAGTCAAGGTTGTTAAAAATTAGTAAATATTACAAAGGTTTGTTTTACAGTTGTGTTGACCTGGTTTTTCATTTCCGCGTACAAAATGACAAAACGGCCTACGCAGAAGTGAAACATGCCACCCTGAAGAGAGGTTACGGTGGAACAACGGTATGTCTCTTCATTCTGCACAAATTCGTGACGCTGGTTATTGATGTTTTCACCTATAAAAAGAAACTGACCCGACCTGAAAACTTGAATGGCTTTGTTTTAATGCGTTTTGTTGGGATGTCTTCTCACGCAAACGTTTGTTTATCGAAAGAGAAGATCTACTGCATTTACCCGGGACTCGTGTTTCTTGCAGGAGGATTTGTCACGGCAGTCCCATTAGCAAATCTTATGTTGGTTGTCACTCTCTTGGGACTTGTCTCTTGAATGTGCAAGTAAGACGGTAGTCTGGTAGTAAGTACTTGTTGAAGGCTCCATAAGTTGCCCTTCTTTACGATTATGCCGTGAGTCAGCTACTGTATGTTTCATATAAATTGAATGCAGCTTTTTAAGTAGCAGATTCCCTTCTTTGAAATCTACTTAATCCTTACCTGCTCATGCAAAAATAAATGTCGGTATTTGTATACTTACTTACTTACTTACTTACTCGCTAATGCTTTCCAATCATTCCCTGTATAATCTACTTCCCTCAAATCATAGTTAATGCTATTCTCCCACCTCATTCTTGGTCTACCTACTGGGCGTTTTCCCTCTGGCTTTCCTACAAGAAGCTTCCATGTAAGTCTTTCATTCCCCATACGTGCAACATGTCCTGCCCATTGCAGTCTACGAGACTTAACAGTTCTTATTATATCTGGCTTCATATAAAGACCATGTAGTTCATTGTTATGTAGTTTTCTCCATTCACCTGTCTGTTCATCTCTCTTTGGTCCAAAAATTGTCCTAAGTACTTTATTCTCAAATACTTGTAATCTCCTTTCCTCCCTTAAAGGAAGAGTCCATGTTTCGCACCCATATAATATAACTGGTAGAATAATAGTTTTAGGCCTATGTATTTTCAGTTTAACGATTTTTGAAAGGAGTTGGGACATCAAGAGTCTCTGCAATGCATAATAGCACGCATTTCCAGAATTGAGCCTATGTTTAATTTCTTTCTGCATCTCATTCCTATTTGTGATTATTGTTCCTAGGTAGCCTATTTGAATTCAGCCACTTCCTCAAAATTTCCCTCATTTGTCATTAGCTGTCCATTTACATTATAGGCCTATAATGTATTTTTATGTGTGACCATATATTTAGTTTTATTGATATTTACTTCCAGTCCCAATTTCTTAGTGTTGCTCAGTAGTGTGTGCGTGTTGGCCTTTAGTATCTCCTCGCTATCGCCCAACAGTAGCCTACTACATCATCAGCATAAACTAACAGCTTATTAATACCATTGAGTTGTAGGCCTTCTTCATCCTCTAAAGATTTAATGGCATGCTGTAGTACAAAATTAAATAGTAGAGGAGATAGTGCATCTCCTTGCTTCAACCCATTCTGGATTGCAAAAGTGTCCGAAACCTGTTTGCCTACACACACCCTATTCTTTGTGCCATGTTTGATTACTATTATCATCGCACTATACCACCTAGATGAGGAACATTCTGTTAGTTTTTAATTATAAAGGTCTTATTTTTAATTACTCTTCTTCTTCTTCTTCCTTCCAAGTATTAGGCCAAGGCCGTTATGATGCTATAGAAAATTTTCCCTCCGCGTTTCATAGGACGGCCCAGAGATCTTCGTCCTCTTGGTATATATTTATAAACAGCTTTGGGGATCCGATTTGAACTCATTCTTTCAAGATGGTGTTTCCAATTTAGTTGATACTGTTTAATATATTCCAAAATTGGCGTAGTCTTAAATTCTTTTAAGATATCGGTGTTCCTTTTCCGATCCCATCTGGTGTAACCCGCTGTTCTGCGCACGAATCTCATTTAACAAGTCGTTAATCTGCTTTCATGTTGTCTTTTTAGTGTCCATGCTTCACTACCATTGGTCAACACTGGTCTAGCCAAAGTGTTCTATAAACGTAATATGGTGTTTTTTTTTGTACAAGGGATGGTTTCATAACTTGATTAATAATTCCCAGACTTTTATTATAACTAGTAATTTTTTTCAGAAATATCCTTTTCATCCCAGATAGAGAGATAATATCTAAAATATTTAAATTGATTAGATCTCTCTAAATGTTATTCTGGAGACAGATTTTACTTTGTATGGGGTCCTTCCCATGAAATGCCATAATTTTAGTTTTGTTAATTGATATCTCCATATTAAATTTGGCACCTATTTTTTATAAATTGTGAATTGATCGTTGCAAATCATTTTCGGAAAGTGCCAGAAGCGCTAAATCGTCTGCAAAAAGAATAGCATCGAGTTTGAGGTTCCTATTGGTGGGTATATATCCCCGTTGTGTTTTTCTCCATTTGTTTATTATTCTACTCTTAGATGCCTTTTCTCTGGTTTTCCCACAAGAAACTTCCGTGGCCCTCTTTATTATCCATTGATGTTATAAGTCATATCCATCGCACTCTGAGACTTAACTGTTCATATTGTATCTACTTTGTCATTAATATAATGTATTTTTTCAATTATTCAAAGAGATTATGAATTCTTATAGTGTAAGTCTAAGAACAGTTAAATCTCGTAGGCTGCAATGGGCAGGATATGTGTCACATAAGGGGGCTGAAAGAGGTGCATGGAAGCTTCTGGTAGGAAAAGCAGAGGGTAAACGCCTAGTTGGTAGACCAAGAATGAGGTGGGAGAATAAAATTATTAATGAATTGAGGGAAGTAGATTATACAGGGGATGATGGAAAACATTAGCTGAGGATAGGGACGTATGGAGAGCTTATGCCCGTGGCCTTGAACCTACAGGTTCGATAGTGCCAGTAAGTTAGTCAGTCTAAGGGAATTTTTAATTCAACCATTTTATGATACTTTCTTTTTAATATTAGATGATTTCGGGCTAAAAGAACTCGCCAATGAATATGTCCTCCGTAGGCGAGGGAGAAACATCTGGGGAAAAACACCAGTTATGAACCGCGGCCTCATAGCCCGAAATATTATATAACGATTTTCGGTCGTGAAAGGCTGCATTCTGAAATACTTTCTTTTTTCTTCATAATGTAAAATATTTTGTTATATGCGTGATTGCTTGTTCAGCAGAGAAAAATTAAATTGCATGGTTGCTGACTTTTGCGGATAACCAACATTTGATTAGCCTATTTAAGTCAAAATTATATTATTATTATGGAATCTCCAAATATTTTGAAACTCTATTTAGCCACAAAGATATGTTAGGGTTGTAGCTTACTATAACAATCAGCATCATAATCATCATCCAGGAATTAAGCCTGTTGGCTCGTTCCGGTTCCATGAAAGCTAGAATTGTTAACATTAATAATGTTGAGTGATTCCGGGTTATGTGGCCGTGGTCCATAGTTGGTGTTGATACCAGACGTTTCGCCCTCAACTGCGGAGGGCATCTTCAGTGGAAGATCTACTTAGAGTGAGCGCTGCGGACGTTGTGGACGTTGTATTAGTGGTGGGTGCAGGGTGAGTGGGCGTGGCTCTTGCTGATTGGCTAATGGTCGTCTCCATTAGCCAATCAGCAAGAGCCACGCCCACTCACCCTGCACCCACCACTAATACATCTAAGTAGATCTTCCGACCAGGAAACACGCCTAGAAGCACTCGCCACTGAAGATGCCCTCCGCAGTTGAGGGCGAAACGTCTGGTATCAACACCAACTATGGACCACGGCCACATAACCCGGAATCACTCAACATTATGATTACCGGCCGTGAAAGCCTGCATTCAACAATTGTTAACATTGTTCAGACCATCTTCTGTGTGGGCGTCCAACATTTCTCCTTCCGTGCGGTTTATAATTTAGCAATAATTTTCTTCTGGCATTCTTGCCCCTTCAATCGACTTTCCCTGCGAGGTGCCAGTAACACCTTCAGGGGACAATCTACATTACTAAATGTTCTCATGAAAGCAACCGGATTGACCATACTATAACAATATTATATTATAAAATTATATCAAAACTTTATTATGATTTTAATTGAAATAAAATAATAATTTTTCTAAAATGCAGAATCCACGTACAATTTAGTGTTTTTTTGTGTTTGCTTATAAATATTTCCATATTGAGGATGCCTCATCATAATTTTGTAACCTATGCCACAAAATACAGTAAGGTATTCAAAAGATATCCTGTGAAATATGGTGTCTTATGTGAAAGGAAGAAACCAATTTAAAACAATCGGAAAAATGGAAACCAAAGATGAGAATTCTGTCTCATAATGGATAAAAGTGCAGGAAGATTCACAGTAAAGAAATGAGTAATATTTAGATCGTTTCCTAATATGTCAGGTTATTAACTATGGGAGATTGAGTTGGATTGTTCGTAGCTCGATTGGGTGAGAGTACAAATGCCATAAAACATGTTATTGGGGAATTCTCTTGGAAGGCCAGTGCATAGGTGGGTATATAATATTTGGATGGATCTTAGAGTACTGGATATAGGAAATAAAAACTGGAATCAGTTATCTAACGGCCAACATGCACACTGTATTGAGCAAGACAAATAAATTGGAAATGGAAGTAAACATCAATAAAACTAAATATACCTTCACCCATGGAAATACATTACATAACGGAAATGGACAGTTATGACAAACGATTGAAATTTTGAAGAAGTAATTGAATTAAAATACCTAGGAACAATAATTACAAATGTGAATTGGATGCACAAAGAAATTAAACACAGGCTCTGGAAATGCATGTTATTATGCAATGCAGAGACTCATGTGGTCCCAACTTCTCTCAAAAAGCGTTAAATTGATAATATATAAAACTGATATTCTCCCAGTTATATTATTTTTGCATCGAACGTGGACTCTTACTTTAAGGGAGGAGAAACAATTACGAGTATTTGAGAATTAAGTTCTTACAACAATTTTGTGACCAAAGAGAAATGAACAGACAGGTGAGTGGAAAAGACTACATAACAGTGAGCTATATGTGGTCTTTATAGTAAACCAAGTATAATTTGAACAGTTAAGTCTCGTAAACCAGAAGGAAAATGCCCAGTTGGTAGACCAATAATGAGATGGGAGAATAACATTATCCATGATTTGAGGGAAGTGTATTATACAGTAATGACAGAAATTTAGTTAAACACACTAAAATACAACGATTCAATTATCTATGTGGCACAATTAAACGTACTTTATTGAATAAAACTAGAAAATTAACTATTTCAAAATTTTACAAAGTATTGGCAGTTCCATCTCTTATCTATGGGTGTGAAACCTGGACATTAATAAAGGCAGATAGTAAACAAATAGAGGCTGCAGAAATGGAGATGTTGAGAGCAATAGCAGGATACCAAAGGTCCGATAAAAAGAAAAAAAACGAAGATATAAGAACATAACTTAATATAGCATATTTAATTTCTGTGAAAGAATAAAATATTATCAAAATGCTTATCTTCAGCACGTATTACGAATGAATAAACAGCGCATACCAAGAAGAATGCATAATTATAAACCGAAAGGGAGAAAATTGTTGGGAAGACCATTGAAGAGATGGAAGGACCAATTCGACATATAATGAGATCGGACAGGCCATTGAGCTTAATCCTTGTTGATGATGATGATATTTTATACAGGGGTCGATTAGAAAACATTAGCTCAGGATAGGGATGTATGCAGCAAAACTTATGTCCGCGTGGCCATGATCCTACGCGTTCATAATGTCAGTGAGTTAGCTAGGCCTACTAGGTTAGAAGATAGAGTCAAGTGAATGTGACATATGACCTGCTGGTTCCATAAGCCGTAAATATAGTTATCTAAATTTCTGTCACCTCAATAAATAGGCTTTATAATTTACACCGGAAATAAGAGAATTTTTATAAATAATTAAAAAATATATATTTCTGTTGCTTGAGATCATTACCCCCATGGTTATCATTCCTCTGATATGAGATATTTGTCACGGCCAAATTGATCGTGACTACAGAAAACAATTCACGGCAGGTTTACCTTGGAAGGTAAGTTGCCAAGGTTAAGGGTAACCTGGGTCAGCCGGAAGAAGAAATAAAAGAAATGGGAACGAAGAATTCGAGTTCCTTAATAATGAATGATGGAGGTGCCATTCTATATTCTGTTTTGCGGCTTCCTTCAATGGAGGTAGCCATTAAAATAAATGAAACCACTAACAAACTGTGATTAGAACACTATCTAAATAACAATCTGTACCGCGAGATTTTAATGAGAAGTGTAGCAAACTTGGCACATCGGCCAATTATAAATTATTCCTGATTTGTATTAGAAACTCGAGTGCATAATAACACGATGGCTAAATTGTACACGACTACATTAATCAAGTTGAGATCTTATTTCCTTAACTAAACGCGCTCCAATTGTTTGGAACAAATGCTTTAGCACCGTTCTATTGTGTCGATCCTCTTTAAAATTTTCGTAATCTAATAATTTTCGTTTCATATCATTTAAGTATTTTACGGTATTACAAAATGGCCGACAAATACAGTGTGATTATAAAGTCTCAGTACATTTTAAAGAAATCGCTTACATATCGTATTTCTGTTACACACACCCATTCGAAAGATACAAATATGTTCACCATTGAAAAGCGTATAGAGATTGTTGCTGCGCGTTTAAGAGGCCAGTCGTACGAGAAGTTAGAGACAGATTTCAAAGGAAACCATCACGGGAGACGTGTATCTTGACATGTTGTAACTTTTCTTATCAGCCACAGTTACAGCAAGATGGTATCATTGATACAGTGGTGTTGCAACAAGATGGAGCACCACCACACTTTGCTCTGACTATACGCGGGTATCTCAATGACAGTTTTCCCAAAAGGTGGATTGGAAGGGCATCTCCTCGTATCTGGGCACCTCGTTCGCCAGACCTCGCACCCCTGGACTTTTTGTTTGGGGGTTCATCAAGCAACAGGTGTACAGAACCAACTTTTCTAATCTGCAAGTGCTGAAAGAACGCATACGCCAGGCGAGTGAAATGATTACAGAGGATATGTTGGTGCATGTTTTCCGGACGACGGTGCGTCGGGGAAACATGTTTTGAGATCGATGGAGGTTAGGTTGAACACTAACTTGATAGTAGAAACTGCCTTATAATTTTTGTTTTATTTGCGCTACGTTATCCACAAAATGTACTGGGACTTTATAATCACACTGTAGAATATTAGAGTGCCATGTACTGTGATATTCTCAAAACGGATGCAGCTTTCATCGACACATGAATAAAGTAGGTCTATGCCAAACTTAAGTAATTTTTCAGGTAAACAAGCCATGACGCTCAATAGAAATTATATGGACTTGGAAAATAACCAACACTTTCAAAATTCATATTAAAGCACCGTTGAGGTTATGTAATAAGATCATCGTCATCATCCGGTATCATGGCAGCTGCCGCTGTCTTCCGGAAACCAAACACCATTCCTCTCTGTCCATCCATTGATCTTCCTCCATTCCTCTGATATCCATAGCTGCTTATACACCTTCTATCCAAGTTTTCTTCGGTCTTCCTCTCTTCCTCCTTTCCATTGGGATCCACTCCATAACAATTTTTGGCAATCTTTGTTCTGGCATTCTTTTGACATGACCGTACCACTGCAATCTTTTCTTAAATATAAAATTGGTATCTGGTAAGTCAGTCGTCTTCAACTAAATTATTAAACTTCATCAAGTAGTTCCAATGTGGAGGCCTTTCAAAAATAATGACAATCCGGCTGACATTAATTGCCGATTGTCCACAAAAAGTGGGAGCCTTAACCTTCTACTACCCTCCTCAGGCCTCCTGAGGCCTGTAGTGGGATCACTTACCTTTATCCCCCTACAAGTCCTATAAGCTTGTAAGGGGAATTTTAGAGCACCCTATATAGCTGATGCAGTGGTTCTTATGAGCAGTAGTATCGCTGACTATTATAATTCACAATGTGAAGGTTTGCATTCCAAGAGTTGTTGAGTGGACCAGAAACCATAAGCCGAAACCTACACCCACCCATCCACATGTAGTTGATTATCATAATACTACATGTATTATGCTTCATCCTACTTGAACCTAGAGATAGTATCGAAACCTGCTTCCGTATGGAGAAATGTTTTGTTTGAATGCTGAAAAATATTTATAACTCTTGTCAGTGACTCTTTAAATGGAAAGCAGATCAACAGATGCAGTTCTAAAATTTCAAAAGCATTCCGAGACTTATCAGATGTTAGCTACCTCCAATTCTCCATCATTAAACAACCTCACTTGTTTTATTTTCGTGTCGCATTGTTTACTCGCCCAATAATCATTTACAACAAATGAGAAGACAGGTTGCACGGCAAAAACAAACTATATTATTTCAGTACGTTATAATTTATTTTCTGAAGACGATTAACATTTTATGAATTTCAGATGTTTCAGTTATCAGCTGGAGATGCTTCTAAAATATTAAACTTGCTCTAACTCTCTTAACCTTCTTGACAAATATTACGTAATTTATCTTTTTATATTTCAATCTGGGATTAGATTTTGTTGACTATTTAACTCATGCCACAAATGCTAGTCATTGACCAATCACGTTTCAATTAATGTTGTTTTACAACCAATGACAGTCGTGTTTCACCTCGCTCTTTATCGATTTCTCTTTATCAGCTCCTGTGATAAAGAAAGCTCCTCCTTTTTAATGTTCTGAACAGGTCAAAGCATTATTTTTCTCCAACAAATACATTGAATATAGCAATAACGAAAATATTCCTTGATTTACTGAGTTGTTTACTAAAAATATAAATGAATAACCCGTATGTTGATTATGATATATAGTTTGATGTGTTTCATTATTTCTCCACTTGGGTGCACTCTTACAATATTGCGATCTTATTTGGGAATAAATAATTTGATCAAGCAGCAGTGAATGAACATAACCTCACATTTCTGATTTGTTTTCAAACATCGCCGTTTACAATATAAATATTTTAAAATAACTATAGTCAAACAATGATTTGTGAGTAAACAGCTTAATTTTATTCGTTAAATTGTCCTAACAAATGCCACTCTTGATTTCCAAATTCTCTAGATAAATTCACTCATGGCATTACTTATGATGATGTTTGTTGTTTCAATTTTAAAATTTGTATCTTATACAACAATCGTGCTCAACTATAATAACTTCTGTTATAAACGTCGTTACACTATTAAAATTCAAGGCCTTCCAAAGACATGCTTCATCCTCAGGAATTCTATGGTACTGAAATGATTTGTATATTTGATACTGTAGGCTTTGGTTGTTGGGTCTGTTCTCATTTAACATATTTTTATTTTTCTGCTTCCTTGATAATTTCAATCTCTTCCAGGATATTGATTTTTTGTCTATTGTCCTCTTTGTGGTTTATTTACATTGTTTTATCTATTTTGTTAAATTGATGGCCGGTTTCTGAAATCTGTTCAGCAAAACATGATTTTTCCTTCTCTTTTAATAAAGTCTGAGAAATATTCATGAAATCTTATTTTAAAATTGCTTGATGTTCTACCTGTGTACATTTTTTCACAGTCGTTACATTTGAGTTTATATACACCTTTTATTTTCATATTTATAATTTTCCTTTGTTCTATTTATTAATTTATTTCTAGTTTTGTAAGCTATTTTCATGTTTTTTATCATACTTCTTCATATATTTGTTACTTTTATTGTTCCATTACCTGTGTAGTTAAATGTGATCCAATTTATTATTTTTATATCATCTTCCCTTTCAAGTTTTGTTAATTTTCTTAAATTGATTTTTTCTTCTTTGTTTTCTAACTAATTTGTTGATTACACTAATCAACATGATGTTTGTCTCATGAGTACCAATAGTTGTACTTAATGCAGTTTTTTATCGTGTTTTCAAATATATATTCGGAATTTCACCATCACCCACAGTTTTTTTATTTCAATTTAAATTAATGGAGATTTCAGCTATGGAAAAGAGATATCAAGACAAATGGAATCCTAATATGCTGGCCGATTATTGTTGGACCATCAAGAGGGATGCTCCGCAGGCGAAATATAGCAGAAAATCGTTATTTCTTGCTTTCTAGGTGAGTCCGAATGTTCGAATATTGTGTAGTTACGAATGTAGAAAATATTAAAGTGTTTGAAATTATAAATTCCTGTCTCTCGGAAACCTTGCGTGATGGAGAAAACCCGATATCATATTTGAATTCAGGAGAAAAAAATTATTTTTTGTTGCTCAGTGTTTTTGTGAGTTATATTCTTTTTTTTATAGCTAAATGTTTTATGTAGTTCATTTCTTTGTGGTAATTTATTCTATTTAAAGGAAGCATTTTCATTCTATTTATTAAGCCTACGAATGTACCCATTTTTTGTTGATATGGATGTCTTCATTTGTTGTACATTACTATGGTTTTTGTGGTTCGTTTTCTATAAATGCTCGTGTCCAAATTATTGTTATTAAAATTTTTAGTGATTGTTAGATCAAGTAGTTAATTGTTTTCCTCTGATCCTTTGGTAAATTGTGTTATGATTATTAAATATATAGATGTTTGTTGTATTCCTCAATTCATTGAACTTTCCACATTTTATCTTCATAATTGTATTTAAAAAATGTATTGTTAAATTTATATTGATATTTACAATTTTTACGAATTTATTATTACTGCTTATACTGTCCAAATAACTATTTGTAGCTATGCCAGAAATACGTTAAAAAAGAGATAGGCATATTTTACTTGGTGCATAACATTTTACCTTTTAAGGACTCGAGAGATCTTATGAATACACAGCAAACCTTGCATTAAGTAAGGGAAATTATCTGATCTACCTATATGGAAAAAATATGTCTCCTTTTACTTATCACAATTTGAGTACCATAATTTTCATTTTGTATATCAGTATCATAAACATCCTTTATTATTAGTCAAAATCGTCAATAATTTTGTAGGATATCAGGACCTAAGTTGGATAAAATTGCCGTGGTCACAATAGCTACGTAAAATTATCACAGTAAGAATTCATGAATTAACTTAGAAATGTAAATGGAAGACATTTGCATCACTGCATGTCGCTAGAAAATTGAAAATACTATTTTTATAATTCTGTTATACAAGAAATGGTGCATGAATCTCGATCAAAATATTATATAATTAGGCCTATTACATTATCTTGTTTTAAGCTAAAAATTGGCTTCATTTTATAACTATGTGTGTCTGAAAAATAATTGCATTCAAATTTTTGAGCTTAGGATTTTTTTTTCATTCAGCAAAATTCAGTTTTACTAAATTTTTATTATAATTTTTTCTGAATAAATGTTACCGATATAGATTCTATTGAATGTTAAATAGTGTGTATTTTTGGGATATAAGCATACGAGATTAATTTATCATTGCATCGACGCGTGTTGCAGATATATTTTATTAAATCTTCTTGTATCTTGTAAGCCCATGTTTCCCTTAACAGAGATTTAGGCGCTCTCCCCCTACAGGGAAGAATTTGAACCATACTAATTTAGTTACACTTGTTTTTGTATAGATGTCATTTGAGTGGTTCGTGGTCAGCGTTCCGCCTCATATTGACTCTAGGAAACCAAGGTAGTACTAGACGGGAAAATTAGGTAAATTTTGCTTAGAGGCCTTTCATTCAGGCTTAATGATCTTTTACGAGCCTGAAAATCTTCAGACTCGGGACCCACGGCTTATAGTTCCTCCCGGAGGACTTGCTCTTGGATTTTTCCATCCTAAAAAAAAAATCCATCGACCCCGGCCGGGTTTGAACCCGCGACCCTCGGGATAAGAGGCAAGGAAGAAATACTAAAAAAATGAAAATCTCGTAAATGCGAAAATTTAAATATTTAAAATTAAAGAAAAATAATAATTGAGAAGACTAGAATGGATGAGGGCTATCAGGAGAAACATTAATGAGCAATACAAGATTCACAAAAGCTTCCTGTCGCTTTTCCTCATTCCGCCGTAATGTCCATGTCTCTGGACCATACAATGCTACACTCCACACAAAGCATTTCACTAACCTCTTGCGTAATTCTTTTGCCAAAGGTCCGCAGAAAATGCTCCTCTTCTTTAATAATTCATCTGAATCCATGGATTCGTTATATCAAAACTTTCATTCAAAATATGTGAAATAAATATTCTATTTCATTCTGTATAATGTGTATTGCTGTAAAAGGGTTGCGATGCGTGTCGCATGAAAGTATGATATTGAAGGACAGAATATTCTGTAGCCATTTTATTTGCTTCAGTACTTAATAAATATCAAGTTTCCATGCGTGTTAAGAAGCAATATAGCAATTCTGGCGCAGTATCCATAAACAATTTTTAAGTACGTTTACTGCTTATATCATAATAAGAACACACCCTAACTACTATAAATTGCTTTTAGAGTTGATTATAATTTGTGACACGAGGGAATATGAGAACTGTCAAACAAGGAATTTACGCACATTGTGGAATGCTAAAATGTGGAATGGTGATCATGAAAACAATAACATTTGACAGATTAGAAATTTGATATTTTGAACTCTTCTCGTGGAGAAATTTGATAATGGCACCTGATTTCATAAGGTACAGGTTTCTAGTTTTTATTCTTGTGGAAATGGATACTGGTATCTACCAGTTAGAAATTTTATATCTTTTTGTAAATAGAATTTAGTTATTTTATTGCATTGGAAAACATATAGCACATTCCAATAATATTATAGTTCGGTTTATGGAGATTTCTCACGCGATTGCCTTTTAGGTATTCCCATTAAGCGTGTTATGTTATTGATATAACTCGTAAAGCTGGAGCTCATATTACGGTCAGGTCATAGGCCATGTAGGTTAAGTTGTAACGCGTGGTTTATTAAATTTTAAATCAATAATATTATTCTTACAGTTCTGAGACTATATATATATCATCATCCGGTATCATGGCAGCTGCCGCCGTCTTCCGGAAACCGAACGCCATTCCTCTCTGTCCATCCATTGATCTTCCTCAAATCCTCTGATATTCATAGCTGCTTGTACCCCTTCTATCCAAGTTTTCTTCGGTCTTCCTCTCTTCCTCCTTTCCATTGGGATCCATTCCATAACAATTTTTGGCAATCTTCGCTCTGGCATTCTTTTGACATGGCCATACCACTGTAATATGTTCTTTTCTATTATGTCTAAGATGTCCGGCTCCTCTTGTACACCCATAATTTCCCTTATTTTTTTATTTCGAATTCTATCCATTCTAGATTTTCCAGCTGATATTCTTAAAACATCCATTTTTGTACTTAAAATTCTTTTCGTTTTCCTGGCAGGAATTTGCCAGACTTCAGCACCATATGTAAAAATGCTCTGAATTATGGTTTGATATATTTGTAATTTTCTATTTTTTTTAAATATTTTTGCTCCACCAAACAGAGTTTAAAGCATTTATTGCTTGTTTTGTTTGAGCGATTCTATTTTTAATTTCCACTGTGTTATCGCCTGAATGGTCTAATTTTGTTCCTAAATAAGTGCATAGGTTTTAGATCTTCTCCATTGTTGAAGTTTATATTTCCATTTCATCTCCTATACACAGATATTTAGTTTTCTCAATGTTTATAGTCCCCATTTTTCATATTCTTCTTTTAGTTTTTTAGTCATCTATTCTATAATATATATATATATATATATATATATATATATATACTGACTTTTTATTAATTTGTTAATAACATAAAAATCATATGCATCACGTCTAGAATCTTTGGTTGTATCCAGAAATCAGCTAATTCATATTATATTTGCCAGAAGTTTACTTATTCAATTAGTTTACTTATTCAATTATATGTATATACATTTATCGTACAGTATGGCGGATAAGATATAACGATGAAATCTACAATTTGTATTCAGACCCAGATATTGTAAATGTTATTAAAATTGGCAGACTGAGGTGGGTGGGTCATATAATGAGAATGGAGGAGGAGAATGCTACTAGAAAGCTTACACTACTGGGACCAGATGAAGGAAGAAGAAGAGGAAGACAGAAGCTGAGATGGATGGATGGAAAGCTCGGGGTCCGGGGATGGATAAGGAGGACGTTGGACAGGCATGCGTGGAGGAGTGTCCTAACAGCAGCCAGGGCTTATAAAGGGCTGTATAGCTGGAAGAAGAAGAATGTAGACCCTATATACATTCCATGGTGCGACAGCGCTGGAAGGCCATTGTCCTACCAGATTGCTGCTGTTATCACATCCACATCACAGATGCGGACGATCATCCAGCCAATAAATGAGTGATATGTTGTCTGCTTACCGGGTACCCAGCCGTTACAGCTGGTTTTCTCAACCTGGAACTGCTGCTTATTGTAGCTGTCTAACTTTCTGTCCCATACTGGCCGAAACTCCATTAGAAAATGTCTTCCTCTATGGGGATTAGAACCAGTGCAAGTTCCATAGTTTTGCATCAAGGCATAATGACTTAAACCGCACGACTATTAATACAGTAAAAGCTCCTTATTCGCGGGTTAAAAAATTGCGACACAGTTCCTGTATTCGCGGCTAAAAATTTCTTTATTCGCGGATCCAGTCGGTATATTAAAATGATTGGTATCCTTTGTTAACGCATCGGCAACTTTTTTATTGCAGGCACGAGTCAAGGCGGGTTTTACAAAGAGTGAATCAAACCAAATGGACAAATTAATATCAGAATAAAACAAACCTTATTGTCACTAAGTCTAAAGTTCGTTGTTAAAAGTCACCGCCGCAGTATTTGACGTGCCGTTATGTCCGTTGACAAATGCCGCCCTCGCTACGATCGGTGTTTTATTGTTTCAACTTGTTATTCGTTGAAATAATTTTGATTGAATAACATGTGTCTCGTCTGCTTTTTGCCAATTTATAATGTAGAGTAAAAGGAAAAAAAAAAAAAGGTTTCGAAATGGAAACAAGCAGTGTTGCCGCTTAAAGTCTTCTTCTTCTTCACGATTTAGGCTTATTTACTACCCTGTTCCGGCTCCAAATTGCTGCTCTTTCCATTTTTACTTGGTCTTCCCAACTTCTTCCTCATGGTGAATAGTTGTATGCTGCTTTTGGTATTCTATTCTCAGTCATCCTTGCCAAGTGTTTTTTCCAGTTTGTTGCCAGTAAAGTAAAAATAGAAATGCTTGACCGTTTACGCGTTGGCGAGTCGTTTGCGTCTATATCACGCTGTTTCAATGTTAATGTATCAAGAAATCCAAAGACAAAGTAAGGAACTTTATCGCAGAATTCACAGCTGAATATCAATCTTAATTGAAAAAAAAAACCTTTTAAAAGCGGCAAAACAGGAAAAAAAAAATCTAAGTTCTTTAAGTCCTTGCCTGAACAGTAATAATTAATAGAAATTGTTCAAAATCTCTCATTAATTGATTTTATTTTGATAATTTTTACTTTATTCTGTACTCTTGGAACGTATCTTCAATATACACATACAAATTACCATTCCATTTTCGTGGTTTCTGTATTCGCGGCATATTTGCGGAACATTTCCCCCGCGAATAAAGAGTTTTTACTGTATATACATATAATGAAATGGATCCTGATAATTAAATTACAACCTAGTATTTGCTTTGCTGGCTGAGAAGGAAAAGCAGGAAATAAATCTAAGTGATCTTGGTAGGAGAATGAACCCGATACCTCCCATATATGAGTCTCAAAGGCTCCAACCTAGGTGAACAAGTTAGTGGTTTTAATGTCTTAAGGGATAAAGCAATATTAGTAATATTATGAAATGCATTATACTTCGAATGTATATAATAATACATTATCATATTAATGCTAGATTTAAGCTCATGTCTTCGCATGTGAGTTGTAAATTTGTAAGTCTATTGAGAAGAATAATTTCTTATGAAGTGGTAAGTGTATTCTCTTAGGCTATGTACTACAAGTTGCGAAGATAAATGACTTGATGTACCATTTCCATTGCAAAGTTTGAATTATTTATGATATTCCACACTAATGGAGGTTTCTTAAGTCGCTAGATAAAGCTATGTAGAAGAGGGGTCAGCAGCTCTTTGGTTGTCAGACGAGATGATCCCATGCAAAGAGGCGGACAGACCCAAACTGCCTTAATTTGTCACTCACTAAATACTGTCATATAATACAAACATTAGCTTTATAATAGATTAAGTCGTGCTGCAATTCAAATACGCTTCCGGCTACTCTTGAATATTCTTCAGTGACGTTTCTCACAGTCTAATTTGAACGCTTACGTTTAACACTAATACAGAATCAATTGAGTAGCTCCGTGGCGCAAGTAACACTGGTCGACAAGGTTTTCTTCACAAGAGATCAGATTAGTGAATCTAGTGCATTTGTTCATACTGAATTCAGATATGTAGTAAGAATTTTTCCATCAGGCACAGTTTTTTTGTGACAGCTACTTTTTTAAAATTGATTTTAGCATTTTCTTTGACCTGTCATAGGAACCTTTACCTTATATGAAGAGTTCCTTTACCAGTAGGCCTATATGCAGATACGACCTTAACTCATAACTCTGATTCTGACCTAGCTCAAACTGAAAATGACTCAGATGAAAATAAAAATGATCTTACATAAAATATGCCCGAAAATCACTATCTACCACTTTCTATGTAAGTCAGAATGAGTTAGGATTTGATGGATTTTATTAAAAATCATAAAAATTATAAAAAATATAAATGAATACCACAGAAAACTCTTGCCTGATAAGGAAAACTGAAATAATATTTAAATTAAGGATGAAAAATACTTCTAAAATCATATTTTTATTCTTGTGAAAGAAAAAAAGTTAATTTTTGTCGACCTGTATAATTAGACACTTGCTCTCCATCGCTGGATCCTGAATTTGCGTCTATCACTAAGTGGTTCCATTAGTTTCAGCCAAACAAGAGGTAAACCTTTGTCCACCTCTGTGATCTCGAGGTATCATGCTGCCTTGTCACGCACCGGGTTCGATCCCCGGTCGGAACAAGTTTCCCGAGTGAGTTTTTTCGAGGTTTATCCTCACTTGTAAGACAAATGTCAGGAAAATTTAAGGTCCAAATGGGGTCTCCGAACATCAAAGGGAAACCATAATCATCATTATTCGTATTCGCCTTAGATAAAATTTAGGATTAATGACTCTCCTGGCGCACTACTATCATCATTATCGCCCATAATATCGAGGCAGCCGTAACCCTACCTTCCAGGCGCCTCAACCTCAGAAGTGGGTTACAATTACGTCAATTTCAGGAGAGAACATCAGAAATGTCGAAAATTATAACTTGAGGCATTGAATAAAAATATGAAAACAATACAAGAACTAAAAGAATAGTTTAAAAAATAATAAAAAAAATATTCTATGTAGTATTCGTGATGGACAAATCGTAGCCAGGGAATCTTTTTTCTCGCGGGTTTTCACGTTGTCACCTGCCAAAAACTTTATTCCACCACTTTTCCGTACTCACGTCTACTCCTTTAAATTTCATTTTCATCTTTTCTGAAGTCGAAAGTTGGAACCCAACTTGTAAGCGGATTGAGTGGCACTTTGTAACAGATGTTAATAAAAGTAAAAAAAAAAGCGAATTTTATGTGGTAAGAGCAGGTCGAATAATATTTATCGGTAGTTTTAAATGTAAATAGTGAAAATAAGAATATTTAGATTGTAGATTCAATATAGGAAGTACATCATTTGAAGTCCGCCATTATTGAGAATCGTGAAATACAGCTAGGTTTTTGATGTACAGTACAAGAATTTGTATCAGTTGTCGTTAATATGCACTTTGCTTGTGTCCATAGGTGCCTGTATGAGATCTTGAGTATTAAAATGCACCATGTCCATTATGTTCACATTAAAAAAATAACAGCATTTTCTTCCATATACTGCTTTAATAGAGACTTGTTAACACTACAAAATACAGTTATAAACATCATTATCATCAGCATCAAGGATTAGACCTGCTGGTCTGTTCCGATCTCATGTTAGAATTGGTCTATCCATCTTTTACTGGGTCTTCCAACATTTCTTCGTTCTAGTGGTTTGTAATGAAAAATCTGTTTCGGAATTCTATTGTTATCCATTCTATTGATGTGGTTCATTCATTCATCTCTGTATTGTGTAATTCTATTTAATAGTTTGAATATATTCAGTTCTCTTCGTATATCCTCACTTCGCCTTTGATCCATTACTGTATAACCAGCAACACTCCTCAGAAACCTCATTTCTGACGATTCTATTGTTCGTTCCTAGTTTTTGGTTAAGACCCAATGTTCCGATCCATATAGTAGTGTTGAAACTGCCATTGTTTTATAAAATTTTAAGTGTCTCCTTTCTAGTTCCTTTGAGACTTCGTTTTATACAGTTATAAACATAAATTAATAATAATAATAATAATAATAATAATAATAATAATAGTAATAATAATAGTAAAAATAATAATACTGCTTTATTTTAGCTGGCAGAGTTAAGGCCATAAGGCCTTCTCTTCCGCTTAACCAGCAAATAGTAAAATAATACAAAAATTAGACACTTAGCCTATTACAATTTTAGGATATATTAAAATATAGACTAAACAAAAGACAATGCAGATAATACTAGCTAATACTAACAAAAAAATGTAATATAATAAAATTAAAATAATATAAAATCAAATTAAGAGTGTAAAGCTTCCTAGATGATTATTTACAAAACGCTGAATATAGTTATCATACAGTTAATGTTTTCATTGTGTCGAAATTAAGATATCAGTTAATTTGGATTTAAATAATGTAGTGATTGACAGTCCCTGACATGACTGGGAAGTGAGCTATCAGTAGATGAGCTCACTTGTAAATGCACAGAGGAGGACATGACCCATTTTAATGCTCAAGGGCTCATATGTGAACAATAAAAATACTAAGAAGACAATATATAGGAATAAACTTTCTAAATATTTGTATGCTTATTATCATTTTTTACAGTTTATTGTTTACATTTATTCTCCAGTTTCAGTTTTTATTGTTACATTTCTTTTACTGCTTATTCATATTTTATAAACTCGAGGAACTAAACAGACAGAGAAAAAATAACTTATCTTTCACTTATTTATTTATTTTCCCTCATTTTTACTGTTTATTTCCCTATTATAAACTCAGTAAAATAAGCAGTATAAAGGCGGAAAATAAAACTAAATAAGAAGAAAGAGAAGGAAAGAAGCGTTCGTGTTATCAGGCATTGCATCGTGTTGTAGTGTTGACTTCTTGGGCTTTTGCTTACTCCTCTGGGCTTCACTACAACACAATGCAGTACGCAAAACTCTGAAATCATTGTGGATCTTCGTGTAGACATTTGATCAAAACTATATCCCTTTTCATTATTCTTAATGTTCATTGTTATCACTAAGGGGCGGATTTCTATGGCCTAAAAATTGAAAATATGCATGCATTTATGACCTAAAAAAATGTTTAAATATGATCTAAAAAGACAAAAATATGACCTTATAATTGAATTAATTTTTTACCAATACCATATTGATTGTTCATTCATGTACATTTTTAATTGTATCATAAGAAAAAAGGAAATCTTCTTCTATTGTCCAGTGCAAACTTTTGCTACCTGTTAACAGAAACCTTCGAAACAAGTGAACTGTGAAACTCACGATTTTTATACAGACACAATGTTGGTTATTTCCAATCGCCTGATGACTAGGCTATTAAAGAACCCAAAATATGACCAAACTATGACTTTATCATAGAAATAAGCAGAAGTATGACCAAAGATCTGAAAAAGTGAGAAATATGACTTTTAAGACGCAATAAAAACCGCCTGATGTTAATAATAAAGTATATATAAATGTTTTACTTACTTGAAGCTTAAATATAGGCCTTGGTAAAAGTATGACATACATAGGAATCCGCCCCTTAGTTATCAAAATAATTGAGGTTGTCTTTCGACATTCCTGGTTTCTCTCCTGGCACTTGTAACCTACTTCTGAGGTTGAGGCGTCAGGAAAGCGGGGTTACGTTTCCCCGGTGATATGATGGGTGATGATGATGATGATAATGGTGCGCCAGGAGAGTCCCTAATCCTAAGCTTAACCTAAGATGAATATGAATGATGATGATTGCGATGGCCATATGATTACGGGAACCGTATGGGCCTTAAAGTTTTCCTGACATTTGTCTTACAGGTGAGGAAAAACCCCGTTAAAAACCTCACCCAGAAAAACTGTCCCGACCGGGGATCAAACCCGGGCCCGCTGCGTGACAAGGCAGTACGCTACCCCGAGACCATAGCGGTGGACATTTAATAAAATGTTGGATAGAGTAAAATGTACTATATAGTATTATTTATAACATTTTATATCCCCTTTGTTTCAATTTTTTTAACTTTTCCTTTTTTGACATAGGGCTAAACACAGGGCACATATCCAGACGCGAAGAAGCGATTTAAAATTTCGTATCCAGTCGGAATCTAACCAAATTCGTCTGAGTGGAAGAAGTAGAGTCTACCAACCACACCACCCGACGTGACTGCACATCTGTTATAGAAAGTCATAATAGGATGAAGTTTCATAGTTAAGAAGTGATCGTTGACGCAGTAACATGCGTGTCTGATTCGAGTCACGACAAACCGGTGAATTGATTGTGTGCACTACCTACGTTCAAATTTAGGAAACTCCTCGTCACATTTAGCTCCACGATCATGATGTTATCAATTCGACAATAAATCAAGAACGCGCTTTCGTTTAACAATTGAAATTTGACAAAGCGAATTGACTCGGGAGTTAGCATTCGAGAGGAGGTCCAAGGTCCTGAATTTTCTGCTCAATCGTCAACTCAAGTACATTTTATTACATGATTTATTTCACCACAAATCACCGTTTAATAATTATTACACATTTAAGTCTATCTACAATGGCGTAACAGCTCAATGTTGGGCATTAATTTTTTCTTTGTTAGGAGTTACTAGACCAAGTTAATTTAGTTGCGCTTATTTCTCCACATATGTCTTGAATGGTATACGATGTGACATCTAATAGGCATTTAAGGTAGGCTATTACTATGATGAAGGAGTTACTGTAATTAATGACATGAAGTGACCATATTCTAAAATTTGATATAGAACATGGAAATTTAACTTTTTCCAATACAGTTATTTTAACACAGTTCCAATAATGGATCATATTATAACATTATAATGATATTGTGAAAAGAAAAATTAATGTCTGAATCAGGAATCGAAATTTCTCCTACTAGTGTGCAGCCCACTACACCATTCTAGACTTGGCACAAAAAAATCATTATAATATTATAATATGATCCATTATTGGAACTGTGTTAAATAACAGTATTGTAAAATGTTAAATAACATCGTTTACTGCTTATTAAAGTGTGGTGGATGTAAAATTCTCAAATCTAGATACTTCTAAACGAAAGTCGACCGTTGGCGATTGATACTGACACCTTACCCGGCCGCGGACGAAACGAGAATTTTCGATTTGGATATGTGGAAAGAAAGTCTTAATGTTTGTGCCAAGTCTGGAATGGTGGTAGTGGTCTGTACCACTATTACGGAAGAAACTAGAGGTCCACGGTTCGATTCATGGTTCAAACATTAATTTTTCTTTTCGCAATATCATTATAATATTCAGAACATGGGACCGCTATTAACAGTTTTAAAGAAGTGCATTCGAAGCATGTGTTATTCTGCTCACACAAAGAAGAAGCTAATAACTATACAATCCCTAGTTTGGTTAATCATGAACATTTGCATTAAGATTAAATTTATTCTATCTAAAACCGGTTTAACAATGTAAATACGTAAATTTTTCGGTGCCCAATGTTTTATGTGTTAAATATTAAATTATTGAATTTAAATATTGAATTTAAAATTTATTACTCCATTGTTCATCGTTTATTCTTCTTTAACTCATTGTTATTGTTATTTATTAATATTTAATTTAAGGTACAAGAGACATTTAAATTTATAGATGTAAGGTAATGTGAGAATAAAGCAATTTCTAACAAAGGGTTTGCAATGGTCTTTTTGTTTGGCAGTACAAATTATTCTGATTTTTCTGAAGTTTGAAATAAATTGACATTAAACATAGTCCCTTTTAGATTTGCAGATAATGTGACTTCAGTAACCATTTCGGAAGACGAAAAAGAGAGATAAATTTATGATTTAAAATTTAGTAGCAGATAATGACTCCATGTAAATATAAATTTAAATAACAACAGTAATGGTTTTCTTTAGCAAATACCTTATACCAAGTAAACGTCATATTAATTGAGATTTTTAAAAAAAGGATGGTGAGTATTGACAATAGGCTATTGCAGATACAGTTTTTAGATATAAAACAGTAGGTTTCACAAAGGTTAAACGATACAATCGAACAGTTATTAGTACCTTTACAGTAATTGTTTTATGTGGATTCTAATGGAAATCGATGAAAGAAGAACTGTCATCAACTAACCAGCTGAATAACTTTGACATAAGCAATCCCTAGGTCCATTCCTGCTTCTCTAAGACTATATCATCTAATCAATACTAATAAAATTCATTGTTAAAACCGTTGAGGTGGATAGTCATAAAATAAGTTAAAATGTACCTTCTTAGGTCAGAGCCATCGTCCTCAACTTATAAAATATGTATTATTTTTGTCTGAAGGCCTTTCAGAATATCCATTCCATCTTCAGCAGGTCAAGTAATGTAGCGAAGAAAGACCTGCTGAAGATGGAATGGATATTCTGAAAGACCTTCAGACAAAAAAAGAATACATATTTTATAAGTTGAGGACGACGGCTCTGACCTAAGAAGAGTACATTTTATCTTATTTTATTATATCTTCTAACTAACTCACTGGCACAATCGAACCCGGAGGTTAATGGCCGCGCGGACATAAGCTCTCCATACATCCCTATCCTGAGCTAATGTTTTCCAATCATCCCCTGAATAATTCACCTCCCTCAAATCATAGTTAATGATATTCTCATACTCTTAAACTACATATTGGGCGACTTCCATCTGATTTTCCTACAACTGGGCGAAATCAATCTGATTTTACTACTACTGGACGAATTCGATCTGATTTTACTACTATTGGGCGACTTCCCTATGGGTTTCCTACAAGAATATTTCATGTCCCACTCTCATTCCCCATTCATGCCAAATGTCCTGCCTATCACAGTCTACGATACTTAAATGTTGTTATTGCATCTAGTTTCCTATAAAGATCATGTAGTTCACTGTTATGTAGTCTTCTCCATTCATCTTTTTATGCATTTCTCTCTGGTAAAAAAAATCCTATGAACTTTATTCTCAAATACTCGTAAACTTTTCTCGCCCCCTTAAAGCAAGATTTCAAGTTTCGCATCCATGTAACGTAACTGGAAGAACAATCGTTTTATATATATATATATATATATAAGAAAAGAAAAATGAATGCTTGAGTCGGGATTTGGACCCGAGTCTCTAAACTCTGTACATTTATAGTTATAATATATATATATATATATATATAAACGTTCTTTAAAGGAACTTCGGATGACCAGAAGCCTGCAATGAATAATAGCATGCGTTTCCAAATTTGAGTCTGTTTAATTTCTTTCAGCACCTCAATCCTGTTTGTAATTTTTTTAGGTAGACCTATTTGAATTCAAATATACTATATTAACCCAATCCATATATATCTAATATCAGACTCTCTAAGATCTATCTGATTATAGGCTTACTATTGCTTCCGCGTTGCTCGGCGTTTTAACGGAATTTACTTAATGTAAATTGAAAGTGGTTGGTTGGTATCTAATGTCGAGCACTTGATAATGAAATCATTCGCTCTCTTGCACTCCAATATTTAGCAGAAAGGCTGGTCTCTTCTACAAAAGCTGGACAACGGAGGAGATGGTTTCTTTCCATATCTTCATTTAAATTGCAAAAAGGGCATTTAGGTGAATCTGTTATGCCAATTCTGTGTAGGTGTTTATTCAAGCAGTCATGTCCCGTTAGCAGTCTGAATGTTGCTACTGCAGATTTTCTTTGTAATGTAGTAATGTCATAAGCTTGTAGATTTTCCCATTCCTTTCCAGATGTTTTGGTGGTGTATTCTTCTCTAAGTTTATTGATGTATTTATTTGAGATAATTCTTTTGATAGAGTGAAAGGAAACTGGAGCAGAAGTTGGGTTTGAAACAATTTTGCTACCCTTCTTGGCTAGAAAATCGGCTATTTCACAATGGGCCGGAATCCATTGAAGTACAATGTAAATTGAAAGTATAAAAAAACAGATGTGTCACTTTTCCATGAAACGTACAAAAGATACTTTTAATAATATAACTTTCAAGGAAGATTTCGACATAACGTTGCTGATAGTTTCCTTGTAAGTATATACGTTTTCATCAGTAATTAGAATGTAATAATTGACAATAACCTTGGGGCCATTAAGAGCTGAGGAATTTTTTACGGTCCTTGAAAACTATCTTCTAATCATTATTGTGTTATCATATTCGCTTAATTAGATTAAGTTTATTTTAAGACTTCAACTGGCGCATCATTACCACTTTCATCACCTTTTATATCATCAGGATAGCGTAACCCCGTCTTCCTAGCGCCCCTACCTAAGAAGTGGGTTACAAGTATGCCCTGCTAGGAAAGAACACCAGAAATATCGTAATGACAACCAGGTAGCATTGATTAAAAACATATGGGCCGCGCAAAGTTTGGTAAATTTTAAGGTGGGTTTACTACAATATTGAGAGGCAAATGTAAAATGATTCTACTAGAACTTCAATGGTTCTCGAGGGAATGGGAAGTAAATGTTCCCAAGTTTATAAACAACTAGCTAATACCCGGCGTGCGCTGTTACACTTAAATAAATGAAATATGTTTTTATTTTAAATTAAACAAATAGAAAGAAAAATAATTTAAAATTTATATAATCATTTGATTTGGCGTTTATTTGATGAAAATCCATATTTATTTAATAAAAAATAAAATTTATATCATAATTATTTTTAGATACCCCATACTGATTACCTGGCGTTGCCCGGGAATCTGCTTATCCCGATTTTCTTGGCATCAATTAATTTAAAGACAAAAATGGTTATTGTGAGTTATGCGTAAAATTATAATTATAACATTTTTATACTTTTTTATTTTTATATACCGTCGTCCTCAACTTCAATTGAAATATTTAAAATATGTTTTTGCCTGACTGGCAAAGAATCTGTACTTTCTATATTCATCACTTCTTTTTTATTCACCGCTGAGGTTATAATTATTATAATTATAAAATGTTATGTAATCAATTGAGTTGGTGTTTACTTGATGAAAATCCATTAATTAATTAAATAAAAATAAAACTTACAGTTTATTCGAGTTTCATATTTATTAAGATATAATTTAGTTACAGCTGTTTCGAAACTCTGTACCTTCTTCAGACATGTTAAATTAATGAATTGTGTTATAATAATATAAAATGTTATACATTTTTATATATCGTCGTCCTCAACTTGAATAATTGAAGGTATATAAAAAAGGTATAAAATTTCAATAATTGAAGTTGAGGATAACGGTATATAAAAAAAGATATAAAATTTAAATAATTGAAGTTGGGGACAACGGTATATAAAAAAGCATAAAATGTCAATAATTGAGGTTGAGGACAACGATATATAAAAAAGGTATAAAATTTCAATTATTGAAGTTGAGGACAACGGTATATAAAAAAAGGTATAACATTTCAATTATTGAAGTTGAGGACAAGGGCATATAAAAAAAAGGTATAACATTTTAGAATTATAATAATTATAACCTCAACGGTGTGAACAAAAAAGTGATGAATATAAAAAGTATAGATTATCCGTAAAAGATAGACATATGCTATCGCGGACTTTATTTTAGAATATTTTTGAGATATTTAACTCTCTAGACATTAATGTATCTTTTATGGTTTAGGCAGTGTAAGCCATTTAAGCGACTTTTACTTAGTATACCGATGCCCATTTTTTATAACTCCACCCCTATAGTACGTACGGCAATATGTTATAAACGTCCCAGAAAAAATCATCTAAATGATGTTAAAAACACCATTCAAATCGATCAAGCAGTTTTTGAGTCCATGAAGGACAGACAGATAGACTCAAATTCATTTTTAGGGCCTATATATAAAGATGGGTAAGTTATCGTTAGAGGCTGAGTCGGTGGCATTGCCATAATATCGCCAAAAGGTTTAGGCCAATTTAAAGCCACTGCATTAATGTATATATATATATATATATATATATGAATAGAATAATAAACGAATCGAGGAAAATACAACGGGGATATATACCCATCAATAGGAACCTCAAACTCGATGCTATTCTTTTTGCAGATGATTTAGCGCTTCTGGCACTTTCCGAAAATGATTTGCAACGATCAATTTATAATTTACAAAAAAATAGCTGTCAAATTTAATATGGAAATATCAACTAACAAAACTAAAATTATGGAATTTCTTGGGAAGGACCCCATACAAAGTAAAATCTGTCTCCAGAATAAAATTTTAGAGAGATATAATCAATTTAAATATCTTGGATATTATCTTTCTATCTGGGATGAAAAGGATATCCGTGAAGAAAATTACTAGTTATAATAAAAGTTGTACAAAAAAACACCAGATTACGTTTATATAACACTTTTGCTAGACCAGTGTTGACCTATGGTAGTGAAGCATGGACACTAAAAAGACAACAGGAAAGCAGAATAACGGCTTGTGAAATGAGATTCATGCGCAGAACAGCGGGTTACATCAGATGGGATCGGAAAAGGAACACCGATATCTTAAAAGAATTGAAGACTACGCCAATTTTGGAATATATTAAACAGTACAAACTAAATTGGAAACACCATCTTGAAAGAATGAGTTCAAATCGGATCCCCAAAGCTGTTTATAATTATATACCAAGAGGACGAAGATCTCTGGGCCGTCCTATGAAACGCTGGAGGGAAAATTTTCTATAGGATCCACAGGCCTTGGCCAAATACTTGGAAAGAAGAGGAAGGAAAGAAGAAGAAGAAGTATGAAAAAATATTAAATGCTACGATCTGATATGCATCTACAAATGACAATGAATACAATACTGAATTCAGTTTAAACAACTTCAAAACATGTCACATTGATGAATATAATGAATAAATTTCTCGGATGAATTGATAAGAAAAATGCGTTTTTTAAATATAATTTATAATGGCGAGTCCGTTTGCTTTATTGTGACTGCTGCTGGCCGAAAGAAGGTGATACTGAGACCTCCTGATGTGGTAATTGCCGAATTGTTGATTGTTGATCGGAGGACCACACATAGCTGGGGCTAAGTCGGCGGCTCTCTTGAGGCGCGCCCGGCACGTCCCGTCACGATACTCGCGATACTATCGCATATCATTGGCCTGTCAGTAAACATAACGCAACTGATTGAGCGCCAGTAATTGGATTAATTAGCAACTTCAAAATGATTTGTTTGCTTCTGCCGAACATTCTTATTTCCATCCAACCGCTTTCCTAGTAGATAATTCCGACTGATTTTGGCATATCGCTGTGAAGCATGGACTATCAGTAATCAGGATGAGGCTCGACTGACTGCAACTGAAAAGAGATTTATTTGCAAATTGAACTTCGAGAGAAATAATAATAATAATAATAATAATAATAATAATAATAATAATAATAATAATAATAATAATAATAATAATATAATAATAATAAATGATAATGATAATGATAATGATAATGATAATGAATGATAATAATAATGATAATGATAATAATAATGATAATAATAATAATAATGATAATAATGATAATAGTAATAATAATGATAATAATGATGATGATAATAATAATAGCAACAATTAAAATTATAGTTGAATGCAGGCTTTCACGGCCGGTAATCATAATGTTGAGTGATTCTGGGCTTTGTGGCCGTGGTCCATTAGTGGTCGAGCCTCCGACCAGGAAACAACACCTAGAAGTACTCACTACTGAAGATGCCCTCCGCAGCTGAGGGAGAAACGTCTGGTAGGAACGCTAGTAATGGACCACGGCCACAAAGCCCGGAATCACTCAACATTATAATAACAATTATATTTATAACAATAATAATCACAATAATAGTAATAATAACAATAATAATAATAACATAAGATAAAAACTATATACCTTTTTGGCAGGTGCCGTCGTCCTCAACTATGTTAAAATATTATATTTAAAATTTATCTGGAGGCCTTTCTGAAGTTAACTTCCATCATCAGCAGGATGAGCTTCTGCTACTAGTTGTTGTTGTTTATGACGATGTAGACTCCAGGTGTCTGCTGCTACAATACGCGACAATAACGATGGTAATAGTAGTATTTTATTTATTACACGACGAACTTTAACAGTTAAGGGCATTAGTGTCGTATTTCAAATCAGAGGCCCCTTATTCCAGGCCCGATATTATTTTACGTGCTGTAAATATATGACAAGGAACCATAGCTTTTCTTCCTTTACGAATGAAGCCATTCTCGGGATAAAAAGTTCGGCCGCGGTGGGCTAATTTTTATGTTCCTTGTCTCTAGTTTCAAGGGAAGCGGGTTCAAACCCGGCTGGGGTCAATGGATTTTTAGGATGGAAGAATCCAAAAAACAAGTCCTCCGGGAGGGTCTTTAAGCCTGGGTCCTGAGTCTGAAGATTTTCAGGCTCGTAAAATAACCTTAAACCTGAATAAAGAGGTCCCTAAGCAAAATTTACTCAAACCATATCATGCTGATACCACTATCCATAGTTCTTCTCTTCACCCATGTACTCATAAGATGGCAGCCTTTAATAGTTACATTAATTGACTTTTAAATATCCCTCTTTCACCCCCTGGAATAAAATAATGAATTGAATATTGTTAAACAATTAGCTATTAATAATAACTACGACCCTAAAATTATAGAATATTTAATTAAGAAAGTTCATTACAAAAAAGCAATTAACAAAGTGTTTCCTTTACCCAAAGAAAACATAAAGAAGTATGCCGTAATGTCATACATAGGCCCACTTTCAAATAAAATATCTAAACACTTTAAAAAGTTGAACATTAATCTGGCATTTAAAACTAATAAAACTTTGCAAAATATAATAAAAAACAATAAAACCAAAATAAAAAAAGGAAAAATTATCAGGTGTATATAAATTGAAATGTGGCACATGTGACAATGACTATATTGGACAAACTGGTAGACCTTTTATCTCTCGGATAAAGGAACACATGAGAGCATATAACAGAAATTTAGAATATTCAAAATATGCTAACCACCTATTCCAATTTAATCATTGTTTCGATCCAAATTTTGAAATTTTACACGTTTGTGATAAGGGTAAGAAGTTAGATCTTTTGGAGGCTGTAGAAATAAATAAATTTAAAAGTAGTAACAAACTGTTAAATTCTCAACTTGATTTGAATGAATCCCCTTTGTTAAATTAAAAAAATTAAATAAATATTGTTGTATTGTTGCTTAGATCAGTTGAAGAAGTCGAGGCAGAATATCTGTGGGTCGATCTTTTCGGAGATGGGTCGGGAGACCGTAACGGGCCACTGGGCCTAATACTTGAAAGGCAGATGATGATGATCAGTTGGAACACAATTCATAATTTGTTAACATGTCTGAAGAAGGTACAGTGTACCGAAACAGCTGTCACTGAATTATATAATAAATATGAAAATCAAATAAAACTACGTTTTATTTTTATTAATTAATAAAATTTACTCACGTTCTTTAACCGAGTAATACCTTAGTTGCCTACTAGATGTCTCATTGGTTTGGTATATTGACCGAATACCACTCATTATATCTTTAGGAAATAAACGTAACTAAATTATTTTGGTCTAGTAATTCGATGGATTTTTTAGAATGGAAAAATCCAAGGATCAAGTCCTCCCTGAAGAACAAGCCTGAATAAAAAGGTCTCTGTGTTAAATTTACCGACCGTTTTCCCATCCAGTAATACCTCAGTTACCCACTAGATGTCTCATCGAATCGCTAGGCCGATGCCCATATCATTCGTTGACATTATGGTTAAATGAGCGTAATTAAATTAAATTGACTTACTCAATAGTTCCCATTAGGGAGAACCCTAATCTCAGCACAGGGAAGGAAAGGGCTTAAGAAGAAAACATTTAATAGACCTGGCCAGGGTTTGAACCCGCGACCTCGTAACTAAAGTCATGAGTTCACCTGTTACAGAATAATGTACGAAGAATAATGCTAGAGGCTGATTCAAGGAATTGCTGTTTCTTGTGAAGTTAAAACATTATTTAATGAATGGGAAATAAGACGTTCCTTGAGAATGAAACAAGGTTGGCAGGCTGTGAGAGATTTACAAGATTGCCAAGGTAGCGTGTATGTTTGCAGTATACCATACATGAGGTGGGAGGTACTATAGGCGCATTGCACGGTTAACAACCAGTAGGACAGGGCTATTCAATTAGAGTACACGCGGGATGTTCTTTAAAATATGTACCTAATAAATAATTGAATCAACGTAATATTTATTCCCAAATGTTCATTAACGTTAATTTTGTATTATGATCAAGTCATGTATATTATTAATTTAAAACGGTATCATTATTCTTAATTAAGTGCAGGCTACCTTTTTTATTAATTAATAATAATAATAATAATAATAATAATAATAATAATAATAATATATAATAATAATAATAATAATAATAATAGTGATAATAATAATAATAGTGATAATAATAATAATATAATAGTGATAATAATAATAATCATCATCATCATAGTACATTCACGAATTTAGGCCATTTGTTGACCTGTTTCGGCCTCAAGAGAAACACCATCCAGAAGTCTTTTGAGTGGACGTCCTGGTCTTCTTCTTCCTGCAGGTTGATATCTTAACATTAGTTTGGGTATTCTGTGATCTTCCATTCGATGAACATGTTGTATCCATCTTGACTTATAATCAGAAATTTTGTTTTCTAAAGATTCCATGTGTAATTCTTCTAAGATGTCTCTCATTTTTTTTTTATCTAGTAGTGTGTATCCTGCAGTCCTCCGAAGATATCTCATTTCAGCAGATCTAAGTCTCTGTATGTCCTTCTGTTTCAACGTCCATACTTCGCTACCATACAAAAGAGTTGGAAGAGCCAGTGTTTTATACACTTTCAGTCTTGAATGCTTTTGGACTAACTGTGGCTTAGAATTTATTAACCCTAAAATTCTTAAAAATTTAGATATTTTTGCATTTACATCCTTTTCTTCTTCATATGAGATATTGCATCCTAGATATGTAAAATTATTCACCTGCTCCAAAATTTTATTGTCCAGTACAATTTTACTTCTGACAGGATCTACACCTTGAAATGCCATAATTTTTGTTTTTTCTGTAGATATCTTTAATCCATATTCTTCTGTAATTTTGTTAAGTTTATACAGACCTTTCTGTAGATTATCTTCGGAATTTGCTACTATTATTTGGTCATCTGCAAACAATAGGGTGTTTAATTTTCTATTTTCTGATATTCTTATTCCAAATTTATATGTTTGTTCCAGCAACATATTACTTCATTGATATAAATTGCAAAGAGTGTTGGGGATAGGGGGCAGCCTTGTCTCACACCACAATTATATATTCCTTCTTCAGAAAATCTGTTATTTAATTTAATCTTTATAATAATAATAATATAATAATAATAATAATAATAATAATAATAATAATAATAATAATAATAATAATAATAATAATAATAATAATAATAATAATTAATAATAATAATAATAATAATAATAATAATAATAATAATAATAATAATAATAATAATAATAATAATAATATTTTTTTATTAAGAATTTTCTCTACGTTACAGTAGTTATCCTTCAGTCCAAATGTATTTTGCTCAGCCACATATTTCTATCTTCTGCATCTTCTTCTTTGAAGTCTTTGCTGATCATGTTTCTTCTTACTTCATCCATCCACTTTTCTCTGGTTTACCCCCTCCTCCTCCTGTCATCAGTATTCCAATCCAGTATCATTCTTGGGATAATATTACTCTCCGTACTCTATAGATACCCATACCATTTCAATAGTCGTTCTTCTATTACTTCTATAATATTATGTTTAGCATTCATAATTTTCTAGTTCCGAACTGTCTTCTTTCTTGATTTTTTGCTGTCCTTCGCCAAAAATCCATCTCTGTTGTCTGCCCAGTTTTAATTTCTTTAGGCATTTTAGCATTACCTATCGCTACAACTCCCAACCTGGAGGATCAGGTTATTTGTTTTCGAGATTTTCTACTTACAAGGCAGCAGTGTCTGTTCCATAGACAGGGACCTTATTGGATACTATCAGCCGGGCGAGCTGAGCCCAGGTTTTTTAACGAGATTGTTACTCCTTCCCCTCACCCTTTTTCAACCTGACTTGGGACAGGCTTCGGCGGGTTTATGATAATTATGAGGATGATGATGATAATAATACTAATACTAATAATAATAATAATAATAATAATAATAATAATAATAATAATAATAATAATAATAATAATAATAATAGATAATTCCTTAATGACAGAGACCTAGTAGGGCCTATAAAATGACAACGTCCATTAAATATTAGGGAGTAATTACACAGGTATCTAAATCAGTCTGTGCTACTTTTTTCATGGACAATGTAAAGAGGATTAGGTCAATAATGATTAGATTATTCTTTTCACTTCACCTTGAGAATTTTCATCATTGAGGGGTTTCTCCAACCAATCTTAGTAATTAACATACATTAATATATATATATATATATATATATATATATATAAATGACTACGGACTTACAGACTATCAGTTTGCAGCAAAGTTAGATTAAAATCTCAAATAGGGGTATGGGCTTCTTCGGGTGTATAATTTATTGATAAAAATTGGTTGTAAAATAAATTTTGTCTATTCCTTATACCTCACTGAAGTTTATTGAATATATTCACGGATACCACCTCATAACTATTTTGCATTTAAATACATTTATATTTATTTAAATGTACACTATTATTATTATTATTATTATTATTATTATTATTATTATTATTAAGGGAAATTATGCAAGTTGAAAAAAACATATTAGAAAAAATTAGAAGAAAGACGCCTGAAATGGTATGGACACCTCATAAGAATGGAAGAAGAGAGAATACCAAAGAAGATCCTTAATTGGAAAGCAAATGGAAGAAGTGGAAGAGGCAGGCCTAGAGAATAAAGGATGGATGGATTGAATAGAAGTATGAAAGCTAGAGATTTGAGGGAAGAAGATGCTTTAGACAGGAACCTCTGGCGACAAATCACTTTGGGTTGAAGGAGAAACACTGTATTGTGGAATATTCCTAAATTAAAAAAATATTATTATCATTATAATTATCATTCCTTGTTATATGATTATAAAGATATAATAATAATAATAATAATAATAATAATAATAATAATAATAATAATAATAATAATAATAATAATAATAATAATAATAATAATAATACTCAAGTCCGCATTTCTTGACGGTTGTATTTTTACGGCGAAAGATCTTCACTCTTTCGACCAAGGTACTATTTTCGTCTGGCTAATCGCCTTCGACCAATCCGGCATGGGTAACCCTATCGGCAGCAATGCTACCGCCGGCATAGCTCTCAGGATCATTTAAGCACGCAAGCCACTCCACCACGACAAGCTAAAGATACCATGGAGGGAATAATAATAATAATAATAATAATAATAATAATAATAATAATAATAATAATAATAATAATAATAATAATAATTTTTATATTTAGGGATGTTCCACACTGCTGTGGTTCTCCTTCAACCCAAAGTGATTTGTAGACAGAGGTTTCCGTTTAAAGCATCTTCTTCTGTCAAATCTCTAGCTTCCATACTTCTCACCTCACTCCATCTGTCCAACGATCTCTAGGTTTGCCTCTTCCACTTCTTCCATTAGCTTTGCAATCATGAAGGAAAAAGGATTGGACCATGGAAATTGGTATGACAGTGATGTGGAGGAGAATGACAATAGATTAATTGGGCACTGGAAGATGATATGAACCATTGTGAAATCTGCTAAATAAAGTAAAAATAAAATATCTGCAATATTATAATGGGCGATATTCTTTTCTTAATAATAATAATAATAATAATAATAATAATAATAATAATAATAATAATAATAATAATAATAATAATAATAATAATAATAATAATAATAATAATAATAATAATAAGCATTAATGAACATGGAGGTAGGCTACTTGAATTTCAAAACAGTACTATATTGTAAACAATACTGCTCTTTCATAATTTTAGATATTTTTCTGCGAACGACTAGTTGAATGACCCCATTGAAGTGGCATGGTACCTTTATGCAAGATAAATACAAGAGAGAGGTTTTATTGTTTTATTTTTAAATTCATATTAATTTATTTATGCAGTTGGTATTCAATCTGTACTAGCTAGTTTTACACTAAGTGAAATGTTTGAATTCAAAGGTTTTATTCATTTGTATTCCATACATTTGGGATATGTTTGATATTAATGGCATAGTGATCAATTAAATAAATTGATATAAGAAATCTAGACATGGGGAAGTACTATCGCTCCCACCCAACATACAGATTTTGTTTAGCTGAATACAGGGAAATTAAAAATGAATAGGGCCAAATGGAAACATTCCCGTGGCTACAATATTTTACATATAGAACATTTAGGATGAAGGGTTAATTCTCCAAGTTTTCATGGATATTCGCAGATGTTCAATGTGGGTTCCATTTGTGACACGGCAGATTTCTATGCGATATTCAATTTCTTGCCCGATCCGTTACAAGCTAGCCTGATCAATTGAGTTGACTGCTTTGACCAACGGTCGGCAACTAGCGAACCACGGTCGAAGTTCTGATCGCAGGTCCGGACTGCGGAAGGTCAAAAACCTGGTCGCCAAAAATCACCTCAAACTCAAATCACAAAAATATATAAAATGAATGCACTACAATATAAAAAGAAAAATTCCAATTATGTTAATACAAACAATATTTATTTAAGTAGTACTATTCTTTCAACATTTTAAAACATGGAAACAATTTTGTTACTTATTGTATTTGCTAAGCTGTGAAGCGCAGGAGAGTTCGCTGGAGAGCGGGGGCGGAAGGGAGAAACTAATCGGCCGGCACAGCGTATAATGTTACGTCGATCCACATGTGGGGGTTACGAGAAGAAGACAACCACGGTCTGCCTACCATTTGTGGGGGTTACGAAACCCAAAACCACGCTGACTGCTACCAATTGTACGGGGGGAGAGAAAGAACCCTTAACCCACGGTCTGCTAACCGTTAGTCCGGGATCGAGTTTTGTTGATGCTGTATTTATTAATGTGATCGTGATGTTCAAAGATGTTATCAGCAAGAAAGCAGCCTGCCTCGGGCCCATGAAAGGCGGCTATTAATTCATCTTTCTTTCCCTGATGAACATATATACAAATATAGATATGGATTTACTAAATTGAGTACAGTGAGTGATTTTGTTAAAGGATAGTGCGCAATTACTATACTTACTGAATAATAAACAGGTGCGTAGTATAAAAGATAACCTCTTTAATATAAAAAAGGTTGATTATTAAAACAAAATAATAGAGTAATAACAAAAGATGATTCTTGATCACTCAATCAAGCATAGCTTGTAAAAAAAATACTGAATAAATACCATACCATACATAATGCCACAGTCACACACATGTCTAAGCTTTTTAGGAATGCCTTCTTCCGTACATAGCTGGATTAACTCAAAATCGACCTCTTCTCGGTCTTAATCAACTTGTCTATATATGTAGACCACCATATTAATTTCCCAACTGCATGGTGAACTAGACTCGGATTCCCCTATTGAATCCGCTTTCAAATAACTAAACGCCACTTGCTAGGCTGATCGAATGATGAGTTCGGTAAGAGTACACTGCCTATAAAGGTTCGCAAATAGGGGGGATATGCGCTGTAGAGATGCGCGGCAGAAAGGGTGAAAAAGGAAGGGATAGCCACACGGAAAAGAGGACATTGGCATAGTTCACAAATGTTCTGTAGTAGGGAGGAGAACAAAGATACTATACTGAACCGCAAAAGGCACTTTCGGTTCAATAACTCCCTGCGCCCTCCGGGTAAAAAAAAACAGTCCATAAACTTCAAAGTAATGTCCAGTAGAAGAGTCCCACGTGGGAGGGGCACATCAACACTATCAGATTCCAGCGGTAAACTTCATACAAAATCTTCCATCGTCCCCTAAATCACAATCAACCACACTCGCTTTCATGTTGACTATCCAGGCGCTGAAAATCAACTCCAACTGGACTCAGTCGCCATAGTGCAACTCGGCGGTGTTCCAGGTGCTGAACCGGGTGACGATACTATAGTTGGATTGCCGGAACGCAATCCCGCTCCACCCGCTTTCCAGGAATCTGTAGTTCTAGAGCCACTATGTGCGGTCAGCTGGGCACTCGGGGGTCGGCCGGATCCTCCAAGCGCTCGACTGCCGAACATTCCAGGCTGCGTAGTAATGCCAATGTTAAGGAAAGGTAAACTGAAACAAAAAACAGGCGAAGACAGGAAAACGGAACCTCAAACATACTAGTTCAACATGTGCCATAATACAATTTTTTTTTTAACCATTATCTAGTTTAACATACAGATATATTTTCTACAAACATGCTTGGATTTACTCCATAGCATAACATAGTTTAATTTGACTGACATGTTGTATTTAAAACGTGTCCATGGACGCCTACTAACTTCTAGTACCCTCGTTTTAGAATTTAGTTTGCGTCTCATTAGAAAAACCTGGACCACGTATACAGAAACTCACTCTAGCAACTCCTACAACCAAAAGGATGGCACAATCAGCTCAAATAGACCAATATACATAAGTAGTTTACTCTAATATCCCAAACAATATATACATATAAACAAACCACGTAGAATATTAAGATCGACCTCTCTAGAAAGATGTCCATAACGCTGACATTTCCAACATTGTAGATTACTTTTCGATTGCCATGAAGAACGATTCGCAGAAGTATTAGATTTACTTAAATTATCAGACTTACTTTTTTCACATATTCTAAACTCTCCATCCAAGTAAATCTCATTTAACAACTTCACTCCAAAATCTTCAACAAGTATTCCTCCAATGCAACTCAAATCGAGTTTACAAAAATACTCATCGGGAACCAGTTTCAATTCGAAGATCGAGTTAAGTTTAGTAAGGAAGACAACTAAGCAATTCCGTATCATAACCATCGCAGGCATCAACTTTTCTAATTAACTCTCGAAAAATTCGCTGAGACGTTTCCCGTATGAGAAGAAGGTTGGGGATGGGCC
>JASPKZ010010290.1:0-70625 GCA_030220185.1 Diploptera punctata | reverse complement strand
TAAATTTAATATTCAGCCATTCCCGCATTTTTTTATATTAGTTTATTTATCATGTATTTCATATCATCTTCATCCCCTGCAAAAATTATTTGATTATCTGCAAACAAAATGAATGCAGTACTTTCCTCCTCCTATAGGAATGCCCATTTCAGAACATTTTTTTTACCACAAGCTAAGAGCCTGGTCTAATGAATGTTAAACCGACGGGTTTAATAATGCAGTGAGTTCTTCTTCTTCTTCTTCTTCTTCTTCTTCTTCTGCTCCTTCTTCTTCTCTCTTCTCCTCCTCCTCCTTCTTCTTCTTCTTTAGTAGGCGACTACAACCTCATTGAAGTTTTGGCATCCTCAACATATTCTCTCCACCTAGATATATTCTGGATACAGACTGACCAATTTCCAATTTTCATTTCTAATATATCTTTTATAACACCATCCTGCCATCTGTTTTTTTTTTGGGCGTCCAGCTGTTCTGGTGCATATTGGTTTCCATTTGTATATTCTTTTTACGAGCTTGTCTTCCTGAATTCTATTTATATGTCCAAACCAGCGCAGTCTTTGAGCTTTAATGTGGTTTATTATATTTTTATTTCGTGTTAGATTATTTAATTCAGAGTTCATTCGTATACTCCATGTGCCATCGCTTTCTCTAATCGGTCCAAAATTTTCCGTAAGATCTTCCTTTCAAAGATTAACTGTTTTTGTTTATCAGAACTCCTTCAGTACCCACAGCCATAAGTTACAATCGGTCTTATTACCTGTACTGTATACAATTAACTAACTCCCTCAGGGGTCCTCATCTAGGGGATATGTGGATGGCGACCACAAGGTGCCCAAGCTGAGGAACATTTCATTTCTTCCACTTACTTGTGTTTTGCACTCTTTTAACTTTACTATCTAACCTCTCTTGGTTAACTCTTGTTTTTTTTTCGACTCCAATGCTATTAGAGGGCATCCGAGGGCTAGGAAGTCTTTTCCTTTTCTTTCCATTTTCTTTCCTTTATTTTCTTTTCTTCTTCAGAAAAGCCCGACCAGAGGCTATAAGATGGCAGCCCCATCACTGGTCTTTGCCTTCCTTTGGCCAGCAACCCGATCGAAGGGACTATTATTATGCTTTCAAGTCCTTATACGAGAATTTCCCGGAAGGATCTAAACGCTGGAAGGAAAAATTTTCTATAGGATCGTAACAGGCCTTGGCCTACATACTTGGAAGGAAGAAGAGAAAAGAAGAACTTTAGTTAACCTGAAAACAAGTTTACTTTTGAATAGTATTCTATTTGTATAGTAAGCTTTATTGCCCAAAGAAATTCTTTCGCCCATTTGCTCCCAATTTCTTCCTCTATTATAGTTTTTTTTCCATTTACAGTTTGACAACCAATATATTTTATATGATTTTACTTCTTCTATATTTGCCTTGTCACGCAGCGGGCCCGGGTTCGATCCCCGGTCGGGACAGTTTTTCTGGGTGAGGTTTTTATCGGGTTTTTTCCTCACCTATAAGACAAATGTCAGGAAAACTTTAAGGCACAAACGGTCCCCGAAATCATATGGCCATCGCAATCATCATCATTCATATTCATCTTAGGTTAAGCTTAGGATTAAGGGACTCTCCTGGCGCACCATTAATCATCATCATCATCATCACCCATCCATATCATCGAAGGCAACGTAACCCCGCCTTCCAGGCGCCCCAACCTCAGAAGTGGGTTACAAGTACGCCATGCCAGGAGAGAAACCAGGAATGTCGGAAGACAACCTGGGGCATTTGAAACAAATATATATATCTGTATCATTGATGTTCAGATTACTTATTTTTTTGATTTCTTGTTGTACATTTTAAGTATTTTGTTTTGGAATTATTTATTATTAATCCGTATTCAACTGATTTTTCTTTCAGCTACTGGAAAGTCTCTATTAGTGTTCGTTGCGAGTGAGTTAGTTTATAGAAATACATGTTTCCGATGCCACCCACTGTACTTTACGTGTTCCGGTTCGGCGATAAGCGGATAAATGGCATTAATGTGCACCATTTCAACAGGCCGGTTTACCTAGGCGATGAATATTTATTTTGTAGGATAAGTGTCTGTAAACGTGTTTGCGTGTAGTATTAAGAATGTGTTAAGAAAGACAAAGATAAAGAGAAAAGTTGATTAGTAAATTGAATAGGTAATGATGGCTTATCGGGGAGTCATTTGCCATGACTAGAGCGAGCAATTGTGTGAAATGTAATGTTCTAAACTTCAGTCAGATAGCATCCATCCATAGTAATTCTGCCCCAAGGCAGGTCCTTCACTGCAATCATAGGACTCTCATGCTATGCTTTATAGCAGTATTTTAATACCATAATAAATATGAAAGTTAAAGTTAATAATTTTATATTTTAAAATTCTTTTAATATTTAAATATAACTTAAATAAAGAAAAAAACATCTAAATAATTAATTGTTTTTTATTGTTGAATAAAAATGTCTCAATAACAATTAAAGAAATTGTATTATATAACAGTCTTTCTAAATAATGCTTTTAAAATTGTGTCTTAAGTCATTGTTGTCTGAAATATAAAGCTTTCTGTTATAACTGTAATAAGAACACCTGCTTAACTTTATATTTTTAAATAAAAGTATACTAAATTCTGATTGGATGTTAAAAAATAATTAACTTTTTGATTTAACCAATCAAATTTAAACCTGGTATTTAATGGACCATTAACCAATAGAATATAAATTAAAAATCATGTGATGTAATAATGTTCTTTAATATTATAACAGAATTACTCTAGGAGTCTGCATATAACTTTCATCAAAGATAGAAGCTATAACAACTCTCCTGATAAAATGTGAAATTTAATACCAGAAGAGTAATTGATTTCAGACAAGAAAATAATATATTTAATTGACAGTGAAGAATAATATCACTTAAATTTACTTAATCTGCTGGGAACCTACAAAATGAATAAATTTATTACTAGTTCAGTTATTAGTGATTTATAAAGTGTTTTCCTATCCTGTGTACCAACTTCGACCTTGAGAAGAGAATCCAGCTCTACCGGAAAATCAAACCCAACCTGAACCAGTAATTCTTATTTAATATTTTTGGACACTAATCCTTCAAAATTGCGCCCACAACGTGGAAAATAATGAAGAACTGACCTAAATACTTCTTCAAAATGTCGCCACAAAGAGGGGCATAATTAAATATTCCTTCAGCTTGCAGCTTTACTAGGGAATTGTGTAGGTGTGGTAGCTTCCCGTTGCTTTCCACACCTGTGAAGGATGATGATGATGATAATGGTAATGATAAGGATGATGATGATGATGGCCATATGATTTCGGGGACCGTTTGGGGCTTAAAGTTTTCCTGACATTTGTCTTACAGGTGAGCAAAAACCCCGATAAAAACCTCACCCACAAAAATTGCCCCGACCGGGGATCGAACCCGGGCCCGCTGCGTGACAAGGCAGCACGCTACCTCGAGACCACAACGATGGACAGATAGCATTGGGACAAAGACTTTTTTTTTTGCGCGCGATAGTGCATTTTGTCGTACCTACATCAATGGCAACCATGATTGAAAGTTCAACTTCCTACATTTCGCGGTTGCCAACCTAAATAACTATACTGTTATATTACATATTACAAACCACGTGTGGGAAGTAAAACCACTGCCCTTTATGTATACTATGTACAATGTATGTATATATAAAATTATATCCAAAAGGTAGTGTTAAATATACATTATACGATACAAATTACTGCATTTTAAATGAAATGAACTTTATTTGAAACGATATATCGGCCCGCGACGGACTAGTGGTTATGCTCCTTGCCTCTGGTCCCGAGGGTCGCGGGTTCAAATCCGGCCGGGGTCGATGGATTTTTTTAGGATCGAAAATCCAAGGACGCAAGTCCTCCGGGAGGGACTTTAAGCCATGGGTCCCGAGTCTGAAGATTTTCAGACTCGTAAAAGATCCTTAAGCCTGAATGAAAAGGCCTCTAAGCAAAATTTACCAAATTTTCCCGTCCTAGTACTACCTTGATTTCCTAGATGTCAGTATGAGGCGGAACGCTGACCGCGGACCATTCCAATGACATCTGTACGAAAACAAGTGTAACTAAAATTAGTATGGTTCAAATTCTTCCCTGTAAGGGAAACATGGGCTTACAAGAAAGACAAGATAAAATAAATACGTACTTTCCGCCATTTTATGACTGACTGGTGTCATGGCCTGCTGTAGTCTTAACTAGTAAACATTGCCCACACTGTTACGTTATTTAGTTGTTTGTAAAGAACGCAAATATTTCCAACAAATATGTTATTATTTTACTATTATTTATTATTTTGAAAACACCATCGCGCAAAAAATAATATACCACGCACATTTGTAAAGTGTTTTACAGAATCTCGGAAATTAAAAACCTTGCTATCCTCTGCTTTTAAACATTTCCTGGCTTCTGTATAATATATATATATATATATATATATATATATTATATATATGTTGTGTATATATAATATATGTATATATATGTATATATATGTATATATATATGTATATATATATGTATATATATATAATATATATATATATATATATATATATGGTATGATAAGAAAAATAAATGCCTGGACGGGATTCAAACCCGGAAACTCTGAGTCTGTACCTCAGCGTGTTATCCGTTACCCCACCAGGCGAATCCAATTCAAACATTTATTTTTCTTATATATGTATTATATTCTCCATTATTACTAGATGTCGCGAGAACTCGGTCTTCACTGCCAGGCATTTATTTTTCTTATCATACCATATTAAGCTTGCATTGCTCAATGTTAAAAATTTAATTATAACACACACACACACACACACAATATATATATATATATATATATATATATATCCAATATGTTAACCATAATTTTTTTTAAAAACGTATTTTTTTGTGAAAGGAAGAAGATTTACTGAATAACAATTATGAAGAGCTTTAATTTGTCAGAATATACAGCTACTTTCAGTGAACGGAGTATATTTTGATACATTTATCCCCCTTCACCATCAGGTCCCCCTCTCTGAGTCATTTTTCTCTGCTGGTTTGGCGATTGCTACAAACAATACACACCACTACCGGCATCCAAGTTGTTGACTTCACACCCCCATTCCCACCCTACATCCAACCAACCACATGGTGGCGCCACGTTTTTACAAGAGAACATTCAATACCACATTGCCAGGTTCATGAATTCTGTACATGAAGTCTTTCACATTATTATTATTATTTATTATTATTATTATTATTATTATTATATTATTATTATTATTATCATGTCGGCCCCGGTGGACTAGTGGTTATGCTCCTTGCCTCTGGTCCCGAGGGTAGCGGGTTCAAACCCGGCCGGGGTCGATGGATTTTTTAGGATGGAAAAATCCAAGGAGCAAGTCCTCTGGGAGTAACATTAAGCCGTGGGTCCCGAGTCTGAAAATTTTCAGGCTCGTAAAAAATCCTTAAGCCTGAATGAAAAGGCCTCTAAGCAAAATTTACCAAATTTTCCCGTCCTAGTACTACCTTGGTTTCCTAGATGTCAGTATGAGGCGGAACGCTGACAACGGACCACTCAAAATGACATCTGTACGAAAACAAGTGTAATTAAATTAGTATGGTTCAAATTGTTCCCTGTAGGGGAGAGCGCTCAAATCTCTGTTAAGGGAAAAACGGGCTTACAATATTATTATTATTACTATTATTATTATTAATTATTATTATTATTATTACTTACTTACTTACTTACTTACTCACTGGCACTATCGAACCCGTAGGTTCATGGCCGCGCGGACATAAGCTCTCCATACATCCCTATCCTGAGCTAATGTTTTCCAATCATTCCCTGTATAATCTACTTCCCTCAAATCATAGTTAATGTTATTCTCCCACCTCATTCTTGATCTACCAACTGGGCGTTTTCCCTCTGGCTTTCCTACAAGAAGCCTCCATGCAAGTCTTTGATTCCCCATACGTGCAACATGTCCTGCCCATCGCAGTCTACGAGACTTAACTGTTCTTATTATATCTGGCTTCCTATAAAGACCATGTAGTTCACTGTTATGTAGTCTTTTCCATATTATTATTATTATTATTATTATTATTATTATTATTATTATTATTATTATTTATATTTTCCATTTCTTCTCCTATACACAGATATTTAGTTTTCTCAATTATCAAACCATAATTCAGAGCATTTTAACATATGGTGCTGAAGTCTGGCAAATTCCTACCAGGGAAATGAAAAGAATTTAAAGTACAGAAATGGATGTTTTAAGAAGATCAGCTGGAAAATCTAGAATCGATAGAATACGAAATAAAGAAATAAGGGAAATTATGGGCGTACAAGAGGAGCCGGACATCATAGACATCATAGAAAAGAAAGATTGCAGTGGTATGGTCATGTCAAACGAATGCCATAGCAAAGATTGCCAAAAATTGTTATGGAATGGATCCCAATGGAAAGGAGGAAGAGAGGAAGAAGACGAAGAAAACTTGGATAGAAGGGGTACAAGCAGCTATGAATATCAGAGGAATGGAGGAAAATCAATGGATGGATAGAGAGGAATGGCGTTTGGTTTCCGGAAGACAGCGGCAGCTGCCATGATACTGGATATGATTATTATTATTATATTATTATTATTATATTATTATTATTATTATTATTATTATTATTATTTTAATATATCAGCGAGCACTTCTGATATTCTTGCACATAATGTGGCTTGGAACACGCTGTATAAAATCAGTGAAGCTTGATTCTGTACTGAGCTCGGGACAGCGTGGATGTTTTCATATTCTCACGGGGATTAACTTTGTGACGTTAATTAGTTAACTCTAAACAACTAACTTAATTACATTGTATAATATATTGACGTACATATTTTAGAAATTCTGAAGCACGCGTCCTTTAACTTATATCTCCTTACAAACTTCGCTAACGAAAAACAAGACTCCCACACGTCTCACTTTAAAAAAATGTTCATAAGTAACGCCACGAGTGATTTTCAAAATTATCGATAAATTCACGACTCACGAAGTGAGGAGTGAATTTATCTAGAGAATTTGGAAATCAAGAGTGGCATTTGTTAGGACTATTTAACGAATAAAATTAAGCTGTTTACTCACAAATCATTATTTAACTATAGTTATTTTAAAATATTTATATATTTAATGTAAACGGCGATGTTTGAAAACAAATGAGAAACCATAGGTACGCTTCATCTGCTTCTTTTGTTTATCACTGCAACCAGATCATACTATTTATTGCCAAAGGAACGCAATATTTTAAGAATGCTCTCTAGTCGAGAAAAAATGAAACACATCAAACTGTATATATTGATTCATTTCTGATGTCGTATGATGTAAATATGACAATTATATTTTTTCTGGATTATTACCTGGAAAAAAATACATTTAAGAAAGTGCAAACAGTGGTTTCTTTTTTGCTGGTATAATAAATTGCTACAAATGTTTTTATATTAACTCCTGCAAGCGCTATGTGTTGACATCTAGGCACTATATATACAATCTGGTAGCCGTATTTCTTATAGACTCAGTCACTGCAAAATAATAGTCAGACCTGTTCAGAATATTAAAAAGGAGGAGCTTTCTTTAATATGGTAAATATAACACTGATAAATATTTCGTGAAACACGACTCTGATTGGTTGTAAAACAGAAATCATTGAAACGTGATTGGTCATTGACTCCCATTTGGGGTATGAGTTAAATAGTCTTGTATAATTTCATTATAGAGTATTTTCTGGCTTTATATTCCAAAAGGCGATCAACCAGTTCGGACAAAGATCCGTCCATCCAGAGTAATTCTGTCTTTCACTGCAATCACAGCATTTTCATGCTATGCTTTGCAGCTTTATTAGGGAATTATAGGTGTGGTAACTTCCCGTTGCTTTCCACACCGGTGAAAGATGATGATGAAAATTATAAGGATGATGATGGTGATCGGACGATTTTCGGGGACTGTTCGGCCCTAAGCTTCCTGACATTTGTCTTACAGGTGAGGAAAAACCCCGAGAAAACCTCACCCAGGAGCTGTCCCGATCGGGAATCGAACCCGGGCCCGCTGCGTGACAAGGCAGCACGCTACCTCGAGACCACAGCGGTGGACCGGACAAATATAATATTTAAAAAAAACTACTAAATGTTCACATTTAAATAAATAAAAATGTCCACCCCTATGGTCTCGAGGTAGCGTGCTGCCTTGTCACGCAGCGGGCCCGGGTTCGATCCCCGGTCGGGGCAGTTTTTCTGCGTGATGTTTTTTATCGGGGTTTTTCCTCACCTGTAAGACAAATGTCAGGAAAACTTTAAGGTCCAAACGGTCCCCGAAATCATATGGCCATCATTATCATCTCCCATCCTTCACCGGTGCGGAAAACAACGGGAAGCTACCACACCCACAATTCCCTAGTAAAGCTGCAAGCATAGCATGAAAATGCTATGATTGCGGTGAAGGATCTGCCTTCGGGCAGAATTACTATGGCTGGAATTGTTAAAAGAATACTATCAGCTTACAAGGATTTGTTTTTGGTGGGGAGAATGAAATTCGTGTACGTCATATTATGATAATACAAATCATATCAACAATCCTTTCCCATGTTACATTTGAGTTATTGTGGGAGAATAATCTGGAAAGATGCGCCTTTTCATTTGGAATTCTTACAGCTTGTTTGAAATCACAAGACTCTTAGAAGTTTTTTTTTTAGTTTGTGGGAACTTCCAGCCAGAAACAATGGTTCCCAGCGTCTTTTGCAAGTCCAAGGCTAGCTGATTTGTCACTTAGGATTAAAATCAAGATTTTTTTCTGAGTTCTGAACTTATAACAATAGAACTACCATTTAATCTTTCCAACTTTCACTAAGTAATCCCCTTTTTTTCTGTATCTTGGGTTTTTCTACCCAGTCCTTAAATTATTCCTTCTAGTATAACTTTTTTTCTTATAGTCCTAACACTTTCTGCCACCTATCGTATAAGTTCTCAAACATGGGTAAACAGGCAATATTATATTTCTAGAAAGTTCTTATTTCCCTATTTATTTGATTGCATTTATTAATGATATTCCTAACTATTAAGTGACGTGCATTTCATCACCTCTCCTATCCAAATCTCATCCTCAACCTGCTCGTGGTGCAACCTGATATTACAAATGAGGCTCTGAGGATCGAGTACTGGCGGTATAACCACATTACCTTAACGTAGAGGAAATGTTACATTAGTGGGAACTCCACAATAATACCCCTCTGGGCCAGCAACCCACTGGGCGAAAAAAATTACATTTGCTTTCAAGCCTCGAATGAATCAGACTGAGGAAATTATGGAAGAGTTGGATGTAGAACCCATTCTTCACCATATACAAAACTACCAGAACAACTGGAAAGCCCATCTTCAACGAATGCCGTCTAATAGAATTCCAAAATCCATACTTCGCTGCACCCTCACGCGCTGTAACAGCATACTTTGAATCATGCTCACTGCTACCATAAATTGCACCCACTCGCGTGTTCGTGCGGGATCGTACCAATCTTTTTTATAATTACCTTGAGTTTGAAAGTACAGAGTGCTTAAATCAACATACCTTTGCCCGGGCCCATAGAAGGCAAAGATTAATCCACCTTCCTTAATAAATTATTAAACATATAGTACTGTAAGCTAAGCAGTATTACAATCGTGGAATCTAGAAGGAAAAGGGGATTAAGTTCGCTTGAGAAAGTTTTGGAACTATTCATATCAATACCTGGCATGACTAGTTAAGCATTTAGTAAACAGAAGTTAACTAAAAATAATTTATTTAATGAGAGTCATAAGTCAGATATAGTGAAATATAAACAATATAACAAAAGATAGTTTTCTTGACCATAGAAAAATAAGTTAAGAAAGAAATAAACATTAATTGATCATCCGAACAAAAGTCAATAACAATAATAATAATAATAATAATAATAATAATAATAATAATAATAATAATAATAATAATAATAATAATTCATACATACATACATCTTCACACTCCAGTCCCGCCAAGGGCTAGGGTACACTGTCCTGGTGGTCCTACCTTGGTCTAAGGGACAGATCAACCAAACAGCTCCTTCGAGCTACTATTGACTGGACTCTCGCCGAAACCTAAATAGACGATGACCCTGATGTTCACATGTTCACATGCACCGCTTATTTGAGGACTTCACTAGCAAGAGGAAGATGCGCAGTAACACGCGGCGCATAAAGGGAGAGGGGGGGGTACGTAGGGGAGAGGACAAGAAAGATAGGAATTTGCCCACTGTTCAATAAGATCAGTGAAGAATGAAGACACGATGACGTAGTAGTTGCGTAGTATTACGTAGTCTTACGTACCGAAAACGTGATTTCGGTACATCGCACTGCCCCCAAGGCAAAAGATCGCTGGGACGTCCAAAAATGCGCTGGATGGAAAATTCCTCTTTGAGACCGTAACAGGCCACACGGCCTAATACTTGCATGGATGATGATGATTAAAATTGACTTTTATTAATATGTAATTATGATATTTAGTTTAGATATTCCCTTAGTTAGATACTAAGTTCGGCTACAGTATGATAATATTGCTTTGATTTATCATTCTGATTTTAACCGCTATTACATGTAGTGGGATCATTTCGGCTGCAATTATTTAAAGCAACCTTCCACATTCAGTAATAAAACATTTTCTATTGTCCTTTTACATTTGTGGGGCACGCCTTAGCGTAGTGGTTAAGGCACTGAGCTACAAGCCGGAGGGTCGAGGGTTCAAGTCCCGTTGGGGTCAGGATTTTTAAACTGACCCAAACCCTCTGGCGGCACTATGGCCCTGGGTCGACTCAGCCTCTAACGGAAATGAGTACCAGGCGCTTGTTCTGGGGGTAAAGGCGGCCGTCACGCAGGGCTGACAACCCGGCTGACATAAAGTGCCGATTGTCTAGAAAAAGTGGGAGCCCTAACCTCCTACTACCCCAAGGGCCTCCGGGTCTGTTGTGGGATCACTTTACTTTGGGGCACGCCGTAGCGTAGTGGTTAAGGCACTGTACTACAAGTCGGAAGGTCGAGGGTTCAAGTCCCCGTGGGGTCAGGATTTTTAAAACTGACCAAAACCTTCTAGCGGCACTATGGCCCTGGGGTCGACTCAGCCTCTAACGGAACTGAGTACCAGACGCTTGTTCTGGGGGTAAAGGCGGCCGTCACGCAGGGCTGACAACCCGGCTGACATCAAGTGCCGATTGTCTAGAAAAAGTGGGAGCCTTAACCTCCTACTACCCCAAGGGTCTCCGGGCCTGTTGTGGGATTACTTTACTTTTTTTTTTTTTTACATTTGTACTCGCCTTGTTGCGTATCCATATATAAATCCGGATTGCAATAATTGTGATTCATTAGAATTTTTACGGTGTATTAAGGAGCTGACCGAACGTGCAACCTCCTCCACTTTGAAGGGCATAGGTTTTTTTGTTAGGGGTATTCTCCCTTAGGTAGCGCATCCTCATTATAAACGCCAGGAACTCGCTTTTTGCCCTTCAAGAGCTTAGGTGTTATAAACGTCGAGGGTCATGATATGGACCTGTGTGTATAACTTCACGTGCGACAGGATAGAAAGCCCTTGGCCTACCATCCGGCTGCTGGCCTCACATCCGCATGTGTTAATCACATAGTAGTCGATCATCTAGCCAGTGTAGGGGTTACATGTGGTCAGCATGTCGGGTCCCCCAGCCATTATAGCTGGTCTTCTCAACCTGGAGTCGCTACTTATTGTAGCTACCCAAATGCATCACGATGCTGGGTGGGCACCGGTCCCATACTGGCCGAAATTCCATGAAACAATTTCTTCCTCCATGGGGACTCGAACCAGCGCAAGCCCGTAGCTCTTCGCCAAGACTTCTTGCCTTAACCACTCGGCTAACGGTGTGGGACTGTGTGCATAGGTCTTGGCAAAAATACGTGATATTTTCTCAGAATATACAGAGTGTAACAGGACCTCACCTCAAAATGATAGGGATGATAGGCCATGCAGAGAGGATCATTTTTTGTGAAGGAACATATAGTCGCAAACACGTCGTTTATGAGTTATGGGCAGATGAATGTGTTCACCCGTAAGGGTCGGAATTGAATACAAACAATTGTACACGTATCATTTTATTGAAAAATACATGTTTTTACAATAAGTGTTCAAACAATAAGTGTTTTGACGACGTAAAAAAGAATCCTGCCATGATCGGCTGTGCTGGCCGATCGTTGCTGCGACGATATCAAACATGCAATGAGGCACAGGGTCGACTGTTTGAACACTTACTGTAAAAATATGTATTTTTTTAAATAAAATGATACGTGTACAATTGTTTGTATTCAATTCCGACCCTTATGGGCGAACACCTTCATCTGCGCATAACTCATAAACGACGTGTTTGCGACTATATGTTCCTTCACAAAAAAGAAAAACATCCTCTCTGCATGGCCTAACATCCCTATCATTTTGTCGATGAGGTCCTGTTACACCCTGTATACATTATTATATACAACTTTCCTCATTAGAGGATTGCCTCAAGGACAAAGTGATACAGACAATTAACTTTTGGAATTGATGAAATACATTTTGTAAATACATTTTAAAAAAATTCAAATTGTACGCCTAATTGAAATATATATATATATATATATATATATATATATATATATATATATATATTATAACATCGATAAAGCGTCACTGCTATAAAGTAAAATAAATATTCTCTTTAATTTGCTTAATTGATATAGTCAGCTACTAGATGGCAGTGAAGACAGTGTTCTCGCGACATCTAGTAATAATGGAGAGTATAATACATATATAAGAAAAATAAGTGTTTGAATTGGATTCGCCTGGTAGTGTAATAGATATCACGCTGAGGTACAGACTCAGAGATCCGGGTTCGAATCCCGTCCAGGCATTTATTTTTCTTATCATACCATATTAAGCTTGCATTGCTCAATGTTAAAGATTTAATTATAACATCGATAAAGCGTCACTGCTATAAAGTAAAATAAATATTCTCTTTAATTTGCTTACTTGATATAGTCAGCTACTAGATGGCAGTGAAGACAGTGTTCTCGTGACATCTAGTAATAATGGAGAGTATAATACATATATAAGAAAAATAAGTGTTTGAATTGGATTCGCCTGGTAGTGTAACGGATATCACGCTGAGGTACAGACTCAGAGATCCGGGTTCGAATCCCGTCCAGGCATTTATTTTTCTTATCATACCATATTAAGCTTGCATTGCTCAATGTTAAAGATTTAATTATAACATCGATAAAGCGTCACTGCTATAAAGTAAAATAAATATTCTCTTTAATTTTGCTTACTTGATATAGTCAGCTACTAGATGGCAGTGAAGACAGTGTTCTCGCGACATCTAGTAATAATGGAGAGTATATACTAATATATACAAGAAAAATAAGTGTTTGAATTGGATTCGCCTGGTATTGTAACGGATATCACGGCTGAGGTCCAGACTCAGAGAGGCCGGTTTCGAATCCCGTCCAGGCTTTATTTTTCTTCACATACCATATTAAGCTTGCCTTGCTTCATTGTTAAAGATTTTAACTTATAACATCGGATAGAGCTTCACTGGCTATAGAAGTAAAATACAAATATGCTCTTTTTTGCGCTTACTTGAATATAGTCAGCTACTAGATGGCATTGAAGACATTGGTTCTCGCGACAATCTTAATAATGGAGAGTATAATACATATATAACGAAAATAAGTGTTTGAATTGGATTCGCCTGGTAGTGTAATGGATATCACGCTGAGGTACAGACTCAGAGATCCGGGTTCGAATCCCGTCCAGGCATTTATTTTTCTTATCATACCATATTAAGCTTGCATTGCTCAATGTTAAAGATTTAATTTAACATCGATAAAGCGTCACTGCTATAAAGTAAAATAAATATTCTCTTTAATTTGCTTACTTGATATAGTCAGCTACTAGATGGCAGTGAAGACAGTGTTCTCAGCGACATCTAGTAATAATGGAGAGTATAATACATATATAAGAAAAATAAGTGTTTGAATTGGATTCGCCTGGTAGTGTAATGGATATCACGCTGAGGTACAGACTCAGAGATCCGGGTTCGAATCCCGTCCAGGCATTTATTTTTCTTATCATACCATATTAAGCTTGCATTGCTCAATGTTAAAGATTTAATTATAACATCGATAAAGCGTCACTGCTATAAAGTAAAATAAATATTCTCTTTAATTTGCTTACTTGATATAGTCAGCTACTAGATGGCAGTGAAGACAGTGTTCTCGCGACATCTAGTAATAATGGAGAGTATAATACATATATAAGAAAAATAAGTGTTTGAATTGGATTCGCCTGGTAGTGTAATGGATATCACGCTGAGGTACAGACTCAGAGATCCGGGTTCGAATCCCGTCCAGGCATTTATTTTTCTTATCATACCATATATATATATATATATATATATATATATATATATATATATAGGCCCCTATATATACATGCCTAATCTTTTATTTTAACCAAATGATAATGAATGAATCTCTCTCTCTCTCTATCTTCGGGTTTTTACAGCTGCTGCCGTCTTCCCGTGCCAAACCTCCAAAGCCTACGGTCTGGGCATCTTCGATGCTTAGCCCTCTAGCTTGCATTACTGTCTTCATGTTTTCCTTCCATGTTAACCTTGGTCTTCCTCTTTTCTTCTTTCTGTTAGGATGCCATTCATATAGTTGCTTCGGCCATCGCTCATCTTCCATTCTTAAAACATGTCCTAACCAATTTAATTCCTTTTCCTCAATCTTTCAATTATGCTTTCTTCTGCTTCCATTTTGTTTCTAATTTCCTTATTTGTGACACGTTCTAATTTAGACTTTCTGGCACTTCTTCGTAAATAATCCATTTTCTAGAGCTATTAGTCTATTCTTGTAGTACTTATTGATTGTCCATACCTCACTTCCATACATTGCAACAGATTCCACCAATGTTTTACCAATATTTTTTTGTGGTCTTTCCAAATATGCTTATCCCACCATATGAATTTAATGATGATATTATTTTGCTACTCAATTCAATTCTATGTTTTATGAATGAATCTAATGCTATAATTTAAATTTTAAACCGATTTGACAAGACTATGTAGGCCTATCGGTGGTCTCTAACCCTACTGTTCTAAGTCATTTATACAATTCTTGTTAAGTGGTGAATATCTCATGTTCCACTGCTATGGGAATGGTGAGAATAAAGCAGGAAACAGCTATTTATAATGTCATTAGTAATTGAAGTATAAAGTGTAACAAAAAACTTTACAACTGTACAAGCTTAGAGAAATTTATTGAAACATTTACAAAAATCATTAAAGTGTAATTTTAAAGCAAAACATATCAAATTTTGATTCGTGTAGTGCGGCAGTACCATATTCGGGCACCAAGGGCGCTAGAGTAGTTGCAATTAAAATGGCGAATTTCACAGATGCGAAACGATCTCACTGTAAGTCTAGCTTCTGGTTTCACGAAACATAATCTGCGACCGCAGTTCGACGTAAATTTCATACTCAGTAACATAAAGATACTACAACTAGGCCTACAATTTACTCCTGGCAGAAGAATTTTGTTGAAACTGGTTGTTCTGTGCGACATGACAAATCTTCAGGTCGCCGATGCTACTGAAGGAGCCAAGCAAAGCTTCTCCCACAATCCAAAAGTCAACGAGACGAGCCTCTAGCGCACTTGATGATTTGGCGAGTATTACGAGAACGTTTGGTTATGAAGCTGTACAAGTTAATCATAAGTAATGCCACGAGTGGCATTTGTTAGGACTATTTAACGAATAAAATTATGCTGTTTACTTACAAATCATTGTTTAACTATAGTTATTTTAAAATATTTATACATTTAATGTAAACGGCGATGTTTGAAAACAAATCAGAAATGTGAGGTTATGTTCATTCACTGCAACTAGATCATATTATTTATTGCCAAATAAGATCGCAATATTGTAAGAGTGCACCCAAGTGGAGAAATAATGAAACACATCAAACTATATATCATGATCAACATTACGGGTTATTCATTTATTTTTAGTACCGTAAACAACTCAGTAAAATCAAGGAAACTGTTCATTATTTGCTATATTCAATGTATTTGTTGGAGAAAAATAATGTTCTGTTCTGTTCTGTTCAGAACATTAAAAAGGAGGAGCTTTCTTTATCACAAAAGCAGGAGCTGATAAAGAGAAATCAATAAAGAGCGAGGTGAAACACGGCTGTCATTGGTTGTAAAACAACATTCATTGAAACGTGATTGGTCATTGACTAGCATTTGTGGCATGAGTTAAATAGTCATAGTACAAAACTTTTCTGATGGAGATGAAGTCATTGATCAAGAATTCTGTGCGGAAATGTTAGAACTAATTGAAAACAATGATATATATCTGGACACGTCATCTTCAGTGACAAATTAACTTTTCATATCAGATATGCAGCGTGTCCATAACATGTGTATCAGATTCATATTTAATGTCCGAAAATACGAACACATTTCTCCATTTTTCCACAAATTGTCATGGCTACATCTTTGAGAGAAGAAAATTGCACTGTCTAATTCTCTTATTTAAGATCTTACATATCTCGACTCCCAATCATTTATCTTTCCTCCAATCATAACTAAAACACAAGATCACAACATAGTCTCTTGCTTAATTTACCGCAACATAGGACATCACATCACTCCATGTCACATACTATTTCCACTTCTCGCAACTGGAATTCCCTACCACAAGAAATATCTTTTAAAAGAAATCTAAATTTATATTTGCTCTAACCTCGACTTCAACATTACCCAGTGTAAGGTACACATATTAATTGGTGTTTCTCGTATAATTTATTATTATTATTATTATTGTTATTATTATTATTATTATCGTATTATTATTATTATTATTATTATTATTATTATCGTATTATTATTGTTATTATCGTATAAAATGTTTGTGCATGAAATTTACATTGCAACATTTAATGTATTTTTAGCTCTTTATAGTTAGTATGTCCACCGCTGTGGTCTCGAGATAGCGTGCTGCCTTGTCACGCAGCGGGCCCGGGTTCGATCGCCGGTCGGGGTAGTTTTTTCTGGGTGAGGTTTTTATCGGGGTTTTTTATCACCTGTAAGACAAATGTCAGGAAAACTTTAAGGTCCAAACGGTCCCCGAAATCATATGGCCATCATCATCATCATCATCATGCTTATCATCATCATCATCAACCTTCACCGGTGTGGAAAGCAACGGGAAGCTACCACACCTACAATTCCCTAGTAAAGCTGCAAGCATAGCATGAAAATGCTATGATTGCAATGAAGGACCTGCCTGTGGGCAGAATTACTATGGAATGGAATAGTTAGTATAGTGTATATCTATATTGGCATTTGTATTTGTGCTGGTTGAGTGGAAGAGGAGGCGCCTTATGGCTAGAATAAATAAAACTTATTATTGTAATTATTATTATTATACTTACTTACTCACTGGCACTATCGAACCCGTAGGTTCATGGCCGCGCGGACATAAGCTCTCCATACATCCCTATCCTGAGCTAATGCTTTCCAATCATTCCTTGTATAATCTACTTCCCTCAAATAATTTTATTATTATTATTATTATTATTATTATTATTATTATTATTATTATTATTATTATTATTATTATTATTATTGAAGAATTTAAATATCTTGGTTCTATAATAGATAAATCTGGTACTTGTGAAAAATTTATTATTAACAGAGTAAATTGTGCAAGGAAGGCGATTAGATCCCTGAATGGTCTTTTATGGAATAGAAATTTGACCAGAAAAAAAAAGAGAGATTATACAGACAATAATAGAAAGTATACTTACATATGGATCAGAAAGCTGGACAATAAATGAAAGGATGCAGAAAAGAATCTTGGCGACAGAAATGGATGGATTACGGAGAAGTATGAGAATATCCAGGCTACAACATATTCGAAATACATATATCAGACAAGGAATGGATGCACGAGAAAATGTTATCGATAGGATAACAAAGAGAGCTCTACAGTGTTATGGACATGTACAACGGATGTCGTAGACCAGTGGCCTAAACAGGGTGGATTGGATGGTACCAGACAGAAGGAAGAGGGGAGAAGTAGAAGAGCATGGCATGAGGGAATATATGATTCCATGATGAAGAGGGGTATGGAAGATGGACAATGGGAAGATAGGAATCTCTGGAAAGCAGGAATCAAAGGCAAACTGTTGTAAAGTGGAAAGCCTGTATTAAGTATTAAGTAAGTATTATTATTATTATTATTATTATTATTATTATTATTATTATTATTAATTATTATTATTATTATTATTATTATTATTGATGTTGTATTATACCGAGAAAAAAATAATATAAAATATGTAGGCCTACAATGTGAAATCTTATGAATATTTTAAGCTTCATTTTTAATTCTGCTGAGCTTATTATGTGTTATAGTCCAGCAATATCTGCAATATTAATGATGGTGGGGTCAAGGCTTTTTTCTGTAATCCCAGAGTCAGAATAAATTTGGGGCGAGGAAAGGTATGTGTGTATTAATTACTGGCCTTTGTTGTGCGAGTCTGGAGCGTAGATCGATGTGCGACCTCCCACACAACTACGGTAATTGGTTGTTTAAAATCATATTCACCATCATAAACAGCGAACCACATTTCAAAGAATAACAATGTGTTTGTTTCTCAAAAATTATTGCTATGCTGAGTATGAAGGAGAAGAATAGGGCCCAGCCTAGAAAAAAAATGAAATAAAATACACCTTCAAGACACAGTTAGTCCAAAAACATTCAAGAGTAAAAGTGTATAAAACATTGGCTCTTCCAACTCTTTTGTATAGTAGGGAAGTATGGACATTGAAATACAAGGATATACAAATATATATATATATATATATATATATGCTGAAATTAGATACCTTCGGAGGACTGCAGGATACACTCTACTACACTCTAATTCAACCCAGGAAGTTACTACAGACCTTATGGGCTACGCCAGTGTCCCCCTACCTACAGAGGGCAGATGTTGCCAAACTTATAATGAATGTATTTGTTTGTTAAGGAGGGGTGGAGGGGCAAGGTTAGCAGCACTTTTCCAAATCTATGTACTATAATTTAAAAAAACATAAGTTTTTCTTTTATGGCATACAAACTAGTTTTATAGTAAATATGAGAGTCGACACTTTCACACAGGATAGTACAGATCCGCACGAGCTCAGTGACAAGTGGTAACTGTTTTTTTTTCTTTAAGAGGGGTTGGTTTGGACGGCTACAACTTACAACTATGTACTTGCTGTGTTGCAATCTTCAGTTTTATATAAGGATTTATCTCAAGAAAATACTGTTAAAATGGCAACCCAGTTCCCTATTCCAAACACACAGTACCTTCCTGGGTTGAATCTGAGTGTAGATCACAAAAAAAAAATGAAGACATCTTAGAAGAATTACACATGGAACCTTTAGAAAGCAACATATCTGATTATAAGTTAGGATATATGCAACATGTTCATCGAATCGAAGATCACAGGATACCCAAACACATGATAAGCTGTCAACCTGCAGGAAGAAGAAGACAAGGGCGTCAACTCAAAAGACTTTGGGATGGTGTTTTTTCTTCAATCCCTATCTAACTCACTGGCACTATCGAATCCATAGGTTCATGGCCGCATGGACACAAGCTCTCCTTACATCCCTATCCTGAGCTAATGTTTTAAATCTCTCCTCTATAATCTACTTCCTCTAAGCATGGTTAATGTTATTCTCCCACCTCATTCTTGGTCTATCAACTGGGCGCTTTCCCTCTGGTTTTCCTTAAGTTTCCACTCTCCTCTTTCATTCTCCATTCGTGCTAGATATCCTGCACTTGTCTACGATGGACTTGGCATACTGAACCATACATTCATGGAGGTCCGCCATTGTGAACTTATTCATGATTCAGAGTTCTGCTCCTTACCTAAAGATGACTAACTAACTCACTGGCACTACCGTAAGTTCATGGCCGTGCGGACATAAGCACCCCATACATCCCTATCCTGAGTCAATGTTTTCAATCATCCCCTGTATAATCTACTTCCATCAAATCATAGTTAATGTTATTCTCCCACCTCATTCTTGGTCTACCAACTGGGCGTTTTCCCTCTGGTTTTCCTACAAGAAGCTTCCATGCACGTCTTTCATTCCCCATTCGTGCCACATGTTCTGCCCATCGCAGTCTACGAGACTTAACTCTTCTTACTATATCTGGCTTCCTATAAAGACTATATAATTCAATGTTCATCTCTCTTTGGTCCAAAAATTTTCCTAAGAACTTTATTCTGAAATACACGTAATCTCCTTCTCTTCCTTAAAGTAAGAGTCCATGTTTCGCATCCATATAACATAACTGGTAGAATAATAGTTTTATATATTTTCAGTTTAACGTTTTTTTGAAAGCAGTTGGGAGTTTCTGTAATGCATAATACCTAAAGGTGACTACCCAGAGCCAATGTAAGTCCCAAAGGCAGAAAGAACCTACAAAAGAAGTTGCATAAAAGTAAAGAAAAAAATTAATGGGCATAAATAACTCTTTAAATATATATAAATAATTATTATAATTTAGAAACAGTGCACTAATTCTTCCACTGTCACCTGATAGCGATAAAAGATCACTACTGTTACGTCATTCAACTATTGATGCAAGGAGATGAAGATGTAATATATATACTGTGCGAAAAGAGTGTTTTGCTTAAAGCTCCTGACCCAAAAGAACAACATATTTAACCGCATTAGGGACAAGAGGAGACTCAAGGTCTAGACAAGTGAACCGTATCTCCTCCGAGTTTCCAACTCAATTCCATGAATTCTTCCCATACCAACGCGAATGTATGAACTGCGTATCCCTGCGTTGCTATAGGTAATGACCGGACTACATTACAGTAGATCGTAGGATTCAAAAACACAAAATGACGAAAAATAATAGGCCTATTACGGGAGATCTGGTGCTAATTGTTTTTATTATTTTTTGCAATTAGATGCGATAAACATAGATAAGCATGGAATATCCCAGTGATCTCAACAAAAAAAAAAAAAGAAGGTTGTTCAAAAATTAGAAGTAAGTTTTCTTCTCAGTTGGTATTTGTGACATTCCTGCATTTCCTCTGTAGTCTTCATAATTATGTAAATTGCCTACATATTCATGTTTTTCATTTATTACAATTAAATTTATCTTATGTTTAGAACATTGAAATATTTGGAGTTATCTAAAAAAATCATCATCATCATCATCCTCCAGGGATTAAGCCTGTTGGCTCGTTCCGGTTTCATGAAAGCTAGAATTGTTAAAATTGTTCAGACCATCTTCTGTGTGGGCGACCAACATTTCTCCTTCCGTGCGGTTTATAATTTAGCAATCATTTTGGAAATATTCCTTCTGGCATTCTATCAATATGTCCTTTCCAGTCGTTCCTACATTTAATTATTCGGTCTGTAAGTTTGAAAATATTTAGTTCTTTTCTTGTATCTTCGTTTCTTTTCTTATCGTGAAATTGCTAATTCTCACAACATGGAGGATTTAACGGTATTTGTATTGTTTCATTTGTATAATAATTATTATTTTTATAGATTTATTATTGCAAGATTATTTGTATAATTCAAAATTACCTACAGTGTTATGCTATAAATTTATAAAAGATGACAAAATTACTGTATTCTTAATTACTATACTTAAAAAAACTCTATGGCGCGACAGGCTTAGAAGGCCCTTGGCCTACCAGCCGGCCTCACATCCACATGTGTTAATCACAGAGGTAGATGATCATCAGCCAGTGTAGGGATGACATGTGGTCAGCATGTCGAGTTATACCTGGTTTTCTGAATCTGAAGCCGCTACTAATTTTAGTTACCCAAATGCCTCATGATGCTGGGTGAGCACCGGTCCCATACTGGCCGAAATTCCATGAGAAAATTTCTTCCCCCACGGGGACTCGAACCAGCGCAAGTCCCGTAACTCTGAGCCAAGGCTTCTTGCCTTAACCTCTCGGCTACGGTGCGGGAAAATTATACTTACTTACCATAATTGAGATAACTCAAAACAGGACCTCTAATTATAAAAATCTGCATATTTTACCCTCCCCAATTTTCGGTGGCCAAATTAAATTAAAAAGTGCGCAAATTACGCGAGCAAATACGGTATATTCAAATAATCCAACGCCGTTGCACTTCAACAACATTCTCCAGTTTCCAATAACACTTCAGTATCCACTTACGTTCATCGAATGATAATCTCGCCGCCATTGTTGTTTATAAAGACGTGAAGATCGATGAACGTGTTGCTATGCTTTTCCAGTGCCTTGTGGATCATACACAACAAAAATTGTATTTCTGTCTCATTTCGTTGCTGAGAAATAACGTTTCAAAGAGTGTATTTATCAATTAGGGACACTCTGTATATTTAAAAGTCTGTGGTTCACCCAGCTCAGATCTTTGTGGAGGGGTTCGCGAGTCGAAAAAGATTGGGAACCGCTGGTCTAGAGTGATATTACATTATAAATCCTAACCCTGAGTCCATGAATCTGGAAATATGCGGACTGTATATTTATTGCGAACACATTGTTGGAAATAATTAGTGTATGCAGTAGAGTGTCTATATATAGGGCAACCGTAATTCCATCAGTTGAAGAACAACGTGCTGTGTAAATCGTTTTAATATTCTACGTACAATACGTTTAAATAAATAAATTGCAGGTTAGGTTTAAAATAGACTGACGTGAGTGAACTACAGCGTACTCTACATCTGATTCATTCATTCGCTAATGGGGAATGTCTGGCATGTTGGTGCAAAACGTGCCTAAGTCACAATTCCACTGTCATTTTTACAATTATTGAACATGGGGGAAATTACAGGCATTCTTCTCAGTTCTGCCGGGCAATTTCCAAGAACTTATATAGGATACACACACAAGGTTTATTTTCGATTATTTCATAGCTCTTTGTATCCATCCATAATAATTCTGCCCGAAGGCAGGTCCTTCACTGCAATCATAGCATTTTCATGCTATGCTTGCAGCTTTCCTAGGGAATTGTAGGTGTGGTAGCTTCCCGTTGCTTTCCACACCGCGAAGGATGGTGGCGAAGATGATAAGGATGATGACGATAATGATAAGGATGATGATGATGGCCATATGATTTCGGGGACCGTTTGGGCCTTAAAGTTTTCCTGACATTGTGTCTTACAGGTGAGGAAAAACCCCGATAAAAACCTCACCCAGAAAAACTGCCCCGACCGGGGATTGAACCCAGGCCCGCTGCGTGACAAGGCAGCACGCTACCTCGAGACCAGAGCGGTGGACAGCTCTTTGTAAATGAATAGTTAATTGCAAGGAAGAAATTTATAAATTAAAAAAATACATAAAGCATAGAATTGAATTGAGTAGCAAAATAATATCATCGTTAGATTCTATATGGTGGGATAAGGATATTTGGAAAGGCACGAAAACATATATTGGTAAAACATTGGAGGAATCTGTACAATATATGGAAGTGAGGTATGGACAATCAGTAAGTACTACAAGAATAGACAATAGCTCTAGAAATAGATTATTTACGCAGAAATTCCAGAAAGTCATAATTAGAATGTGCACAAATAAGGAAATTAGAAATATAATGGTACCAGAAGAAAACATAATTGAGAGAATTGAGGAGAAGGAATTAAAATGGTTAGGACATATTTTGAGAACGGAAGATGGGCGATGGCCAAAACAATAATATAATTGGTAACCGATCAGAAAGAAGAAAAAAGGAAGACCAAAGTTAGCATGGAAGGAAATCATGAAGATAGTAATGCAAGCAAGAGGGTTAAGGATCGAAAATACCCAAGATCGTAGGCTTTGAAAGTTTGGCACGGGAAGATAAAACCCGTACATATATTAAAAAAAGTGGAATGCAGGCTTTCACGGCCGGTAATCATAATATTAAAAGATTCCGGGCTATGTGGCCGTGGTGTTTCGTCCAGACATTTCTCTCTCAACTGCGGAGGGCATCTTCAGTGGCGAGTGCTTCTAGGTGATGTTACCTTGTCGTAGACCTATGGTCGTAGACTCGATTGTAGGTGATGTTACCTTGTCGTAGACCTATGGTCGTAGACTCGATTGTAGGTGATGTTACCTTGTCGTAGACCTATGGTCGTAGACTCGATTGTAGGTGATGTTACCTTGTCGTAGACCTATGGTCGTAGACTCGATTGTTCTCCAGGGATTTTAAAGTAAACCTACTTCAAGATGAATCAATTAGACATTTATATCATCAACGACTAGATCTATATATAAAAACAAAAAACTATAAGTAGAAACATTAATACAGAATGGGAAGAATTAAAATATAATATTATACAGGCGTCCACCTCTGTGGTCTCGAGGTAGCGTGCTGCCTTGTCACGCAGCGGGCCCGGGTTCGATCCCCGGTTGGGGCAGTTTTTCTGGGTGAGGTTTTTATCGGGGTTTTTCCTCACCTGTAAGACAAATGTCAGGAAAACTTTAAGGCCCAAACGGTCCCCGAAATCATATGGCCATCATCTTCATCATCATCATCCTTATCATTATCATCACCATCATCCTTCACCGGTGTGGAAAGCAACGGGAAGCTACCACACTTACACAATTCCCTAGTAAAGCTGCAAGCATAGCATGAAAATGCTTTGATTGCGGTGAAGGACCTGCCTTCGGGCATAATTACTATGGATTACTATGGATCATCATCATCATCTCTGGCATTACAATCTCCAGCTATTATTAAATATTAATTTGTTTCTGGAAATTTTCATAAAATTCTGTACATTCTTCTAATTTACCTTCACCTGGATTATAAACATCTATAATTGTTACATAATTTCTCACCGTTTTAAACCTTATTTTTATTATTCTTTCATCGAAATACTCATATTTGTGAATTCTATTCTTCCATTTTCTTCTTCTTCTTCTTATTATTATTATTATTATTATTATTATTATTATTATTATTATTATTATTATTATTATTATTATTATTATTATTATTATTATTACAATTCCAGCTGCTGCTCTTTTCTCTCGTGTTATCCCATCATAAAGCATCATATATATTTATCTAATTCGAGTGATCCTTTTAATATCTTTGTTCGTCTACACTGCGAATTGTCCAGGCCTCACTGCCGTAACATAATATTGGTCTGACCAGTGTTTTGTAAATTCTAGTTCGTGTGTGTTGTTTGAAAATATTATTTATAATTCCTGTTACTCTGTTAAATTTTATAATCTTTTGTCTAAAATATTTTTCCTCTTCATGAAGTAGTTAAATGTGTTGGTTTGTTCTAATATTTTATCATTAATAATAATTTTACTGCGAACTGGGTCTTTTCCTAGAAAAGCCATGACTTTAGATTTTTCTGTTGAGATTTCCATGTTGTAGTTTATTGCAATTTGGTGAAAAGAGTGGACTGAACGTTGTAGGTAATCTGAATTCGCTATAAACACAATGTCGTCTGCAAATGTTGATAAAAAATAAATAATAGTTTTAAAAAACTAAAACAACACGCTTTATTAGAAAACCGAACTCAAAAATGAAAAATAATTTTAATTTCCAACACGCTTGGGATAAATTTAAAGTGGTCAACAAAAATATCATCTCCAACACATATAGAATAAAACTAGAATTATCAACAAAAAGAAAATAATTTTACCATCAAAAGCGTGGGGTGCTTTTTATGATTTTACAGTACTTCTTAGAGACTATACTTTTACCAATATCTGTTTATTATCAAATATATTAATTGATACAGAGCACCCCACGCTTTTGATGGTAAAATTATTTTCTTTTTGTTGATAATTCTAGTTTTATTCTATATGTGTTGGAGATGATATTTTGGTTGACCACTTTAAATTTATCCCAAGCGTGTTGGAAATTAAAATTATTTTTCACTTTTGAGTTCGGGTTTCTAATAAAGCGTGCTGTTTTAGTTTTTTAAAACTATTATTTATTTTTTTTAATTTTTTAGTTTAAATATTTTACAGAATAAGATAAGAATGTAAATATCTTTAAATTCCATACTATTGTAGTATGAGCTAAAAGTATTACTCTTCTAAAAAAAAAATCCTCAGCAGCCGGATTCGAACCAGCGACCTATGAATTACTGAAATTGTACACCACTAGTTCACCGCTCTACCAACTGAGCTCTTACAACGATTGATTAAAAAGTCGACAAGTCCGTAACCTATTATACCAGTTTTATTTATTTTTTTTCTGATGATTCTGGCCAGGAATTTAGAAATAAAATATGAAATTATTGTAGTGTCACGGGTCCTTTATAAGTATACAATGTTTCAAGTCATCCAATGTCTCTAAGTGGATGAAAATCGTGTTCAAAGATTCCGTTACATAAATACAAAGACACTTTTTTTTTATTTTCTGATGATTCTGGCCAGGATTTTAGATAATGAATATGAAATATTATATTGTCACGGGCCTTTACAAGTGTACAAAGTTTCAAGTCTATCCTATGTTTCTAAGTGGGTGAAAATCGTGTTCAAAGATTCCGTTACATAAATACAAAGACACTTTTTTTTTATTTTCTGATGATTCTGGCCAGGATTTTAGATAATGAATATGAAATTATTATATTGTCACGGGTCCTTTACAAGTATACAAAGTTTCAAGTCATCCAATGCCTCTAAGTGGATGAAAATCGTGTTCAAAGATTCCGTTACATAAATACAAAGACACTTTTTTTTTTTTATTTTCTGATGATTCTGGCCAGGATTTTAGATAATGAATATGAAATTATTATATTGTCACGGGTCCTTTACAAGTGTACAAAGTTTCAAGTCTATCCTATGTTTCTAAGTGGGTGAAAATCGTGTTCAAAGATTCCGTTACATAAATACAAAGACACTTTTTTTGATTTTCTGATGATTCTGGCCAGGATTTTATAAATAAATATGAAATTATTGTATTGCCACGGGCCCTTTACAAGTAAACAAAATTTCAAGACGATCCAATTATTTTAAGTGGGTGAAAAAACGCGTTGAAAGTGAAGATTAGTTACATAGATAGATAGATAGATAGATAGATAGATAGATAGATAGATAGATAGATAGATAGATAGATAGATAGATAGATAGATAGATAGATAGATAGATAGATAGTAGATAGATAGATAGATGATAGATAGATAGATAGATAGATAGATAGATAGATAGATAGATACAAGGTCAAGCTAATATAAAGCGTTGTAAATGGACCTATGGAATAACCTTTTTGGAATTATATAAGATGTATAACATTAGCTCATGTATGTACAGAGATCGTATGTCTGGGAAGCCACGAACATCCGGGTTTGTTACTAACTTACCAATGAGTTGATTATACAAGAAGTGTATTGTAATCATAGCACAGAGTCATCTCGTTTACTAACCTAGTTAACGAATACAAAGGTAAGTATATTCAGCCAATGACACGAAAATAAATAAATTGTGCTTAGTCACATGCTTCAACCGACTTTACTCTCAGGAAACCCGGGAGTATTCATTAAAAAAAAAACCCTTGTATTTTCATGAATCACTAGCTAACACCCGGCGTGCGCTGTTACGCCTAAATAAATGAAAATAAATGTGCTTTTAATCGGCCGCGGTGGACTAGTGGTTATGCTCCTTGCCTCTGGTCCAGAGGGTCGCGGGTTCAAACCCGGCCGGGGTAGATGGATTTTTTAGGACGGAAAAATCCAAGGAGCAAGTCCTCCGGGAGGGACTTTAAGCCATGGGTCCCGAGTCTGAAGATTTTCAGGCTCGTAAAAAATTCCTTAAGCCTGAATGAAAAGGCCTCTAAGCAAAATTTAACCGAGTTTCCCGTCCTATGCTGACCTATTGGTTTCCTAGATGTCAGTATGAGGCGGAACGCTGACCACGGACCACTCAAGTGACATTTACACGAAAACAAGTGTAACTAAATTAGTAGGGTTCAAATTCTTCCCCGTAGGGGGAGAGCGCCTAAATCTATGTAAAGGGAAAACATGGGCTTACTACTATGTGCTTTTATGTTTAGTTTAATAAGTAAATGGAAAAATAATTATAAACTTATATGTTTTAGATACCCCATGCTGATTACCCGGCGTTGCCCGGGAATCTACTTATCTCGATCTTCTTGACATAAATCAGCTGAAATACGAAAATGAATGTGTTTTATGTTTGGTTAAATAAGTAAGAGGAAAAATTTATATCGTAATTATTTTTTATACCCCGTGCTGTTTACCCGGCGTTGTCCGGGAAACTACTAATCCCGATCTTCTTGGCATAAATGAGCTGAAAGACGAAAATTAATGTACGTCTTATGATTAGTTGAATAAGTAAAATTAAAAATAATTATAAATGTATACTTACTTACTTCCTCCCTGGCACTAATCGAACCCGTAGGTTCAGGGCCGCACGGACATAAGCTCTCCATACATCCCTATCCTGAGCTAATGCTTTCCAATCATTCCCTGTATAATCATACTTCCCTCAAATCATAGTTAATGTTGTTCTCCCACCTCATTTTTGGTCTACCAACTGGGCGTTTTCCCTCTGGGCTTTCCTACAAAAAGTTTCCATGCACGTCTTTCATTCCCCATACGCGCAACATGTCCTGCCCATCGCAGTCTACGGACTTAAACTGTTTCTTATTATATCTGGCTTTCCTATAAAGACCATGTAGTTCATTGTTAAGTAGTCTTCTCCATTCACCTGTCTGTTCATCTCTCTTTGGTCCAAAAATTTTCCTAAGAACTTTATTCTCAAATACTCGTAATCTCCTTTTCCTCCCTTAAAGTAAGAGTCCATGTTTCGCACCCATATAATATAACTGGTAGAACAATAGTTTTATATATTTTCAGCTTAAACGTTTTTTGAAAGGAATTGGGACATCAAAAGTCTCTGCAATGCATAATAGCATGCATTTCCAGAATTGAGCCTATGTTTAATTTCTTTGTGCATCTCATTCCTATTTGTGATTATTGTTCCTAGGTATTTGAATTCAGCCAATTCCCTCAAAATTCCCTCATTTGTCATTAGCTGTCCATTTCCATTATATAATGTATTTCTTTACGTGTGACCATATATTTAGTTTTACTGATATTATAAATGTATATCGTAATTATTTTAAGATTCCCCGTGCTGATTACCCAGTGTTGCCCGGAAATCTATTTATCTCGATCTTATTGGTATAAATGAGCTAAAAGACAAAATTCGTTATTATGAGTTATCCGTAAAACAATACGCGTCATATGCTGCTATGCTTGCACAGGAATCTATGTACTTGTCTCGATCTTCTTGGCATCAATGGAAGACAAAAATGGTTATTGTGAGTTATCCGTATAAGAGATAAACATACGCTATCGCGGACTTTGTTGTAGAGCTTTTTGAGATCAATTCTGTGTACATTAATTTTGTGTATTTGTTATGGTTTAGACAGCGTAAGCCATTTAAGCGTCCAAATATCTTGCTTTTTTTTCACACGTTTTCCCACTACAAAAGGACTATTTTAAGGGTGTAGGAGTTGAGTATCACAACTCTCTTATAGTCTATGTTCATTCCGGGAATCTTCTGAACATTTTACAAAAAGCGCCATCACAATCGGATCAATGGTATGGCCGTGCATAAAGTACGAACAAACAAACATTTTTGTATATTAGACTATAAGAACTGATTACAAATGATCCCAATTGAATGATAAGATTGAATGATAAGATTGAAATTGCTTCCTGTCTGAGGTAGCCCAAGATAAAATTGCAGCAATATTTACATTTTCATTACAATTTTCTCGTTCTCTCGACCGTACCTCCGTCATTTTGTCCCACCCACACCCTCCAATCTGCTTTAGCTGTATTTTTAAGTGTCCAGCGTACCGTATACATGTAGTATAATTTTTTTGCGCTATAGTGCGTTTTGTTGTACTTACCAGCAATGGCGACCATTATTGAAAGTTCAACTTCATTTCGGGGTTGCCAACCTACATAACTATACTGTAAAATTACATTTACACCCACGTGCGGGAAATCAAACCACTGTCATCTATGTATACTACGTACAATGTATATAGGGCAACTTCTCTAGGAGACGAACACTCCGAAATTACAGTTCCCTGTCCTCCAGGAAGAGGGGCCTACAGAAAATATCCAAAAGGTAGTGTTAATATTGGCCTACATTATACGAAACAAATCACTACATTATAAATGAACTGAACTTTATTTTAAACAATATAAAACAATAAATATGTACTTGCGGCCATGTTATCAACAATATTGTTCTCAAGGCCTCCTATTGTTTCAACTAATAAACATTGTCAATTGTTTATAATGAACACAAACATTTCCAACTAAGATATTATTTTACTATTATTTATTATTTTGAAAACACCACCGTGCAAAAAATAATGTACAACGCACGTTTGTGGAGTGTTTTACAGAACCTCGAAAATTAAAAACCTCGCTGTCGCTCGGTTTTTAAACATTTTTTCCTCGATTCTGTAAAAAACCACTTCCCAACCTCGCATCGTAATATACTATTAGGCTTTTTCTTTGTTTTTAAAAGATGTATAAACATTGAAAAAGCTAAAAGTATTGAAAATGGGATAATAAAGACGAACATTCGGTCTCATAAGGAATGAAAATAGAAGAAGCTTCTTATCGAGGTACTTTTTATTACGAACTAGTGAATACCCGGCGTGCACTGCTACGCCTAAATAAATTACATATGTATTTTTATTTTTAGATGAATAAGTTGAAAGAAAATTACGGGTTAATAAAATTGTATAGTATACATTGCAACGAACCAAACGTGGCGGTTGATAGAGTCGAATTTTAATTTCGGATTTCAGTTCTAATGACAGAATTTCGCTGATTTTTGGACAATATCTACCTCGGTTTATTTTAATAGCATATACTGAGTTTCGTTGTGAAACATAAAAAATTGCGACTTTGTCAAATCTAATATATAAAAATGAATGTTTTTGTTTGTTTGTTTGTTTGTTTGTTTGTTTGTTCGTATTCTATGCGTGGCAATACCGTTGATCCGTTTTGATGGGAGTTTTTTGCAAAATGTTTAGGGAGATTCCCGGGATGAACATAGGCTGTAAAGGGAGTTATAATACTCAACACCTTCACACCCCTAAAAAATCACCCTTTGTAGCGAAAAAACGTAAAATAAAGTCCCTATTTTGACGCTTAAATGGCTTACGCTGCCTAAACCATACAAAATACACCAAATTAATGTACACAGAATTGAATATCTAAAAAAACTCTACAAAAAAGTCCGTGACAAGCATATGTTCATCTTTTACGGATAACTCACAATAATCATTTTTGTCTTTCATTGATTCCAAGAAGATCGGGATAAGTAGATTCTCGGACAAGCTGCTCTGCCATAACGGTTCATCCGATTGTGATGGGGCTTTTTGAAAGATGTTCAGGAAATTCCGGGAATGAACATATGCTATAAGAGAGTTGTAATACTCAACCCCTTCAATCCTAAAAATCACTCTTCGTAGTTGAAAAATGTGAAATAAAGTCCCTATTTTGACGCTTAAATAGCTTACGCTGTCTAAACCATAAAAAATACATCAAATTATTGTACACGGAATTGAATATCTCAAAAAACTCTACAAAAAAGTCCGCGATAGCATATGTTTATCTTTTACGGATAACTCACAATAACCATTTTTGTCTTTCATTGATGCCAGGAAGATCGGAATAAGCTGATTCCCGGGCAAGCATAGCAGCTCAAAGGCTGATGGTAAAAACAAATTAACATTTATTTAGGAGTAGCAGCGCACGCTGGGTATTAGCTAGTACTTTATATAAGAATTGCTGATATAGGAAGACGTGTGACTTTATCTATTATCATTTTAAAAGACTTTGAGCTAGTTTCTGGATTGTTAATTAATTTATTTATATGTTGATATTACATTATTATTGATATGTAACGCTAGAAATTAAGCTTAATCTAAATTAATATAAATAATTAATTGTATTGCAACCAAAACCTAGCATAGCGGAAGGTGAAACAGAATTCGCATTATCGGAGATTCAATAACAATAATAGATAATCATCAATTTAGATTTAGAAGAAATAGGTCTATAGTAGATCATATTTTAGTAAAAGACAGATTTTAAGAAAGAAATGGGAATATACTGGGACTGTACATCGAATATTTGTAGACTTTACGATTCAATAAGAGGGAGAAGTTATATAGTATCTTGCTTGTGAAATGCTTCAATATTGGCAAACCTGGGTGATAATACATAATTACTGTTTATATTAGGCCTATTACTAAACCTCGGATTTTTAGGCCCTCAAAAACCAACTTTTAGGTATATAAACATTAAGAAATATCAAAATAGGCACTAAAAAAACATTGTAGACACCTAAAAAAAAATTCAATTCTACCAACTAAAAAAAATGTTATGCACCTAAAATCTGTCTGCATCTATGTACACAATAGTTACAAAACACAGTTAATATCTGAGTATGAAGGATTAAGATGTGGCTCCATATGCTCATTATAATAAAATTATAATTTTATAAGTAAAAAAATAAAAGTAGCGAAAATTGTGCTAAAAAAGTCATTTATTGACCGCCACCGATGATATAATTGTATATAATAGTTTTTTTTTTCATGCGATACCTAAATAATATTTACTTATTTATTATGTATTTTATTGGTTAAGGCATTACGCTTCAAGCCTGAAGATCGAGGGTTCGAATCCCGGTAGGGTCAGGATTTTTAAACTGACCCAAACCTAATGGCAGCACAATAGCTCTGGGGTCTATTTAGCCACTAAAGGAAATGACAGACATTTATTCTAAGGATAAAGGCGGACCTCACGCAGGGATACAAGCCGGCTGACATCAAATATCGATTCTCTTTAAAAAAAAGTGGGATGTTTAACCTCGTACTACCCCAAGGGGCCTCCTAAGCCTGTTGTGGGATCACTTTACCTTTTATGTCGAATTTGAAATGATTACGTAATTAAAGTGAGTGTGGAAAATTAACTATTATTACAGCTCTCAAACTCCCTACACACGCAATTTTCGGCAACGTAAGAACTAAAATATAGCGTGCGGTGACTCATTTTAACGTAAGCAGTATTAAGATTAGTCTGTATATGGGGTGAGTCAAGAGGAAAGGTACATGCTTTAAGGGGTGATAGTACTGGCGATTCTCTTTGATCTTCGCCAGATTGTGACTAGACCGGCTGTGCACGGATTTCATCGCCTGATCTGTGCAGCAAAAGTATACCATACACCAAGTGAAGACTGTGTTTGTGGGTTGTGCGGTGGTTCATGTGACAGATATCATGCTGTGACATGCTCAAAAAGAGCAACCTCGCTCACAGAGTTTAGAAAAAACTAAATATGCACATTGTGCGCACTTCCTATATTATTATAGAGTACTGGTGATTCTGAACAAAAAACTTCGGAAAAACTGCACTTACACTATCTCAAAACTGCAGAGAATTGCGAATACACGGTAGCAGTTAGAAGTAGCAGCGATAACGTTATCATTGAATGATAACCCACAAACATCACAGTGAGTTACCAAACGTTTATGTTAAAAAGGGGGTACACTTACTTACCACTCCCTAGACCTCTGATCCAACCGAGCGATAACGGTGGCTGCAACTGAAGCCACGATAGAAAAATCATAGACTAAGTAATATACTAACTGTGGAGAAAATAGCAGTTAGCGTCAACAGTCTCATAATATTGCGATTATGCGTATTGTAGACTAAAGTACTTTAAAAGGTGGTCTAATACTGTTATAAAAATTGTTTAAAAAAACTTTTAAAATTTTAGAAAATGATTGTAATTATAGAAACAAAGCTATTAGTTTACAACAATATACCAGAAAAATTATGCGCTAGGTAGAAGTGCAGTTGAGCCCAAACTTCTAATCTACATATGGCCTATTCTTAAACCGTTTCAGGGTAATTTAATGACAACATCGAGGGAGATCAGAAAAGCGGCAGGTGACAGTTAATCAAGATACTGTTTATCTTAAGTTTAGTTTAAATGTGTACGTTTCCTCACAAAAGATGTTCAAAGATTCCACCGCCAACTTCAATGCATTTTGCTGCTCTTGTAGACTCTTATAGTGAAAAAAGCATATATGTTGCATTTCGGAAGTAAAATGGACTATGGAAACAGCTGGGCATGGGTAAAATTTGTAGTAATTGTTCGCGAATTTTTCGTGCCACTCATAAATCAATGCCCTTCGGAAAACCTGTAATATGGACAGAACAAAAAGTTAATTCTACAGATTGTTATTTCTGTTTAACGAATTTATCGGAATATAGTTCTAAATCATAACATTCTATATTTATCACGATGTTCCTTCAGCCTTAAAAAAAAAAAACTATGAGTCATGGTTTAATATCAATTCCTAAGGCTCTTAAAGAATTGACATGCAACAGAAGTAAACAGTCATTTTAAAGATCAGAAACCTGGACCCTTCATATTAAAACACTGATCCTAGTTTTCAGACCCAGAACAAAACATAATTTTTTAAAATCCAAACGGAAATATTAGGTTCTTGTCTTAAAGACTGGAATTTATTACAAGATGGCTTTAAGGTGACACATCGGAAATGTCCACCGCTGTGGTCTCGAGGTAGCTTGATGCCTTGTCACGCAGTGGGCCCGGGTTCGATTCCCGGTGTTGACAGGCTCCTGGGTGAGGTTTTTTTCCTCATCTGTAAGATAAACGTCAGGAAGCTTAGGGCCCAACGGTCCCCGAAAATCATCCGGCCATTATTATCATCCTTATCATTATCATCATCCTTCATCGGTGTGGAAAGCAACGGGAAGCTACCACACCTATAATTCCCTAGTAAAGCTGCAAAGCATAGCATGAAAATCTATGATTGCAGTGAAAGACCTGCTCTCGGACAGAATGACTATGGATGGATATCGGAAATGCCAGCAATCACTGACACTGTTTTTTTTGTTAGTAATGAGTTAACTTACTGCAATGGAGTACAAGGCCTTCTGCAAGAACTTGGAAACAGTCACAATACCTAACGGGTGAAGACTATTTTTAGATTCATCTAAGATAATTTTAAAAGCTGTATTATTACATAATAGGAATATCTAACCTTCAGTACCCCCTTGCCTATTCTTTCGGTATGTAGGAAACATAATGGATACAATATTGAAAGTAATAAATGTTGCAAAATATGGTTGGCAGATATGTGGAAATCTGAAAATGACTGATATACTTTAAGTCATTCAGTCTGGGTTTACAAAATTTTGTTGCTTTCTTTGTGAAAGGGACACCGTAATAAAGGATAAACATTGCAACAATGAGAACACTATTAAAATAAGTAATCCCACTACAGGCCTTAGGGGACTCTTGAGGTAGTGAGGCTCCCATCTTTCTAGATAATTTGCACGAAATGTCAGCTGAGTTAACTGTCCTCCGTGACGGAGCATTTACCCCCGAAACGTTTAGTACTCATTTTCGTTAGAGGTTGTTTCGAACTCCAAGATAATGGTGCTGCCAGAGGGTTTAGGTCAATTTAAAAATCGTCACCCCCGTCGGGATTTAAACAGGCGTTCTTCCGCCTTGTAGCGTATTGACTTAAACCAATTGTACTACGACTTGCCCCTATTACATTATTAAATTATTTAACAACATACCTTGAGGAATGAAGTGACAACTTCCCGCAATTCTTGTTTAAACTACTTTTTTCCCGCCACTTGGAATACTCTATTTTCAAAATAACCAGACATACTTTTGTCGGAACGCAATGAATAACTTTGTAATTATTTCAATCTATAACACAGATCATATAGTTAAATATTAAAGTAATAAGCTCTATGTGGGAAGTTTACAAAACAACCGTTCTGAACTCTTCAAAAAAATCACAGAGGAAGATCCAAAAACTTTCGCGCTACCTAGGTGGTATATTTTGCAACGTGTGCTTTACAATGTGGCCAGTAGAGTACACTACTTCTTTAACAATGACACCAACTACAGTAAAACATTTGAGATTGCACAATACTATGTAAAATAATCACTTTATTTAAAAAAAACATGAAAAATAAATATTTTTATATTCAACTTCAGTATATTTAACAAATACATTTGATTTAAGATAAATAGTTTGATATATTAAATAAATTGTCTAAATTTAAAATAATATTGGCAGTACTGTTTTATGTGTGAAAACATCGATAAGGTCGACGAACAAAAACATAACATTTCAACCATTATAGTTATAGATAATTTGTATTATTAATTCTGTAATATAATATGGGAGTTCCTGAAAACATAAATCCTAGGTTATATAAAAAATGCGACAAAAGACCTATTACTCCAGAAGAAGAAGACGAAAATGTGGTAGATGAATTTGATGCACGAGAAATTTTTGGTATCCTTTTATTTGCTCCATTATTTTTATTTCATTTGTTAAAACTATTATAAATTTACAGAATACTAATGCTTAAGCAAAGGAATAATGTGCTCGTTGTGTTAATAGTAAGAAGACAATATTATTAATAAAGGTTATTGTTGGAATGTGTGTGTCTAATGTCAATGCATTACTTTTTCAGGTTTCTAGTTTTCTCTTCAGATAATTATTGTGTTAATGTTGTGTTTTCAATTTGTGCACTATTTTAGCAAATCGTGTAATATAACATCTGGGCTCAACTTTAGAGTAGGGTGCTATATGCTTTTCCGTCCAATATTTTTGACACTGATGTTCTGAATACTTTTTCCATGCTTAATAACATTTCATAGTATTTTAAACATTTTGCAATGATCCTTAAAATATATTTTTACAATTTTTAAATATTTATCTATGTATGCAAATTGTATTTATCCCTCAATGATTTTTTGTAAGTTCTACATAATCGTAGTACGCATGTGTGAATGCTTAATGTAACTCCTGCCAGATGGCTGGATATATCTGTGAAATCCGCATGACCAACATTTGCAATTCATTCCAAAACATTTTAAGATATTTACTAAATTTTGTTACATTCTGATGAGATAAGATAATGTACACCAGATTAATTTATAGTTCATTAAATATTTTTGGCTGTTGTACACTTTAGGTCGCAAAAAATTTTCAATTTAATATCTTCTTCCACTGATGCACTAAACACTTTTTAACACTTTCAAAACATTTTGCAACACTTTTAAACACATTTTAAACTTCTTCCAATGTTGCAACGATCTTTTTTTTATATTTATATATTTACGTAAAACATGGTCGTGCTACATTGCTTACTGCTATTTTCCCTCCTCTTCCTATGTTGTTCCAGCGTTGCCACCATCAACAACCCAAAATACTCCAGATGTTGTCCAACCATTTCCACGTTCCCTGGATTTCACCTACGTTAGAGTAATTGATTTGTGTTACAGTAATTGATTTAGGTTTGGTTAGCTTTTAGGTTCCTTGCTTTTTAAATGTGATTTGATAGTAAAATAAATTACCTCTTCATATCTGTTATTCTATGAAAAATTCAAAATATCGGACGGTTTACACACATAAAATCATATTTCCACTAGTTCATTTCGTGTTAATTATACATGTTTAGACAAGTTCTGGGAATTTTGTGTCAATGTTGGTCATACTGATTTCTCATACATATACCGCCAACTGCTGGAGGTTGCATTTATCTACCTGGGATAATTGGAGCACTAGCGCATGCGCACTGTCGATTCTATAGAACTTAGAAAAATTTTCGTGCGACCCGAAGTGTAGCATATCCATATTTTTTTTTATTATTTAGGAATATTCCACAATACAGTGTTTTTCCTTCAACCCAAAGTGATTTGTCATGTGCAGCGGAGTGTATGCATGTAATTTGATTCTTGCTTAGCGTATTAGGATTGAGAAGATGCGTTCGTATACAGATCAATTTCTTATTCATCTAAACATGTATATAAATCTTATTAGCGACGGTTGATCATTACCAATTTCACAGATGGTCCTGCCGTACTGGTGGAAGTTAAATTAAAACATTTCCACATGTGTGACATTAGAGAAAAAATTGATTTAAGTGAAACAGAAAAATTTTTTTAAGTTGTTCCAAAATCTGTATTTGTGGGTTGGTGTTCTTCTTAATGTAGGTGCCATTATATGGGGCATACAATAGCGTAGTTGGTTAAGGCACTTTGCTACACCACCAGAAGATCAAGTCCCGATGGGTTGAGTCAATTTAGGTATTCTATGTCAGGAGTGCACTCGTCCTCCATAATGAAATAGCAAACTGAAAAACTCACAAATTCTAGTTTACACGTAAAGTGAAACAAGTAATTACATGAGGAAAAGGAAAGTATGATTTACCAAAAAATGTGAGAAATCAATTAAAACTGAGTGAGAAGTTCACGTAATTTTAACACTTTGAGTCCTCTGCAGTGATACTAATACCACTGCATTTAAAATGACACTGAAACCGGAGAAAATTAAATTAAATTAAATCCCTCGGCATGCCTGTGCTAGCAGATTTCACCTGCCCGGCACAGGCATGCCCCTCAGGGATTTAATTTTCTACGGCTTACAGTGTCTTTAATTGCCGTAGTTATCTAGTACTATACCACCGCCGGACTCAAAGTATTAACCTAAATTGCCATATTTACAGTGAAAAATATGCATTAGTCATTGTTCAAACAGAATAACCAACTTAGGATATAGTTTTCAGTATGCGGGACAAAACTTTTTTAAGTCCGAAGCATGTGCAGCGCCAACAACTGATGAAAGTGGATATAATTTAGAATCTCACAATGCTCTTTGTCAATACTGAAGTCTTAAAAATTAAAAACTAATCAAAATACACATACTGACTCTAACTAGATTTTGCCCTACGTAGGAGTTTGATCACATTGAGTATAGAAAATAAAAACTTAAAAACCATACTTTATTTATTGGAATAGAAGTCATTATAGGAACTTTGGAAGTATTGTGGCTGCATTGATTAACATTATGATAACTCCATCGTAAATAGCAGTTATGGAGAAACTGCAATTAAACTTATGTGAAATATTTTCTAAGTCCTATAGAACAACGGTGTGCATGCGCCAAGTTTTATAGAGCCAACAAAAACCCATCATCGAACCACATATTGATTATCATCCTCGATATTGTACTAAAGTTAAAAAATCTTATGCTAGATGGCAGCATGTCAGTATGAAATCTTTGCAATAAATCCCCAAATCTATGTTAAAAAAATATATTATACGGGTAATATTAAAATGACCAAACGTTTATTAAATATGGGTTTACACTTACTTATCACTCCCTAATGCCGATCCAACCAGCGATAACCCAAAACAGCGATAGAAAAATCATAGACTTAGTAATATACTCTGTGGAGAAAATAGCAGTTAGCATCACAATATTGTCTAACAGTGTCATAATATTGTGATTTTCATATTTAAATAAATACTTGAAAATTGTCTGATAATTTTATAAAAATTGTTTGAAAAAGTTTAAAATATTAAAAAATGTTAGTAAATACAGAAGAAGAGCTATAGTTTACAACAATAAACTAAAAAAAATCAAGCGTAAGCAAAAGTGCAGTTAAGCCGCAGTTATTATATATTATTAAGAATTTGAAAAAACCTTTTTAATAATTGCTATAAATGTTTAAAATAATACTTAAAACTTGTATCGCATACTGGATATGTGAACTGCTACATTATATACAATAAAGTAAACTAATCTGATGTTTATTTTTAAATGTGCTACTGTGAACTGCGCTTAGAAACTAGCACAATAGAATAATCTTCACTCACAACCCCCTCCCCTGATGCATTTAACGGTACCAACCAACATTCTGAGAATACAATACAATTTTGGAAATTTCCGTTGTGTGAGTCACTGAAAGTTTGTTGTTACAGATTGAAACCACAGATATGTGTGGCAGTGGGTATATCACTAGTTAGTAGTGTGGTCATCGGTGTTTACTAGTGTGGTTATCACCGATTATTTGTCATCGCTGATTATAAGTGTGGATATCGGTGGTTACTAGTGTAGTTGTCGCTGGTTATGATGGCCATTTTGAATAACTGTTGTAACCAGAGTGGTCATGATAGGAAATAGTCCCACTTTTTTTTTTTTTTTCATATTTACGAGTAAAATAAATTATAATTACGACTCGCACCTAAATACATTTATATAACATTTTATGAATATTTGTTGCATTAAGTAGTGTTAAAGTGGGGGTCTTGCCTTCCTTTGGCCAGCAACCAATTGAAGGGACTATTATTATGCTTTCAAGTCTTATACGAGAATTTCCCAGAAGGATCAAAACGCTGGAGGGAAAATTTTCTATAGGATCGTAACAGGCCTTGGCCTAATACTTGGAAGGAAGAAGAAGAAGAAGATAAATTTCTGATCAACTTCCACGGCACCGAATAACGTAATTGGATTATCCGTGTTTTTATTTTTGCATATCTCAGTCCCAATTAACATGGATAATCGGGAGTTTGCTGTAGTCTAACTTCCCAATGTTTATACAATATCAGAATGCATGTTTAAAAAGCTTGGCATGATTTTAAGTTTATAGTTAAATATGGGAAATAACATTATGAGGTTCTTATTCAATGAATGAATGAGTCACTTCTTATCTTACCTCATAGTTTGTTTTCTTAAACGTGGGAACTGCCAGTTTTCAAGAGGACATCCCTCTCATTTTCAACCGATATTATGACTACCGGATTTTCGTTGGAATGAAAAATCGGTAGTCATATCAGTTGAAAATGAAAAGGATGTCCTCTTGAAAACCGGCAGTTCCGTGTTTAAGAAAACATAAACTATGAGGTAAGATAAGTGATTCATTCATTCAGTGTCACATTCATATTCTCTTATTTCCTGTAAAGTGGACAGTTAGGAGGTGGTGACAGACAAATTCTATGCAAATGGCAATTCACTGTTGGATATCTTATAGGGCTATACTTCAACTTGCATATTTATCCTTAATGTTATACATTTAGATATGATTCGAGATATAAACGATCCAGAACATCCACTGACTTTGGAAGAGCTTAATGTTGTTGAACAAAGCTTAATAGAGGTAAGTAATCTCCCATTCTCCAGATTGTATAATGCAGAATTGATTATTTCACCACAGATATACTCTGCTGGATAAGAAAAGAAATGAAGATGTAAGGAAGGAACTAATATTTTCAAACTTACAGACCGAATAATTAAATATAGAAACGACTGGAAAGAACATATTGATAGAATGCCAGAAGAAAGATTTCCAAAATTATTGCATGGAGGGAGGAATGTTGGACACCCACACAGAAGATGGTCTGAACAATTTTAACAATTCTAGCTTTCATGAAACTGAACGAGCCAACAGCTTAATCCCTGGATGATGATGATATTTTAAAACTTCAGCTCTTGGTAATTTTGGAAAAATTAAATTATATTGTTGTCACTCATGTATCTGAAGAGGAAAATTTCATCGAAGCTAGAAATTTGAACACATTTCTGTATGGTATATGATGGTTATCAACCAATTAAGCTATTTAGTCCACCGCTGTGCTCTCGAGGTAACATGCTGCCTTGTCACGCAGTAGGCCTGGGTTCAATCCTCAGTTGGGACAAACTTCCTGGGTGAGGGTTTCTTTCCTGGGGTTTTTCTCACCTGTAAGACAAATGTCAGGTAGCTTTGAGGCCCAAAAAGGTCCCCGAATATCATCTGGCCATCATTATCATCCACAGCATGGGAAGCTACCACACCTATAATTCCCTAGTAAAGCTGCAAAGCATAGCATGAAAGGCCTGTCCTAGGACAGATTACTATATAAAAAAAGGCAATATAAATCAGCTTTGAGCCTTTTCTCCTGGGTCTTGAAGCTTGGGAGCACTTCTGAGTGGAGTATTATCGAGTCAGATGTTGTTGTTTTCTAATGGCGAGATTTGATGCTTAAGTCATTTTCTCTCTGGCTTCCCAGTACAAGCGAACAAGGTCCTTAGAGTGTTGTGCAGTTGGATTTAAAGCTGGACAGACTAGAAGGTGGTGTTTGTCCATGATCAGGTCGGGGTCTTTGCATATGACACATCTGTCGGATTGGAAAACGTTTATTCTGTGGAGGTGGTGAGCCAGGCAGTCGGGTCCTGACATCAGTCTGAATTTTGCTACTGCTTCTTTGCGGCCTTTATATTTTATTTCTGTGTATAGCTCATAAATTTTTTCCCATGATTCCCCTCTGGCTGTTGCAATGTTTTCTTTCATGTTTTCCATTTGGAATGCTTTCTTAATTTCTTCGATCTTTCTGTGGAGGTTCGAATTGGGGTGGGTTGTAGTTAGTACAACTTCTCTCCATTTAAGTCTACCTTTTGAACCTTGAAGCCTGTCCTTGATAAATGTGAGTTTTTTTGAGCCTAGTAGAGCCCCATAGCCCAAGAAGTACTTTAACAATCATATAGTTTGACTCACTCCCACATTCACCTTTATAAAAAAGAATGTTGATGTAACTTATGTGAATATTATTTAAGAGTGGACTCAACAAACAAAAATTAACAATAGTTTATCGATATTACAACAATTCTATTTTGAAACTTATTTTAATTAATAAATCATCTCATTTTTTGACGTTATATGTTAAATTAACACTTTCCAGAATTGAATATAGTTTTATTTTAGAAAGAAAAATTATTACATAAATTAATGAGTCATTTTTTCTTATATATATCTTACCTCATATTTTGTTTCCTTAAACACAGGAAGTAGTTTTTAAGAAAACTACCTCTGTCATTTTCAACCGACATCATGACTACCGGATTTTCGTTGGAATCTCCATCGATAATGTTTGCCATCTGGTGTTCATTTGATGAACTTTGAGATGAGGTCACGTTCATCAAGAATCTCAAAATTCATGGATCTAATTTGTTTTTCTGAATATATATCTTCTCCCAAATTATCAATTCTAAAGTTTTTTCAAATATTTTAAAAATTGGGCCTCTTCTTCAATTTTATGATTCTCTAATAAACTATGTGGCTACAATAGCTGATTTTTTCATTTCACACCATTTTTAAAGTGTTCCTTTGTGCGAGTGTCCAGATTCCTGTTTGTTTTTTCCTATGTATACTTATTGCAGTCTTTACAATTAATTTGATAAATTCCAGATTTTTTGCTATCTGGAGTGTTCGATTTCTTATTGGTTATTGATAGATTACCAAGGCTAAATTTTATTTATCGGTGACAATGTAATATTGAATTTCTTGAAATTTGTTATGTATTTCAGGATAAGTAATTTTGATATTTAACTATGAAGAAAAACTATAAGAATAAAATGAATCGTGAATTCTTCTTACCTCATACTTATATGTTTTTTTAAATACAGCACTGCAGTATCAGCAACCATCGTCACCATCCTCAGCTGATGATGGTCGCTGATACTGCAGTGCTATGTTTAAAAAAAACATAGAAGTATATGAGGTAAGAAGAATTCACAATTCATTTAATTCTTATTAATAAAACTCATAATGTTAAAAAATTTCCTAATTTATTATATAAAAAGAAACTATCTTCAAACTGAGTTTGACTCCCAGTTGAAATCTAATTCGTCTTTCTAAAATAAAACTCACCTCATAATTGTAGATTTCTTGAAAACTTCATATCATCTTAGATAGAACTGAAAATAATATGAAGATGCATCGAAATTATGAAGCGAGTTGTTAAATCTAACTCAATTTGTTAATAACAATATGATTGTATAGTCCTGCGCTGTAGCAGAGTGGTTATGGCAAGGAACTTTGCACTGGTTCGAGTCCCCATGGGGGAAGAAATTTTCTCATCAAATTTTGGCCAGTATCGGACCAGTGCCCATCCAGCATCGTGAGGAATTTGGGTAGCTATAATAAATAGCAACTCCAGGTTGAGAAGGCCAGTTATAACGGCCGGGGGACCCGACATGCTGACCACATGTCACCCCTATACTGGCTAGATGATCATCTACCTCTGCAATTAGCACAGGTGAATGTGAGGCCAGCAGCTGGCTTGTAGGCCAAATGCCTTCTAGGTCTGCACTGGAGTTTTTTTATATGATTGTATAAGTGCAATAGATTGGGCTCATATAACAGTACTGCAGATTGCTGAAATAAAAATAATTGAGATTGATTTTTAGTGTGTGCAATCTTTCACTTGAATCATTTATTTCAGGTTGATAATGTAAACATATCGTCGACATTAAATATACTCCCACAATACCACATTGCAGTATGGCCACAATAATTGGTCTGTCGATAAGGGTGAAGTGATAAGATCGCTACCTCCAAGATTTAAGGTGAATCTGGAAATCACTCCAGGAACTCATAATCAAGAATTTGGTGTGAATAAACAACTTGCTGACAAAGAAAGGGTTGCAGCTGCAATGGAAAATACTTACCTTATGGATGTTATTAATCAGTGTATTGCTCCAGACTAATAAATATTGTAATGTACTTTATGAACTGTATATATTATGAACATCAATGTACTCACATATTAATAAACACATTTATTTTATGGAGTTTAGGATCCTTAAAAACATATCTTGACAAACTATTTAAAAGAAAAGCCTGTTATATATTAATGTACATTTTTCAAAGTTAAAATTGGGAAACACATTATGAGGTTCTTAATTAATAAATGAATGAGTCATTTTAACATCTACCGGAGTCATAATGGCGGTTGAAAATGAATGACAAGATCATTTGAAAACTATAGTTTACCGTGTTTGAAAAACATGAAATATGAGGTAAGATGTTAAAATGACTCATTAATTTATTAATGTACATTTCCTGTTTCTGCATGTACAATGTATACAGTTTTTAGACTGAGTTTGATTGGATGTATGCTATGGATCTTATTTGAAGGGTGTAGGGGGAGGGGAGGCAGGAATGTCCACATTTGTGAGAAAAGCTGAATTAATACTTTATTTTCTAATGACAAGAATTTGATTTTCATGCCATTTTCCTTACTGATATACAGGGTGCAGCATAAGTCAGTTAATCGGGATCTTATTTGAAGGGTGTAGGGGGAGGGGAGGCAGGAATGTCCACATTTGTGAGAAAAGCTGAATTAATACTTTATTTTCTAATGACGAGAATTTGATTTTCATGCCATTTTCCTTACTGATATACAGGGTGCAGCATAAGTCAGTTAATCGAAAAATGCAAATCTAATATATAAAAATTGTTTGTATTCTATGCACGGCCATACCGTTGATCCAATTTTTATGGGCTTTTTTTAAATGTTCAGGAGATTCCCGGGACGAACATAGGCTATAAGAGAGATGTAATACTCAACACCTTCACCTCTAAAAATCATTCTTTGTAGTGAAAAACGTGAAATAAAAATCTCTATTTTGACGCTTAAATGGCTTACGCTGCCTAAACCATAACAAATACACCAAATTATTGTACATGGAATTGAATATCTCAAAAAACTCTACAAAAAAAAAAGATGTGACAGCATATGTTTATATTTTATTGATAACTCACAATAACCATTTTTGTCTTTCATTGATGCCAAGAAGATCGGGATCGAGCATAGCAGCTCAAGGCTGGTGGTAAAAACACACTAACATTTATTAATTAAATAAAAATAAAACTACGTTTTATTTTTATTTAATTAATATAGATTTTCATCAAGTAAACACCAACTCAATTGATCATTAACATTTATTTTGGAATAGCAGCGCATGCTGGGTATTAGCTAGTATTTTATACAAATGTCCATCACAGAATAATGCCGTAACCATGTGAATGGTTAACTGACTTGTGCCACACCTGTATTCTTTGAATGTTTGTTGAAAGCACTGCACTGCATTCATAATGATATCTTGTTTGCATAGTACACAGGTGTTCCAATTCAATTAGGTTTATTCTGATGACAATTTTATTATTAATTTAACACTTCTCATTGAAGGATAAATGAGAAAAATTTTCGCCGAACCCGGGACCCTTGGCTTTCCGGGCCAAGTGCTCTACCAACTGAGCTACCGAGGCAAGTTACGATCCAGACGCAAATTTTTCTCTTATGTACGTTGTAATTCCCTCGTGCCAAATACTTGAAACCATAGCTATGGTTATATTTTTCTCTTCAAATATAGGTTTATTCTCTTCGCATGATAATCCAATCATTGTCAGTCAGTATTATAAACGTAACGGCATCTTCATAGTTTTGAAGTAATCATGTATCTATGTTTATGTATACCCATAGGAAGAAAAAAAAGACTGATCTCTTGAATGCACATTTCTTCTAAGTCCTACTCGGCACAGCGCTGGGTTCAAACTAGGAAACTAGTCATATTGTGCAGTCCCTGAGCTACTGTGTTATGTGACATGAACTGAAGACACTCCAATGTGTCTTGTTAGGTCAGTGGTAAAGCATGCAGTCACTGTTTCTGTTAATGAAGGTCGCAGGTTCGCATCCTCAATTATGCAGTTTTGTTTGTGATATTTGTATTAAAATGTCATGAATTAAATACACTTTATTTTGACATTTGAATTAAATCAATGTTAATGTTGTTATTGTAACAATTATATTTACCACATTCAGGGTTTGTTCTAGGTAATTTCAATGTATTGCATCATTCAATAGACTGTGATGCACAGATGTCTGCGCAAAAGCAACAGCCTCCAACAAGTTTGTTTATAATGAATCATATTGAGTTTTACCATGGCTCAGCGCACACACAAGGACATAGGCACAAGGCAATCTCAGTGACCCACAGATTGAGGGCGGTAATAGATGCTGAAGGTTCATACACCCAATATTGATTGTGTTTTTGTTAAAGTTTTCATTTTAGAAGATACTTTTTTCTTCATTTATTTATTAGAAGAAGGTTTTAATTTATGTTTTTGTGTGTGCATTAAAGTCATAAAACTCAAATATAAAATTAAACATGAAACTGTATTACAGGCAAAATGCTATTCTAACATTCAGTTAAAAAGAGAAAAAAAAGTAGAATGGGAATCAAACCCATGAGGTTACAAACGCAGATGTCTGTTAAAGCTCTCGGCCACAGAATGTGGCAAGAAGTAATAGACTCGTGAGTAAACGTACCATTATTAGTAATAACCGGAAGGCGCACAAACGTGCACACGAGTCTATTACCAACATAGAAACCCAAACGAATGGTACCTACCCTTCTAAGCTATAATGAATAACATATACACTTGGAGTGGGGATGGGAGGAGTCATCGCCCTTATAAGGCAAGGACGCGTGTGGAAACACTCTCACGCTCCTACGTTCTGCAATACTTAAGTTCTTAAGCAACCGTCCGCGAAGGTGATATTAAAACACGTGGGCGCAAAATACTCATCAACTCCACTCCGAGACAGTGAAATATCAAACATTGTAAATAAAATTGTGTATACAAATTTATCCAATAAACTAAAATAATAAGTGTAAAATTTAAAACATCCCTGAGTGATCATATTCTACCCTGAGCAAACCGGCACAAGAAATACACTGAGCCAAGTTCTCTCTTTCATGTTGCTCGAGTGTGCACTGCGTTAACTAGCAAACAACCCAGTACAATTACTGAAAACGTGCTGATGTGAATACGGCTTTCTGCGAGCGCTCATGAAGTTCCCCGACCGGTTGATAGAATCTGCGGATGACACTTTTTGTTTAGCCTAAGGGTGTACTTCTCGTCATTATATTTTTTGTTTCTTTTTTATGTGCTTGGCTGAATTTGATTTTGCTTATTACTGTATGCAGAGATCATAATATTTTTTTATGAAGTTCTGACATTTGACAATGGATGAAATTTTTTGTGTACTGTTAAATGTAATTGTATATATTCCTGTTCTGGAGTCTACTAGGATCTCTACTCTGTTGAAAAAATGGATTCTCGTAATAATATTTTAAAGTGGTATTTCTACGGCTTCGACTTCCCCTTCCAAGACTCTCTCCCCATGCCTACTGGTACGTAGTATGCATGTTCTTTATAGTACTGTTTCAGCATTTCCTTCATATTCTGATTTGAAGCCATCAGTGTATATTCTCCATCATTCTATCTCTGGATAACATTCGTTAATTATTGCGAGAGCAGTTTGTTTCAGCATAATGTTTGTGTTGTTTTCTTTTTGGATAATCCTTGGCAGTTCTAGCTTGAAGAAACAACGTTGATATCATGTAGGAGATTAACCCTCTGCATGCCACTGGTAAAATCTCTTGTGTCAGAGATTTAAATCGCATCCGCCGATACAATCGGCTTTGCAAGTAGTATAAGTACATTGTCTGGCAGGTAATGGACAGAAACATCAGAGCCGATCTAATCGGCTCACGGCACCTAAAGGGTTAATTGAGAGGGGCATCTGTTTAGCTTTATTGATTATATTTCTTTATGATTTCATCAGTGAACTGCTGGAAATTTCTTTTTCATGGGGGTATGTTGATATTTTCTTGGAGTCTATCATCTTGCTCTCTGAGATCATTTTGCTGTATTGTGGCAGATTTTTAAAATTATAATTTGATTGGTTTCTTTACTGTGTATTATTACATGACTTTGAATGGTGTTGATTTCATTGTTCCTGTTACTATTGTAAGGATTTTGTTTTGAGCTACCTCCACCTTGTTTAGAGATGTGTTGGAGGCTGTTACGGTTGCTTACCTGCCATACTGACTTGATGTATGGGCAGAATGTTTTATTGAGTATTCCTCTACTCAAAGACTTTACAAGAATAAAAGAAGTATTCTGCCAATATAGACTTATTATTGTTTATTTTTGATTATTTCACTCACCTCATACTTCATAACTTCTAGCATACCCAGGGTTTCGTCACATCCTTTGTGACATTCTCAATGCTGTGTCACGTTCACAACTGACGTCCGGCTGCCTTCTATCCTGCAGACTGACCTCCACGCCATCTGATGGCTGACCGACGAACTTCCAAATCAGTCCTCTCTCCTTATAACCGGGTATTTCAAAATTCATAGTTGTATTTTCATTCTTGAATATGTAAATTTTTCCCCAAATTGTGAGTTCCTTCGGTTTTTCCAATTGTTTAAGTAATTTTGTTTTGGTTTCTATTCTATGTTTTTCTGACCAGAAACCAAAACAAAATTACTTAAACAATTGGAAAAACCGAAGGAACTCACAATTTGGGAAAAAAATTTACATATGCAAGAATGAAAATACAACTATGAATTTTGAAATACCCGGTTATAAGGAGAGAGGACTGATTTGGAAGTTCATCGGTCAGCCATCAGATGGCGCGGAGGTCAGTCTGCAGGCTAGAAGGCAGCCGGACGTCAGTTGCGAACGTGACACTGCATTGAGAATGTCACAAAGGATGTGACGAAACCCTGGGTGTGCTAGAAGTTATGAAGTATGAGGTGAGTGAAATAAAAAATAAACAATATTAAAAAGCCCCAGTGTTATTGCCTATCTACACTTTTTATCGAATGTAAGTTCTTAAAATTATGAAATATTTGAATGCATTTCTTGTTTTCCCTAATTACATAAGCTCATTCAGTGTGATCAGTCCAGTCTTTGCTTAAGTTTCTTCGAGTAGTAGGAAGTCCCCTGGGTTGGTTACCAACCATCCGCAGAGCAAGACTAGTGGTAGGGCTGCTACCTTATAGCCTCTAGTCAGGCGTTCAAAATATGGAATTTCCTCCATATTCGATGGAACGGTTTTATACCGCCGTGAAAATTGAGATTGATGGAAAAATTATAGAACAAGTGTCAGATTTCTCTTACTTAGGAAGTGTATTTGCAGAGTATAAGAGTGACATTGATTCAAAATTACAAAATATAATAAAATGAATGGGGTAATACGAAGACATTTTGGTAAACAGATGAGGACAGAGACAAAACTAAGATTACATAACGTCACATCAAAAGCTGCTCTAAAATACGGAAGTGAAATTTGGATTTTAAATAAAAGAAACTCTCATAAACTTCAAGTAAGCCAAATGCGCTTCTTACGATCATTGTTAGGAGTTAATAGACTGGATCACCAAAGGAACACTACTATCAGAGGAAAACTTGGAGTAGCAAGTTTAAATGAAGATATCCAAAAATACCAACAAGAATGGAAAAATCATCTGAGAAGAATGGCAAGAAATAGACTTCCAAAATTGGCATTCCAATATACCCCAACTGGACATAGGGACCAAGGAAGACCAAAACATCGGTGGAAAGATCAAGACCATCTTCGCTAGGTTTACCGTACAGGCCACATGGCCTAAAACGAATTTGTTCATGATGATGATGATGACATAAGCTCATCTGATAGTGCCTTCAAACCTCATTAGACAAGTAAATTAACGAGTCATTTTTACATCTTACCTCATATTTAATGTTTCTTTAAACACGGGAACTAGTTTTCAAGAGAAACATCTCTCTCATTTTCAACCATTTCACCGACATTATGACTACTGGCTTTTCGTGGAATCTCCATCAATAACGTTGCCATCTGGTGTTGATTTAATGAACTTCGAGAGGAGGTCACGTTCATCAGGAATCTCAAAATTCATGGATCTAAATTTGTTCTTTTGAATATATATCTTCTCCCAAATTGTCAATTCTAAAGTTTTTCCAAATGTTTTAAAAGTTGGGCATCTTTTTCAATTTTATGATTCTCCAACAAATTATGTGCTACAATAGCTGATTTTTCAATTTCATCATTTTTAATATTTCTAAAATGTTCCTTTGTGCGAGTGTCCAAATTCCTTTTTGTTTTTCCTATGTATGCTTTATTACAGTCTGTACAATTAATTTGATAGATTCCAGATTTTTTGCTATCTGGGGTGTTCAATTTCTTATTAGTTATTAATAGATTACCAAGGCTAAATTTATTTATCGGTGCCAATGTAATATTGAATTTCTTGAAAATTTTTTGAAATTTGTTATGTATTTCAGGATGATAAGTAATTTTCTTAAATTGTTTTCCTTTCTTTGAATAAATTTGCAGGGTAGTGTATTCTTTTAATCTTTTTTGTTGTCTCAATATATCCCATATTTAACTATGAACTCATTATACTTGTATGATTTTACAAAAAAAAAAGAATAATATTTGTTTTATTCTGATGGTCTCCATTTATCTGTACAGTGGGCGACAACTTATTGTTATAACCATAACTCACATTGCTGTTCTAAGAAATCTAAAATATAACAAACAATTCTTTATATTTACTCAATACTCAAGGTATAAGATATGCAGCTTTGATACAATTTTTTATATGTATGTCAAACCTAGGGAAAAAAAAGTAATATTATTGAAAAAAAAACATCAATAGGAACCTCAAACTCGATGCTATTCTTTTTTGCAGACGATTTAGCTCTTCTGGCACTTTCCGAAAATGATTTGCAACGATCAATTTATAATTTACAAAAAATAGGTGCCAAATTTAATATGGAAATATCAATTAACAAAACTAAAATTATGGCATTTCATGGGAAGGACCCCATACAAAGTAAAATCTGTCTCCAGAATAAAATTTTAGAGAGATCTAATCAATTTAAATATCTTGGATATTATCTCTCTATCTGGGATGAAAAGGATATCCCTGAAAAAATTACTAGTTATAATAAAAGTTTAGGAATTATTAATCAAGTTATGAAACCATCCCTTGTACAAAAAACACCAGATTACGTTTATATAACACTTCGGCTAGACCAGTGTTGACCTATGGTAGTGAAGCATGGACACTAAAAAGACAACATGAAAGCAGAATAACAGCTTGTGAAATGAGATTTATGCACAGAACAGCGGGTTACACCAGATGGGATCGGAAAAGGAACACCGATATCTTAAAAGAATTGAAGACTACACCAATTTTGGAATATATTAAACAGTACCAACTAAACTGGAAACACCATCTTGAAAGAATGAGTTCAAATCGGATCCCCAAAGCTGTTTATAATTATATACCAAGAGGACGAAGATCACTGGGCCATCCTAGGAAACGCTGGAGGGAACATTTTCTATAGGATCGTAACAGGCCTTGGCCTAATACTTGGAAGGAAGAAGAAGAAGAAGAAAAACTGTGTATTCATGGACAGGTTCCCAAGAATGGTAAAATTCAAATAGATTGAAATTTATTTCAAATAAAGAGCTATAGAAAAAAAATTAAATGTAACAGGCTAGGATACACATTAAGAAAAGCTAATGAAGTAATTTAAAAAAATATATTGTTATATACTGTATATATAACAGGCTTTTCTTCTGTCATGTTTCCTAAAGATCCTAGTAATCTCCTTGCTGTCTACTGTGGTTACAACAATACTAAACATTTCTATCTATCTCTTTTCTTTGCAATAATTCCTTCCTTTCCTACACTAACTGTTTTCCTTGGTTGTGTTGGATCATATTTATATGTTTTCTGAACTGGGCCTTTTCCAGCTCTCTCAAACTGTATTTCATCAAATCTCTGCCTTTCTTCCATTTCTTTAGTAATTTTCATGTTGGTCCATGCTGAAAACAGAAATATAACATTATAATTATTAATCATTACATATAGTTTATAATATCACATTTCCAGTTTTATAAACCTAAGATTACAGATTTTCAGAAAACATTATTTAAAGTTTTTCTGATGATTAATTAACATTTCTGCACATGTTGACAATCAGATAAAATTATAATATATCAAGTGATTGGTATGACTTTAACCCAGTCAACTCATATGACGTGACGTTCACGCGTGCTCTAGTGAGGCCCAGTCTTCAAATGACGTGACATTCACGTCAAGCAGACGAGCTCATATATTTTGTAATAACTTCCAAACTACCCCATAGATGTGTAATGTGTTAGCTTTTCTAGGTTCCTGAGAGAAAGCATGTTGGACGACCCACTTTTTTGTAAGAATTCATGAAATTAGAAGCTGTCTGTTTGTTACGAAAAAGTCTTTATTTTTAAATGTGCTACTGCAAACTGAGCTTAGAAACTCGCACAAATAGAGTAACCTCCACTCACAACCCCCTCCCCATGACATGTTTAACAGGATCCACCAACACACTGAGAATACAGTACAATGAATGACACGGCTATTGTCAACAAAGTGCATGAGGGAGGGGAAGGAGAAAATGACGGAAATGCAACGATGCTTGAAAATAAAATTAGCCACACAGAAGCATCAAAATGTATAGAAGTCTTATTAAAATATATGGGACAAAATTAATTTGATTACATTGATATTTTAAGCGTTAGGAAAATAAGTATAATCATAAAGAGTGTAAACGATAAATTGAAGCAGAGGTAATATCGGACTTCTTGGTGTAAAACAAGTGGTTTCAAACCAAGATTTGTCGATCCTAGACATAAATTTTGCTTAAATAATTAAAAGTACAACAGTTTTCAAATTTCAGTACTGTAATAAATGCTGTATTGCATGTTTATCGTTAGAATAACTTAAGTTGGATTATCTGTGTTTTTCAATTTTCCGTGCACACATCTCAATCCCAATTAACACAGATAATCGGGAGTTTGCTGTATATACATGTCAATAGTTACCACATAAAACATGTTGAGAAAATTGGGGCAGGGGAATATATTCAAGCCTTGACCAGCCTCATGACTACTGTTCATGAGGTCCTGGGTTCGATTCCTGGTCAAATCATAGGAATTTTTCCTTAAAGGGAATTATTTCTGTGATTGCCATGGTCTGGAATTTAGGTTAAAAACTCTCCTGGTACTTCATTACACTGGGCAACATGAGTTTTGTCTCATGAGTACCAATAGTTGTACTTAATGCAATTTTTATCATGATTTCAAATAAATATTTAGAATTTCTCCATCAGCCACAGTTTTTTTTATTTCAATTTCAATTAATGGATTTAAATAACTATTCTTTTAATAAACGTTTTTTCGTCCATTTGTCCATTGTAAAATAAAACCAAATGAGCTAACTCAGAGATTTCAGCTATGGAAAAGATATATCAAGGCAAATGGAATCCTAATATGCTGGCCGATTATTGTTGGACCATCAAGAGGGATGCTCTACAGGCGAAATATAGCAGAAAATCATCATTTCTTACTTTCTAGGTGAGTCCAAATGTTCGAATATTGTGTAGTTACGAATGTAGAAAATATTAAAGTGTTTGAAATTATAAATTCCTGTCTCTTGGAAACCTTGCATGATGGAGAAAAACCGATATCATATTTGAATTCAGAAAAAAAAAAAAACTATCAAAATCACATATTTTTCTTTCTGAGACAAAAAAAAAAGGTTTCATTTTTGTTGCTCAGTGTTATTGTTTATCACCCATCATATCATTGGGGTAACATATGCGCCCGAACTTCAAAAGTGGGTTAGAAATAAGCCAATGCCAGGAGAGAACATCAGAAATGTTGAAATGACAATTGGGGCATTGAATAAAAAAAAGTAAAGTGATCCCACTACAGGCCTCAGGAGGCCCTTGGGGTAGTAGGAGGTTAAGGCTCCCACTTTTTCTTGACAATCGGCACTTGATGTCAGCCGGGTTGTCAGCCCTGCGTGACGGCCGCCTTTACCCCAGAACAAGCGTCTGGTACTCATTTCCGTTAGAGGCTGAGTCGGCCACAGTGCCGCCAGAAGGTTTTGGTCAGTTTAAAAATCCTGACCCCACCGGGACTTGAACCCTCGACCTTCCGACTTGTAGAGCAGTGCCTTAACCACTACACTTCCACTTACTTGTGTTTTGCACTCTTTTAACTTTACTATCTAACCTCTCTTGGTTAACTTGTTTTTTCGACCCCAACGCTATTAGGGCATCCGAGGGCTAGGGAGTCCTTCCTTTTTTTCCATTTCGTCTTTCCTTTATTTTCTTTTCTTCTCCAGAAAAGCCTGACCAGAGGCTATAAGATGGCAGCCGCGATCACTGGTCTTGCCTTCCTTTGGCCAGCAACCAATCGAAGGGACTATTATTATGCTTTCAAGTCTTATACGAGAATTTCCCATAAGGGAAAATTTTCTATAGGATCGTAACAGGCCTTGGCTTAATACTTGGAAGGAAGAAGAAGAAGAAGAATAAAAAAAATATTATTTTTTTTTAGGAATTAAACCCAATGGGTACAACTTGGACATGACACACACCCAGTCCCAAGGTTGAGATTTTTTTAAAAATCCCTTACCCGGCCAGGAATCGAATCTGGGTTGACACAAAAAAAAATATATTCAAACCTAAAAATCCATGTCTTTATTATTAAATGTGTTGGTTGGTTCTAGGAACCATATGCTCACTATTAACATTTTGATAAAATGATCCAAATTGAAGATTCCTTTGTATCCCAAATTAAATATAACTAATTTTTTTTTTGAAAACTTACATTCTTTGAGACCTTTAACGAATCCCTTTGGTTTTACTGGTAATGCATCTGGATTGTGCTGAATCATTTTTTCTATTTTGAAGAATTCTCTTACAGCAGGAATTTTAAGAAAGCCCACTTGTAGCAATGATATGAAATTTGTTGAAACCCAATATACAAGAATTGCCTGTAAATAAAATAATAGTGATAAAATTACAAATCTCACATAAAAAACAAAAATATGAACTAGCACACTATTTTCCCCAATTAATATTATAAATAGCTGACCCCAGAGTGTAATCTGTACCATGCTTCCTACTGGATCCAATTCTGGAAGTTCCGAATATATTACTTGTTGAGACACATGTTGCACATTCAGGCAATGCTCGTTTTCAAATGGCTGTAGCACAGAAAAGTTTCCGGACATGGTTTCCAATTCTAAATATTATCAACTCAGTCCCCTCTACAAGTCCTAGAAGTTTGTAAGGGGAATTTTAGAGCACCATGTATAGATGCAAAACACAGAGGAGGAGGAAAGATTGCGAGAATTTGAAAATAAAGTTCTTAGGAAAATGTTTGGACCAAAGAGAGATGAACAGTCAGGCAAATGAAGAAGACTACATAACAGTAAGCTAGATCATCTTTATAGGAAACCAGATATAATACGAACAGTTAAGTCTCATAGACTGTGATGGACAGGGCATGTGGAATGAAAGAGATACATGCAAGCTTCTAGTAGGAAAATCAAGAGAAACGCCCAGTTGGTAGACCAAGAATGAGGTGACAGAATAACATTAACCATGATTTGAGAGAAGAATATTATACAGGGGATGATTTCAAAACATTAGCTTAGGATAGGGATGTGTGGAGAGCTTATATCCGCACTGCCATGAACCTGCCGGTTCGACAGAGGCAGTGAGTTAGAGAGTTATGATTCATGTAAGAATAGGGCAATCAAAAGAATTTTATAGCATCTAAAATGTCTTAAAATTGAGATTAGTACTTACTTACTCGCTGGCACTATCGAAAACGTAGGTTCATGGCCGCGCAGACATTAGCTCTCCATACATCCCTATCTTGAGCTAATGCCTTCCAATCATCCCCTGTATAATCTACTTCCCTCAAATCATAGTTAATGTTGTTCTCCCACCTCATTAAAATTGAGATTAGTGTCTACTATAATTTCTTTTTGCCTATTCTTGCCTAAAATTGATCATTTTTTACAGAATTTATCACAAAAGTTTGTGTTGTTTTATGTTTTTATGAATTTTTGAACATTCAATCATTGTCTTCTCTTGTTAATACTTCTTACTCTCACTCTCCCAGATGCAGGCTGTAACATTCAGTGGGTGAGAAAAAAAAAAGATGTGACACAGTTATAGCTATCAAGTAGGTAATAGGCACTGATGTAAGTATTTAAAAAAATTGCAGATACTCAATACTAATAGGATATCATAAATACATCCTCTTTTTGTGGTGAAAATTTATTACTCTTTCTCTTAATATCAGTTTGCCAACTGAAAATAATATGACTATGGCTTATTCAAAGTTAAAATTGGGAAACACATTATGAGGTTCTTAATTAATAAATTAATGAGTCATTTTAACATCTTACCTCATATTTCATGTTTTTCAAACACGGTAACTATAGTTTTCAAATGATCTTGTCATTCATTTTCAACCGCCATTATGACTACCGGATATTCGTTGGAATCTCCCTCTATAACGTTGCCATCTGGTGTTGATTCGATGAACTTCGAGATGAGGTCACGTTCATCCGGAATGTCGAAATTCATAGATTTAAATTTGTTCTTCTGTATAAATATTTTCTCCCAAACTGTCAAATCCAAAGGTTTTTCCAAATGTTTTAGAAGTTTAGCTTCTTTTTCAATTCCATGACCTTCCAACAAACTATGTGCTGCAATAGCTGATTTTTCAATTTCACCATTTTTAATATTTCTAAAGTGTTCCTTTGTGCGAGTGTCCAAATTTCTTTTTGTTTTTCCTATGTATACTTTATTGCAATCTCGACAATCAATTTGATAAATTCCAGATTTTTTACTATCTGGGGTGTTAATTTTCTATTGGTTATTAATAAGTTACCAAGGCTAAATTTATTTATCGGTGCCAATGTAATATTGAATTTCTTGAAAATTTTTTGAAATTTGTTATGTATTCCAGGATGCGCATAAGCATGCAATTTTCAACAGTTTGATATATAGATTGTTGAATGTTCCACTAAATGAAGAGGATTTTAAGAAAGAATACAATCACATTTTGGACATAGCTAATTTAAATGGTTTTGGAAAGGAAATAATTATAACTAAATTGAAGAAATTCAGACAACAAAAAAGATTAAAAGAATACACTACCCTGCAATCTGATTCAAAGAAAGGAAAACAATTTAAGAAAATCACTTTATCATCCTGGAATACATAACAAATTTCAAAAAATTTTCAAGAAATTCAATATTACATTGGCACCGATAAATAAATTTAGCCTTGGTAACTTATTAATAACCAATAAGAAAATTAACACCCCAGATAGTAAAAAATCTGGAATTTATCAAATTGATTGTCGAGATTGCAATAAAGTATACATAGGAAAAACAAAAGGAAATTTGGACACTCGCACAAAGGAACACTTTAGAAATATTAAAAATGGTGAAATTGAAAAATCAGCTATTGCAGCACATAGTTTGTTGGAAGGTCATGGAATTGAAAAAGAAGCTAAACTTCTAAAACATTTGGAAAAACCTTTGGATTTGACAGTTTGGGAGAAAATATTTATACAGAAGAACAAATTTAAATCTATGAATTTCGACATTCCGGATGAACGTGACCTCATCTCGAAGTTCATCGAATCAACACCAGATGGCAACGTTATAGAGGGAGATTCCAACGAATATCCGGTAGTCATAATGGCGGTTGAAAATGAATGACAAGATCATTTGAAAACTATAGTTACCGTGTTGAAAAACATGAAATATGAGGTAAGATGTTAAAATGACTCATTAATTTATTAATGACTATGGCTACTTTATAATTTATATACATATACTCACACCAGGGAAGTTGATAGTGAAAGGAAGAATAACGACAGGTAATGCACGTAGAACATATCTCATAGTCTGCAAGTTTCCTGCATTAAGTTTAGCTCCATCAGCTCCAACTTCAATAGTGATCCACATTGTGAAACTTGTAATAAGTGGCATCAGATAGTACTGATCAGGAACAGTCAAGTCTGTGAACCAGAACAGACCACCTGTCCTCATACTTTCTACTGGAACATTTGCCATACCTCTCAATCCCATGAAGAAAGAAATGAACAATGGTGCCTGCAAATACACAACTAAATGTAAGCAAACTAATCCCTAACTCATAATAATTAAACTGATTTTATTTATAAGTACAATTAGAAGTAACATTATGAGGTTTTACTTAATAAATAAATTTGGTATTTTTATTATTTCACTCACCTCATACTTCATAACTCCTCGCAAACCCAGGGTTTCGTCACATCATTTGTGACATTCTCAATGCTGTGTCACGTTCACAACTGACGTCCAACGGCCTTCTATCCTGCAGACTGACCTCCGCGCCATCTGATGGCTGACCGACGTACTTCCAAATCAGTCCTCTCTCCTTATAACCGGGTATTTCAAAATTCATTGTTGTATTTTCATTCTTGCATATGTAAATTTTTTCCCAAATTGTGAGTTCCTTCGGTTTTTCCAATTGTTTAAGTAATTTTGTTTTGGTTTCTATTCTATGTTTTTCTGACCAGGCATGTGCAGCTATTGCAGATTTTTCGGTTTCTCCATTTTTAACATTTCTGAGGTGTTCATTTAATCTTGTATTTAGATTCCTTTTTGTCTGCAGGATATAAGGCCGTCGGACGTCAGTTGTGAACATGACACAGCATTGAGAATGTCACAAATGATGTGACGAAACCCTGGGTTTGCAGTTATGAAGTATGAGGTGAGTGAAATAAAAAATAACAATATTAAAAAAACCTCAGTGTTATTTCCTATCTACATAACTTAAATAAGTTTGGTCTGTATTTGTAACTTTTACAGGAATTTATCACTATGGGGTTTAACCCATTGCCTTATTAATATTTCCTCCATAGTTGCACCATATTTACCATTTAATTTTAAGAAAATTAGCCTAACCGAAAACAATGGCTTATAACTCGCGATCTATCGAGATAAATCGAGTATGTTGTACACCATTGAATAGATCGTTCTCTCAGCTTTCCAACGGTATATAACATGTCATTCCATCTATTGACAAAACTAAAGAAACACTAAGAAGAAGCTACAGCTGCTAAACCGGGCTCACAGCCGTCTGTGTAAGAATGGGCTTCACTTGATCAGCTGGCTGGGAGCCGTCTGTGTAAGCCAATGTTAATTTATGGTAAAATCAAATGTTTCTTACCTCTCCTCATACAAATCTTCTAAGTAGATCGCGATTTCGAGACCACAACATAATACTGAGGTAAGATGATCAGACTAAAAATAATATAATTAAAATAACCTCAAAATATAACTTCCTAAAATTAAATATTAAAAACTATTAATCTTTGAAAGGAAGATCTTACGGAGAATTTTTGGACCGATTAGAGAAAGTGATGGCACATGGCGTATACGAATGAACTCTGAATTCTTCTTCTTCTTCCTTCCAAGTATTAGGCCGAGGCCTGTTACGATCCTATAGAAAATTTTCCCTTATGGGAAATTCTCGTATAAGACTTGAAAGCATAATAGTAGTCCCTTCGATTGGTTGCTGGCCAAAGGAAGGCAAGACCAGTGATGGGACTGCCATCTTATAGCCTCTGGTCAGGCTTTTCTGGAGAAGAAAAGAAAATAAAGGAAAGAAGAAATGGAAGAAAGGAAGGACTCCCTAGCCCTCGGATGCCCTAATAGCGTCGGGGTCGAAAAAAACAAGAGTTAACCAAGAGAGGTTAGATAGTAAAGTTAAAAGAGTGCAAAACACAAGTAAGTGGAAGAAATGTTTTGCACAGCTTGGGCACCTTGTGGTCGCCATCCACATATCCCCTAGATGAGGACCCCTGAGGGGGAACTCTGAATTAAAATAATCTAATATGAAATAAAAATATAATAAATCATATTAAAGCTCAAAGACTGTGCTGGTTTGGACATATAAATAGAATGCAGGAAGACAAGCTTGTAAGAAGAATATGCAAGGAAACTAATATGCACCAGAACAGCTGGACGCCCAAAAAACAGATGGCAGGATGAGGTTATAAAAGATATATTAGAAATGAAAATTGGAAATTGGGCAGTCTGCATCCAGAATAGATCTAGGCGGAGAAAAATTGTTGAGGAGACCAAAACTTCAATGAGGTTGTAGTCGCCTACTAAAGAAGAAGAAGAAGAAGAAGCTCAGTGCAGGGCACTTGTGTAAAAAAAAACAGAGACCTTGGGTTCAAATCGCAGTTTAGGTGTAAATTTTTATCTTCAAATATGTTTAGCAACTTCAAGATTGAATTAAAATATTATTTTTTACTAAAGTATTTTTACAATTATAGATTTGCATACCCTGTGCTAAAGGAACCAATACATTTTTTAAAGGGTTGAGCTGTTTTTCTCTCATAAACAAGACTAATTCTTGTCCATAACGTGCAGCTGAAAATATAAGCATAATAATAATTAAAACATTTTTTAATTTATTGGGATGCTGATTTAAACGGTATTTTTAAAGACAATCTAATCAAAAGAATTACCTTCCAGTTGATTTCCAGTCTGTCTAGCCTCTGTCATTTTAAGTTGCAAAGTCTGCATTTGAGGCATATTATTGGTCATTTTTGCTGCATTTCTCTGGGACATTATCACTAATGGAAACATCAGTATTCTCACTACAACAGTTCCTGAAATAATTAAAAATAAACTATATGTCAGATAATAATGAGCGGAGAACATATTTTTAACAACTTACCTCATAAATTTCAAGTTTTCTTGAGACCAATGGTTTCAGATGAATTCTCATCCCTCTTCAGTCATGACTCGTCTGTTGAAATTCTTTGGCTGTTAATTACTCTATGGTCGTCAACTCTTGTGCTGCCATCTTTGGTTGGTTTTATAAATTTTGAAATTAAATTTTTTTCTACTGAAATATCAAAGTTCGATTGATATTTCTTCTTCATTCCAAGTATTAGGCCAAGGCCTGTTACGATCCTATAGAAAATTTTCCCTCCAGTATTTCATAGTATGGCCCAGAGATCTTCGTCCTCTTTGGTATATAATTATAAACAGCTTTAGGAATACAAGATGGTGTTTCCAATTTAGTTGGTACTGTTTAATTATTCCAAAATTGGTGTAGTCTTCAATTCTTTTAAGATATCGGTGTTCCTTTTCCGATCCCATCTGGTGTAACCCGCTGTTCTGCGCATGAATCTCATTTCACAAGCCGTTATTCAGCTTTCATGTTGTCTTTTTTAGTGTCCATGCTTCACTATCATAGGTCAACACTGGTCTAGCCAAAGTGTTATATAAACGTAATCTGGTGTTTTTTTTTTTGTACAAGGGATGGTTTCATAACCTGATTAATAATTCTCAAACTTTTATTATAACGTAATTTTTTCAGGGATATCCTTTTCATCCCAGATAGAGATATAATATCCAAGATATTTAAATCAATTGATATTTATTCTTCTGAATGTATATCTTCTCCCAAACTGTTAATTCTAACGGTTTATCCAATTGTTTCAAAAGTTTTGCCTCTCTTCTAATTTTACGATGTTCTAGCAAACTATGTGCAGCAATTGCTGATTTTTCAATTTCATAGTTTGCTAGAACATCATAAAATTAGAAGAGAGGCAAATCTTGTGAAACAATTGGAAAAACCATTAGAATTAACAGTTTGGGAGAAGATATACATTCAGAAGAATAAATATCAATCGATGAACTTTGATATTCCAGTAGAAAGATGTAATTTCGAAATCTATAAGTCCAACCAAAGATGGCAGCACGGTTTGGGAAAATATCCACATTAAAAAAAAAACAAAAGAGTAAGATATTAAAAATTTTTAATTCCCAAGGAATGTGATTTAATTTAGAGGTTCATCGGTCTACCAACAGATGAAGGAAAAAAAGTGCATCTCAATGACAGAACAATGGTCTGAAAATCTTTACTGCTTGATGACATATTAATATTAGTTATGTCATCATCATCATGAACAAATTCGTTTTAGGCCATGTGGCCTGTACGGTAAAACCTAGCGAAGATGGTCTTGATCTTTCCACCGATGTTTTGGTCTTCCTTGGTCCCTATGTCCAGTTGGGGTATATTGGAATGCCAATTTTGGAAGTGTATTTCTTGCCATTTTTACTTCTCAGATGATTTTTCCATTCTTGTTGGTATCTTTGGATATCTTCATTTAAACTTGCTACTCCAAGTTTTCCTCTGATAGTAGTGTTCCTTTGGTGATCCAGTCTATTAACTCCTAACAATGATCGTAAGAAGCGCATTTGGCTTACTTGAAGTTTATGAGAGTTTCTTTTATTTAAAATCCAAATTTCACTTCCGTATTTTAGAGCAACTTCCGTATTTTAGAGCAGCTTTTGATGTGACGTTATGTAATCTTAGTTTTGTCTCTGTCCTCATCTGTTTACCAAAATGTCTTCGTATTACCCCATTCATTTTATTATATTTTTGTAATTTTGAATCAATGTCACTCTTATACTCTGCAAATACACTTCCTAAGTAAGAGAAATCTGACACTTGTTCTATAATTTTTCCATCAATCTCAATTTTCACCCGTTGTATGTTTTTTCCACACATTTTCCACCTATTAGTTATGTGTATAACAAAAACATTTTAATAATACATGTATTCTTATTTCAAAGTGTGAATATGAAAAAATTGCCACTTTTAGATATTTTCTTTTAATGACTATAGTGTGTTTTGATTAAGTGGAATGTAGAAGTGTACCTTATACTTATATTAACATATGAGGGATAGAGAAGCAAAACTGTCAATCTCCACCTTTTAGCGAAAATTAGTTAAAGTAGTGATGGTTTTCCTGGAGGTAAACTCCATCTATGTTTGAACGTGTTGAGCTGCATTACCGGCAAAACTGTCCTCAAATTTAAAATAAAAAATTACAGTTAGTTACAACCACGGCAATCTCCATATAGCTGTGAGTTGCATGAATGGCAATCTCCATGTTGAGTAATCACAAACAAGCCGTCTGTCACGTGACTGAATGTTTATGACACCATGATTGTTAGTCGAATGTTTGAACGCATTAGACAGTAAAAGGTGTTCTCTGCTGAGAAAGTTTTATCCAAATACATTTTGCTTACTCAGAAATCTATTCATGCGATAATAATTGTAAGCTACCTGACGAGGTACCTTAAGATCATAGCTCAAGATAGAAACTTATCGTGAAAATCCCGAAGGGAACCGATGTAGTGTGAAACCTTTGCAGCTTTATCCAAGATGTCGGACCTTGAAGACTTCGATCATGTTTTCGGTATACGCGGAGAAGAGGAATTTGATAGAGTCTACCAAAGAATTCAACTGGAAGAACAAGAGAATCGGCATAATATTGCGCGATGCAGACATCGTTGTATACGGTATTATTTGCGGGACGCAAGCGTAAATGCATTCCTCTATAGCAGACGAAAATAACGGAAGTGGTTTTATCGCTGAGAATTCTGGGTAATTCGTTGCCAATATTACAAAAACGTCAACTTTCATGCATGTCCGGTAAGTCAGCTCACCAGTGATTGGAAGTAATTTGAGTAGAGACTAATGTATTTGCATTCTATTTTTTAGTTTAAAGTGACTATAATTTAATAATTTAGGCCTACACACTTTTTTACAGTACATCACATTAGGAATATCAGTATGGATACCGGTGCAGACTTGTATTGCCGGGAAAAGCAAGAAAGAGAAAAAGAGATCCAAACAATTGGAAAAGGAATGTCACTAAGAAAATGTGGCTAAAAGTGTTTGTAAAAGTGGCAAAAATATACGAATGATTAATCCCACCATAATTGAAAGAGGTGTTAGAGTGAATTCCATGAAATTACGAGACATTGATAAATTGTTAACTACACATTATGGCAACAAATGAAAAATGTTTGACAGCCTCAAATTCTATACAAATTTGCTTGAAACAACAGGTAATGATGAGACTGAGAACGAGGAAATCATTAAGGGTGAGGAAGCATTTGTAGAAGCAGATGATAATATTTTGAGTGTTTAGATGTTTAGGTTCTCATCCTATTATAAGTTACATGACTAAGTATGATAGTAAAATATATACATTTAACTTACTTTGAGTTTGTTATTAATTTTCAGTGATTTCCCAATAATTCTGTTGAAAAACTGTCAAATCTCCTAAACATGTTGGATACAAAACAGGAAATCTCCACCTGTTAGTTACAAATCTGGCAATTTCCAATTTTTATCACATCAGTACTTACGATTATTGCAGATAATTAGGTTATAATGTATTTTAAGTGACTATAAGAGTAGAAGACAATAATCTAAAGAAAAGAACATTAAAGAATCTGGTATATTTACTAAGGGCTGCATGCAAATACATTTCAAATTACTTCCAATCACTGGTGAGCTGACTCACCGTGAGCAAGTGCAAAGATCAAATTAGCTTCCCACTAACTGGTCATGCATGAAAGTCGTCATTTTCGTAATATTGGCAAGAAATTACCCAGAATTCTCAGCGATAAAACCACTTCCGTTATTTTCGTCTGCTATAGAGCAATGCATTTACGCTTGCGTCCCGCAAATAATACCGTATACAACGACATCTGCATCGCACAATATTATGCCGATTCTCCTGTTCTTCCAGTTGAATTCTTTGGTAGACTATCAAATTCCTCTTCTCCGCGTATACCGAAAACATGATCGAAGTCTTCAAGGTCCGACATCTTGGATAAAGCAGCAAGGTATGCAGCAAGTTTCAAACTACATCGGTTACCATCGGTTCCCTTCGGGATTCTCACGATAAGTTTCTATCTTAAGTTACCTCGTCAGGTAGCTTACGAATTTCAACAATTATTATCGCATGAATAGATTTCTGAGTAAGCAAAATCGTATTAGGATACACCTTTCTCAGCAGAGAACGCTTTTTATGGTCTAATGCGTTCATAGATTCGACCCTAAGATCTAATAAATCAGTCTCTCTTGTAAAATTGGGTTCAATGGACATTGCCAGTTTTGCTTCTAGACCCCTCATATTATCTCTTGGTAGAAGGCTGCATTGTACATTAGTTAGTACAACATAGGGTTTGATAGAAATCAGTATATAATAATAATAATAATAATAATAATAATAATAATAATAATAATAATAATATATAATAAATAATAACACAATATCCAATTAAATAGTACAACAAAGTACATTAGAGGGAGATTAGACTCCATTTCAAATGTCTACGCAGCAAGAGTACACACAGTTATCTAGCCTTAAGGCTGGCATTGGACTCTTATTGGCAGTTTAGTGAGATAATGAGGGTAATGGCCAACGAGAGTCCAACATCAGCCTCAAGGTTAGACAACTGTGTGTACTCTTGCTGCATAGATGTTTGAAATAGAGTGTAGTGTAGTTTTAGCAGAATTCAATGGACAATCATTCATCATCATCTCCTCTATCTATCAGGAGCATAGGGCAAATGGACAATAGAACTTTTAATTTTTTTTCTGTAATATTTGTATATTAGACTGCAAAAATCTACTTACATTATCTTCAATAATGTGCAAAGCATTATATATATATATATATATATACACACTACACTTTTTTCGGCTCAAAATTTGGCACTTTCTTTTAGTACCCATCCATACCAATTCTGTCTGAAGGCAGGTCTTTCACTGCAATCATAGCATTTTCATGATATGTTTTGCAGCGTTACTAGGGAAATATTGGAGTGGTAGCTTTCCATTGCTTTCCACACTGGTGAAGGATGATGATGATGATAATAAGGATGATGATGATGGCCAGATGATTTTCGGGGACCGTTGGGCCCTAAACTTCCTGACATTTGTCTTACAGGTGAGAAAAAATCTCGAAAAAAATCTCACCGAAACCATATCCGCTGTGTGACAAGGCAGCATGCTACCTCGAGACCATAGTGGTGGACTATATTAACATAGTTCCCATAATTTATTATTATCTCTATCTATCTTCGGGTTTTTACAGCTGCTGCCGTCTTCCCGTGCCAAACCTCCAAAGCCTACGGTCTTGGGCATCTTCGATGCTTAGCCCTCTAGCTTGCATTACTGTCTTCATGTTTTCCTTCCATGTTAACCTTGGTCTCCCTCTTTTCTTCTTTCTGTTCGGATGCCATTCATATAGTTGCTTCGGCCATCACTCATCTTCCATTCTTAAAACATGTCCTAACCACTTTAATTCCTTCTCCTCAATTCTTTCAATTATGCTTTCTTCTGCTTCCATTATGTTTCTAATTTCCTTATTTGTGACATGTTCTAATCTAGACTTTCTGGCACTTCTCCGTAAATAATCCATTTCTAGAGCTATTAGTCTATTCTTGTAGTACTTATTGATTGTCCATACCTCACTTCCATACATTGCAACAGTTTATTATTAACATTATTGTATTATAGACCTTAATCTCATAGATATTATCTTATTGATCAAATCTTCATTTAGTATTTAATTGTTGATTGTAATTGCTATATTCTAATGTAACATATGTTAGTCCTGGTAGTGGAAGAGAAGCCCACATGGTCTTAACTCCACCAGGTTAAATAAATAAATAAAGAAAATAAAATAATTTTTTTGTTTGTGCATAGTTAGAAGTTACAAACTTACTGATTGAACCTTAAGGTTTTTAAACGAATATTTCTGCAATAGATATGTTAAATTTTACCCCATTTTATAATATCTTCCTTCCAAGTATTAGGCCAAGGCCTGTTACGATCCTATAGAAAATTTTCCCTCCTTCCGGGAAATTCTCATATAAGACTTGAAAGCATAATAATAGTCCCTTCGATTGGTTGCTGGCCAAAGGAAGGCAAGACCAGTGATGGGGCTGCCATCTTATAGCATCTGGTCAGGCTTTTCTGGAGAAGAAAAGAAAATAAACAAAATAAAGGAAAGAAGAAATGGAAGAAAGTAAAGACTCCCTAGCCCTCAGATGCCCTAATAGCGTCACAATCGAATAAAACAAGAGTTAACCAAGAGAGGTTAGATAGTAAAGTTAAAAGAGTCTGCTATAAGTGGAAGAAAGGAAGAAATACCAGATCGGTTAAAGATAAAAGTAAGGAGCAAAACACAAGTAATGGAAGCAATGTTTTGCTCAGCTTGGGCACCTTGTGGTCGCCATCCACATATCCCTAGATGGGGACCCCTGAGAGTCATACTGCAATGAAACTTGCTCGAAACTAAGTGTGAATATTTTATAATATAACCTTTTTTAAATCTACAATAGCATCAACTACATTAATTAGAATTTCTAATCTGGAACAATTGTTTCATTTCTCAAAAAATTTTATGAAATATTAGATTAGATTTATTTAGCCTGGTGGAGTTAAGGCCATATGGCCTTCTCTTCCACTCACCAGGACAAACATATATTACATCAGAATATAACAATCTCAATTAACTCTAATATTAAATACTAAATAAAAATTTGATCAAAAAGATAATATCTATTATATTACGATCTATAATGCAACCAGTTAATGTTAGTTAAAATTAAGACTAAAACTAATAATAAAATGTATACAAGCAAGACGTATTAAATTGTTCCTGTCTAATGCATATAAAAAACAAAGAAAAATAATGAGATAGAAAACTAATTTACGATTATACAATATTTAAAACAAAACAATAGAAAATATTTGTTAATCTTAATTATTTCATGGGGGCACGCCGTAGCGTAGTGGTTAAGGCACTACGCTACAAGTCGGAAAGTATAGGGTTCAAGTCCCGGTGGGGTCAGGATTTTTAAACTGACCAAAACCTTCTGGCGGCACTATGGCCCTGGGGTCGACTCAGCCTCTAACGGAAATGAGTACCAGATGTTTGTTCTGGGGGTAAAGGCGGCCGTCATGCAGGACTGACAACCCGGCTGACATCAAGTGCCGATTGTCTAGAAAAAGTTGGAGCCTTAACCTTCTACTACCCCAAGGGCCTCCCGAGGCCTGTAGTGGGATTACTTTACTTTACTTTTACTTTAATATTATTTTCATAAATAATTACCTTTATTAATTGTTAAAAGAATACTATCAGTGAGGTGTATAAGTTAGTTTGTTATTAAATAATTCTTTAGTTTGTTTTTGAAGGATGTTCTAGTTTGACAGTCTCTGACATAGGGTGGAAGGGAATTCCATGTTTTGGTAAGTGAGACCGTAAAAGATAATAAATAATATACAGTGTGATGAGGTGGGATATAAAGGACAATGTGCTGATGGGATCGAGTGTCAAGATTATTTGTATCGGATAGTCTGATGAAACGGCGTGATAAATAATTAGGTGATGATGTGTGAAGTATTTTATAGAGAAGGGATAGGGAATGGACAGTTCTACAATCTCTTAGACGAAGCCACAATATCAATATTATGAGAAGTTTTTTTTACCTTTCTCATTGTTCATCCAGTAAATTCAGAGCTCAAGAAAAAGAAGTGTAACTATTTTTTATAGAATATGGTACCTTACATACCTATCATTATTGATGTCCACCATGGTATGTCACAGCCTATATGTAAATACTCGAGACAATTCTGTACGAGCCCCACAGGCGACCAACCTCCAAGACCCAGACTAGCAAATGTTGGTTCTCCTACCACATTCTCTACAACCTGCTGTGTAATCTCTGGAGGTACCGGTGGTGGTTCAGGTATGTTACCTATAGACGGTGTAACGAATTAACAGTAGGCGTAGAAACATTCTGTACTATAGCAGAACCTCTGTTTCCAGCTTTCACAGCATCTATGTTTGTCTCATTGATATTCCACCGAACTTCATGGTGAACATCTGTGCTGGCTGCTCTTGCAGTTATAATCCCCAAACCATTTTTCTGAATTGCAGAGTAAAGTTTCTTATGTTGAAAACATCTTGTGTAACTTCTCCATAAATCTGATCTTATGTGATGAAATCTGACGGATTCCAATTTAACTATCCCATCATGCTGCAACATAAAATTTAAAAAGAAATTTAGATATATATTTGAAGAGGGCAGTTGAAATACTTTTTCAGTCATGACTAGTTTAGTCTGAAGAGAGTTTGGTAATTGAGTAGAATACAGTGGAATAAAAACATCAAAAGAAGCCGTACTGGCATTATAATGTAATATACCTGGTTGAGTGGTAGACAAGGCCTTAAGGCCTTAACTCTGCCAGGTAAAATAAAGCTATTATTATTATTATTATTATTATAAAAATTCCCAAATAAATGAAGGGCTCGGCTGTAAAACATGGTAACTGACAAACTCTTGAAAATTGAGTTGTAGCATATAAACTGTGATATGTGACCACCTGAAAGCATTTCGTGCATGTAGTTTTATTTACCGTGACAATATATGTGCTATCTATTGATGGATGTAAAAACAATGTGCACCAAATGCTTCAAAAGGTCCCATATTACAGTTTACATGCTACAACTCAAAAAAAACTCCTGGCGCGACAGGCCTAGAGGACCCTTAGCCTACCAGCCGGCTGCTGGCCTCACATCCACATGTGTCAAATCACAGAGGTAGATGATCATCAGCCAGTGTTGGGGTGACATGTGGTCAGCATGTCGAGTCCCCCAGCCGTTATAGCTGGTTTCCTCAACCTGGAGCCGCTACTTATTGTAGCTACCCAAATGCCTCACGATGCTGGGTGGGCACCGGTCCCATACTGGCCGAAATACCATGAGAAATTTTCTTCCCCCATGGAGACTCGAACCAGCGCAAGTCCCGTAGCTCTGCGCCAAGGCTTCCTGCCTTAACCGCTCGGCTACGGTGACAACTCAATTTACAAGAATTTGTCAGTTACCATGTTTTACAGCCGAGCCCTTCAAATATCTTCTTAATAAAGAAGCTGCCATTTGCAAAGATAGAATGGATCAACAGAGAAGAATGATGATGATGATGGCCAGATGATTTTCAGGGACCCTAAGTTTCCTGACATTTGTCTTACAGATGAGGAAAGGCAATATGCTACCTCGAGACCACAGTGATGGACAAATTAATAATAAAAACATCAATAAGCACTTTGCTAAATTATATTAAGGGATATGCTACACTTCGGGTCGCAAGAAAATTCTTCTAAGTTCTATAGAATCGCAGTGCGC